>JAKJXP020000052.1:0-56260 GCA_022225965.2 Diatrype stigma | reverse complement strand
TTATTGGCCTTTTTTTCAACCCCCCCCCCCCCCCCCCCCCGGCTACCTTTAAATCCTTCCCTCCCCTCCCTCTCTTCGGTTTTCTTTTATTTCCCTGTCTCACTCTTCGTCATCGCCTGGAACCGTGCGACACCTCGGGATCCCGTTGTCCAACGGCACCTTTCAAGAAGCAGGCCCTCTTATTGATCTGCCTTGGTCTAAGACAGGAACTCTCCGGCATCTAACCTCCGTATTGCACAGTGGAAAAAAGCAACGGCTCCGTAACGAAATCCGATCAACACCCACCATGTCTTTGTACGCCCTCACGTACAATGGCACCGAAGGCGAGGCCGATCCCGGCTACTCCGCCGGTGTCGAGGACCTGAACGTCTTCTACGAGGTACGATAAACCTATACCACACACCTCACCAATTTGCCACGATTTTGTTTTCTTCCGTCATCACTGCTGTACAGTATCTAGCCTTGCAAAATATGCTAACCATGGGCATCGTTTACAGAGCGGCAACCTGGCCTGGCTCATGACCTGCTCCGCCTTGGTGCTTCTCATGATTCCCGGCGTCGGGTTCTTCTACTCCGGTCTCGCCCGACGCAAGTCCGCGCTCTCACTGATCATGCTGTCCCTGATCTCCGTGGCCGTTGTTGATTTCCAATGGTTCTTCTGGGGTTACAGCTTGGCCTTCTCTCACACCGGCGGCCCTTTCCTGGGTGACTTGTCCAACTTCGGTCTTATGAAGACCCTCGCCCAGCCTTCCGTCGGTAGCGCAAACCTCCCCGACTTGCTGTTCTGTCTGTACCAGGGCATGTTTGCTGCCATCACGTAAGTGCTAATTACAACTACAAAAAAGTAAAAACCAAAAAGACCACGAGTTCCCACTAACAGTACCACACAGCCCGGCTCTTGCCATCGGTGCGGCTGTCGATCGCATGCGCATTCTCCCCACCATCGTCTTCATTTTCGTTTGGACGACTATTGTCTACGACCCGATCGCTTTCTGGACCTGGAACTCGAACGGCTGGTCCTTCCAGATGGGTGGTCTCGATTATGCCGGTGGCACGCCTGTCCATATCTCGTCCGGCGCCGCAGCTCTCGCCATGTCAATCATGCTCGGCAAGCGCACCGGCTACGCTAAGTCCGCCGGCCTGCCTTATCGACCTCACAACGTCACCATGGTTGTTCTCGGCACCGTCTTCCTGTGGGTTGGCTGGTTTGGTTTCAACGGCGGTTCTGCGCTTGGCGCCAACATTCGCGCGGTCATGTCCCTTATCACTACCCACCTGGCCGCTTCCATGGGTGGAATTACCTGGATGCTTCTTGACTACCGCCTCGAGCGCAAGTGGTCCGTCGTTGGTTTCTGCTCCGGTGCTATTTCCGGATTGGTTGCCATCACTCCTGGTGCCGGTTTCGTCACTCCTTGGGCTGCTGTCGTCTTCGGTATTGTTGGTGGAATTGCATGCAATTTTGCTACCAAGTTGAAGTTCATTTTCAACGTCGATGAGGCCCTCGATATCTTTGCCGTCCATGGTGTTGGTGGTATTGTTGGAAACCTGTTGACTGGTATCTTCGCTGCGTAAGTCAATTCTAGTCTTCATTGTTATTTTTCCATTACTAACCGTCCTTAGCGATTACATTACGACCCTCGACCCTTCTCTCGTCGGCTCTGGTTGGGTTAGCCGAAACTTTGTCCAGCTTGGTTATCAGATCGCCGACTGCTGCGCCGGCTTCTCGTGGTCGTTTGTCCTCACTTGCATCATTCTCTTCCTGATCAACTTGATCCCGGGCCTGAAGCTCCGTGTCGATCCCGAGGAGGAAGAGCTAGGTATCGATGATGCTCAACTGGGCGAGTTCGCCTACGACTACGTCGAGCTCCAGCGCCACACTGTCGACACCCACACCCCAGACGGAATTCCCGGCGCTACGCTCTCCTCCAAGAACAGCCATGAGAAGAGCGGCGAGGTCGTCTAGATGTGAGGAATTGGTCAATCGCCCCCATTTTGGATGGCTCGATCCAGGATGTAATTCCAGGGTATCCAAAATGTTGCAAAAGTGGCTTGAGCCCATATGCACAACGCATCGCTAATAGTAGATGATGCCAACCCGTCTTTATGTTGATATTACTTGCAGTACTGTTCAATAGATAGCAGTTTATAAATATACCCCTCTTGCCTTGTTAACTTCAGTTTTTACTTGAATTGCTAACTGGGATTATCGGCTGGGAGATGAGGTATCTTTGGAATACCTATTGCTGATGTCCCGAATGTTCGCAGATATGACCGCACGTCTTACATTCCTGAGCACACGCGCCTAAGCCGATACCTAGGTACGCATTACTGTGGCAATATTAGGTTTCGTTATGTCATTTCTTCTAGTCCTTCTTTACGTTCCAAGCAAATTCCTTGGGCAAATGATCAGGTCTCAGCCTTATAATATATCAACTTCCGGCTCATCGAATTTGCACCTAAGTGGCTCCCAAGTGAGACATCCGGCATCAAGGGTTGAGACAATCTTCCGTCGCACTGCAACGGATTCGGTCAGAAGAATTATATTCTTCCGCATTCGGTAGCGACCTAATTAATTCAAGGTATTTTCAAGCATGCAGCTAACCGACCTCATTGTTCGCTTTCAGTCTGCGAAGGTACCATTATCTCGAGAATAAAGGAGCTCAAAGGGGGCCCAGTCCAGCAGCCCGCTGGGCCCCTTGGTGTATCGAATAGGCTGTCGAACCCATCCCTTTCTCTCTTCCTCTCTTGTCGCTATGCTGATATCCTCGCCGCCTTGCATGCAACGTATCATTGACCCTTAAAACCCCCAGCAACTCGATTGGCTTTGGCCGACAACCAGTCATTCCACGAGCTCACCAACTACCACATCTGCAGTTGATACCGCAGTCCCCTTATATCACTACGAACTAACGAGCGTCTTTGTTCGCAAATGGCGACCACGCGAACCCGCCGCAGGGTCGGAGGGCCTCCCAAGAGGCCGCAGGGCACCCATGGCGGCGGCGGTGGAGTGCGATTCGTGCGGAGCGCGGCGGAAGACGCGCGTCTCAAAAGGCTCCAGGAGCAAGCGAAGGCGGCAGCCGCCACCAGGGCCGCCAAATATGCCGAGGCCAAGGCGAAGGGCCAGGCCTTCCTCCAGCACGGCGACCACCGCACCACGCACCAGCACAAGCACCCGCGGCCCCCGGGGCAGCCCGACGATCCCGTCGACGACGTCGTCATCGTGCTACGCGGCGTGCAGCGCCTCGACCGCATCGAGCTGGCGACGGCGGTTATCAATGAGATCCGCAGTGTAAGTCAATCTACCTTAGTGGTGGTGGTCGTTCCCAACTTAAGTTATCATCTTGTCAATTTCTGTCTTCTTGTGTTGCACTCAAATCAGTCTGTCTCGGTTCGCTGATCATGATATCTCCGGCTTTGCAGTGCACCCAGTACTCGGCGCGGCGCGACCCGTACTCGCCGCGCGGCGACCGCGTGTGCCGGCTGTGGGCGAACCCGGAGGGGGAGGCGGTGCTGAACCTGATGGCGTACCCGAAGGGGGTCGGGGGCCGGGGGGTGCGGTTCCCGACGGCGGGGGTGGCCATCCCGGGCCGGCACGGCGGGCCCATCTACGAGGCGCCCAGGGGCATGGCGCACCTGTACGAGTACAGCAGCGACGACAACGAGGGCGCCGACGACGGCGTCCACCCCAACGACGTGGGCACCAGGGGCAAGGTCCAGCACGTCTTCCGCGGCGCCGACGGCACGGTCGAGGGCTACCAGCTGCAAGCCGACGCCGACCCCCACGGCCACGGCCGCGGCGAGCCCGCCCACATGTTCAGCCTCGACGAGAGCCACAGCGACTGGGACTCGGACCCGGGCGTGCACCCGCCGCCCGGCGTCGGCGCCGTGGCGCCCGCCCGGGCGGGGCCTTACAAGAAACCCGATCTGGATGACTTCAGGAGAAACAGGGGCAGGGGATTCAGGAATTCGCGCAGGAAGGCAGGGGAGCCGGGTGGAAAGGCACCACCACCGCCTGGGGGGGCTGCTCCGAAGGATCCTCAGAAGAAGAAGAAGAAGGTTGCTGAACCCGATCCGGATGATGAGGACTCCGCCTCCTCGCTCGAGGTTCTGGCTCAGCCTCCTCCTCCTCCTCCTCCTCCCCCTCCCCCTCAACCGAAGAAGAAGCAGAGCACGGCCCCGGACAACAAGGGCGGGAAGAATCAGAAGAAGGATGACGGCAGCAAAGCCAAGCAGGCCCAGGCAGATGCGGCGGCGGCGGCGAAGGTCCCCGGGATGGCGGCGGCGAAGGTCCCCGGGACGGCGGCGGCGAAGGTCCCCGGGACGGCCGCGGTGAAGGTCCCCGGGACGGCCGCGGTGAAGCTCCCCGGGATGGCCGCGGCGAGCAACATCCTCGCGGAGTACGAGAGGAGCCAGCAGAAGACGGATAGGGGCTGGTTCGGCGGTCTTTTTGGTAGTAAAAAGTGAGATCGGGTACGCTTCGGAGAGCTAGGACCCTGTGGTTTCTTCATCGTTGCTGGTTGGTATAGGTGCTCGGATGTTAGGGTCCTATGGCAGAAAGGGGCGCCGTGTATCATATAACAAGTGATCAAGGGGTGTCATTATACGTTTAGGGTGTGAATGTGGATAACATTGGCGCACCTTCATTGCTCGTGTACTAGCATTGCTTTTCTTGCGCTTGTCAACCTGGTCAACGTCTGGTCATCACTTCATTTAGGGTACGCTACGGATGGGTCAGGTGGGAGCAAGATGGCAAAATGGGAGTGTATACTTAGTTACGTCTATTTCTCGCTTAGCTGGCTAGGTTGGCAGCTACGACTTATCTCACTGTCACATGTTGACCTCTCCTTTTCCCATTGGAAAAGGTGCTGTCACTTGAATGAGATCATCTCTGTACTCTAGGCTTAAACCTTGATCAGTACGTTACTAGAGAGAGACTATTGATCAGTGAAGGCCATGTATCAACAGTCTACACAATCAACTAGATTTGTTTCAAAATCTCCGGTTGTTCACATTTACGATTAACTTGTAACTATTATTAGTAGAATGTCTCCTTTACCTAAGTACTTCAGTTCTGAAACTTGCCTGGCAACGGGCTTATCTTCTACCACTCTATCTCTCTTTTGCATTTACGTCTTCAGACACGACAAGAAGGGCAAAGAAACGAGAACTATGAGGTTCATTGTGCGTAAGCCCCAAGCATAAGTCACTGAATATACCAATGTAAGTTTGATTTCCTTGGGCACTTTAGTGAATTAGGTTTATGCTTGACATGACACTGCAGTTAAAAGCGAGGTATATGCATAAGATCACATAGGCCAATCTGGCCAACTTCCCTCGAGGTGAACAAGCTGACGAGCCCAGAAACTCAGAAAGTGCGAGAAGCGAAGGGGCATTTTGTATATTCTCGTAGTCGCAAGCTAGTAGCGAAGGATAGACAACGATACGTCCCGATATATGTCACTAAGACATTGAACGCAATGTCCATACATGTATTTATTTCGTAGCCAAGTGACTATTTGAGAATCCCTGGCAGTAGAGCGCGGATTATTACAGCTGCCCACGTCGGATGAAACCCCAGCCAGCTACCTACCAAGAGCACGACTCTCACTACCCCTATGTATCCTGTACATTGTACATAATCGTGGGGTTTCACAGTAACTTAGTGACCCCCCCCCCCCCCCCCCTTCCCCAAGCATGAATAGGTCACACCACGGACACAACCTAAGATCCGGCTGGAAACCCGTCTTGGTCGACGGGGACAAACCCGCGTATCAGGCCCGTGACTTTGTCGGGTATGTGCGTGAGCGCCACGCCATTTCCATTGCGCTCGACCTCGCGGGCCACGGAGTGGATCTGGTGCAGGTTGGAGGCGGTGATGCCGGGGCGGGCGGCGAGCGTGCCGTCGGCCGCCGTGTCGAACTGCTCGCGGATCCTGCCGAGCGCCAGGGGGTGGCGGGGCGGCGTGGCCACGAGGACGTCGTGCGAGGTCCACGAGTCGCGGGGGGCGGCGACGCCGCGGCCCAGGTTCTTCCAGGTGGTGAGGAGGAAGCCGGAGCCGAAGGGCCGGGGCAGCCGCGTGAGCTCGACCTGGCAGTCGGTCTGGCAGCGCGGGCAGCCCGTCACCCGGGTCACGGGCACGAGGCGGTTGAACTGGCGCGAGGTGAGCAGGCGGAAGGCCGGGCAGAGGTAGTACTGGTCCTGGCGCTGCAGCCTGGTGCTACCGGTGCCGCGGTCGTAGTACCCGATGCCGTTCGTGATCTCCGAGGGCGGCGAGTGCGAGTTGCAGATGGAGTGGATCTGGTCGCCCCAGTTAAGGTGCGCGCAGAGCGACTCCGGCATCAGCGGGCCCGCGCTGTAGGTGTAGGCGTCGACGTCCGACGGGTCCTCGCTGAGCTCGCGGACGGCGAAGGTGTCCAGCCCCTGCATGGCCCAGACCTGCTGCGTGCGGAGCAGCAGGTCCCCGGCGGAGGAGACCCTGGCGATGTGGGCGATCTGGTTCAGGACGCCGTCGTCTCGCACGTACGTCCTCGACGTGTTGATCTGTTGGGTGAGGGGCTGGTAGTCTCTTTTACGCTCGTGCAGCTTGATGATCGCTCTGGCGATGCCGGCGGTGATCCTCGTTGGGATGGAGTAGTCCCCGGGAGGAGGCTCGGTGCATTTATAGAACGCAGCTTTTGGCGACTTCTCGGGAATGAGGGTCTTCAGCGCGCAGTGTAGCTTGTTGCATGCGGCACACTTGATGACGGTGTCGAGGTCTCTGTCCAGCATATCGAGAAGAAGACCTCTCTCGTCGAGGTCCCTGTTGAGACGATCAAAGCAATCGCTGAATAGCTGATGCATGCCTCGGCTGGTCAAGGCCAACGATGCAACGGTCGATAAGGGTAAGTACGCAGCCACCCATTCCAGTAGCGATGATGGTAGCTGCCGGAGCCGTGATGTATCTGGATTGCCTGCTGGCATAGTAACCAAACTGATGGACAAGAGTAATCGCTTCTCCGCTATTCACTATATATGCCCGGTAATTGGAATTGCGTGAATTACTAGAGAGCCGTATTGAAGGATGATATGATATAGAGAGAGAACAGATCAAGAAAACAGAGAATCTTCACGGGAGAGTACAGTTGTTGGGGTGAAGAACGAAGTTGATACCACCGAGGAAGGAACTCAAGCAACTCATATTATTACTTAGGTATACCTACCCAGGTCCTAGGAGGTATCTTCTCTCGAAAGTCGGAAGGTGGAATAGACTATACACGTATGGGATAAAGGTAAGACTTGGGGTAGGTGAGATGCGCTATGTATGAGAATAAGGAGTCAGATTAAGTATTAGTTGCCGCTTCAAACCGCACGATCCTAACCTAAACACAAGCCCCTTTTCAGATATCGATAGACGAAACGTAAGGTACCTACTACCTACATTCAACATGGTAAGCCGTAACATTAGCTCTCGCACTGCGTGCGAATAGTACTCGCGAATCATCCATCCATCATAACCCAGCCTCACGAGAGAAAAGGTAAAACGTGATCATCACCATCACCAACTCCTATTATACCCTAACCTCCATCCATTGTTCCATTCATCCATAGGTGGCGCCTACTGGTAATATGATCAAACCCACCCTGAACTCAAACCTCAAAAGCCTCAAGTCCGCCCCGAACTCAAAAGCTCAAACCTCAGTCTCCACGCCCCCCTCCTTCTCCGAGTGGTGAAACAAGCTGGTGACGCTACCCTTGAGCTGGCTCAGCTTGCCGCCGAGGTGGTCGGCCTCGCGGGCGGCGCGCCACTGCATGACGCCGCGGTGCTGGCGGTGCAGCTGCTTGTGGTGGTCGCGGTAGTCGCGGATCTCGGAGCGCGCGCCGCGCCGCCCGTCATCCGGGTCATTACTGCCGCCCGCGCCGATCGCGTCTCCCGCCGCCTCTGCCGTGCCCCCGACCGGGTGGCGCAGCACGCGCTTCGCTCTCTCGCGGATGCGGCCAAGCCGCCCGGATCCTGAGTCCGAGTCGGACGATGACGTGTCCGAGTTGAGGTCCGAGTCGTCCTCTGGGGACGAGGAGTCGTCGTTCGTGTGCATGCGCAGCTTCTCCGCTCTCTTCTTGTCTTCGTCCTCGGTTCCGTCTTGACCTCCTGTTTCTCCTCGGCCTTCGTTGCCATTGCTACTGGTGGCCGTGGTGCCCTCTCTATTGTGCTCTTCTTTCAGGTCAGCGTCGCCAGCGCCCTGCCCATCAAGTTTCTCGTCTGTGATGGTATCCAGACACTCCATGACGTCTCGCATTTCGCTGTTTTTGGACTGTGCTGCATAGCCTTTGTGGTAGCCCGAAAGCCCGCGCCAGAACTTGACACTCAGCTCGACCTCGCCCAAAGGCTGCTCGCCCTCTTCCATGCCGCTGTATTCGGAGCATGCCGAGGCCCGCCGGAGGTTGTCCTTCCCGCCCTTCCAGACCTTCAGCGTTTTCGTCTCGTCCTGGTCATCTGTGAGGTCCTTGAGCCATAGCACCGCGAACGCTTCTGTCCTATCGGGCCCGACGACCGACTTCCGGAATTCAATGATCGCGGCCGATGAGTAACGTTTGCGGACGGGCAGGAACACATCATCAGGTCCGGATTTGCCCTTGTGCAGCCACTGTCCATCAGCGGGCTGCATTTTGGTGCGTCCGAGGTTGGTATGGATCTTAATGCGATGCGATGTGAGCCCGCCATTGAGCCCTGACCTTGGCTTCACCGTACCTCTGATTTCGAGTGTGCCATAGTTCCAACCCAAAAGGTTTCTAGGAAGTTTCAGCTCTACGCTGCGCCAGACCATGCTAATGCGCGCCCGTCCAAACCCAATACCACCGACCAAGGGGAAATTCTCCATGACCTGACTTTTCTTCTTGAAAATCTTCGCCAATGGAAGATAGACAATTCCAATCAACGGATCGTCCTCTCGCTCACGTGCATCTCGTACACTGACAATGACTTCAGCGGTTCGCCAGTCACGAATGAAACGCTCAGTGCCGGCATTGAAGAAGGGCTTTGAGTTTTTCGGCTTCGTCCGTGACTTATAGATTTTCTTGTGGTTTAGCATGATCGTGCAATAGCTATCTGGCAGGTCGCTGCTCTGCTCGGATTCGTCCTCGTTATCAGCGTCGTCTTCTTTACCTTTCTGTAGCTTTTGAATCTCTAAGCCGGTGATGTTGTGGATCTGCACGCTGATAACACCAGAAGGGAACTCATCGAGAGGGGGCGCGGATATAATCATGGCGTCCTCCATCTCCCTGTAATCCTGAGCCTTTTGCTGATGAACCTCGTTGTCATCGGCCGGCTTGTTGGCTTCGCGAAGCTTGTGTTCCGACAGTTGCGAGATATGCCGTTTGAGCTGGTCCTTGTCCCTGATATTCTCGTCGAGTGTTTGCTGTTCGAGCTGCTTTTCGGTAATTCTCGTCTTTGCGAAATACCCCACAGACCATTGCAAGGAGCCGGGCATTTTCTCGTCCGAATCTTGCCCGACAAGCCGATCTTCACGTTCATGAATCCTATTGCAAGTATCTTTATCTTTCATGAGTGACTTGAGATCGACCTCAACGCGGCCCAGATCGTCATCGGCCGTCCACTTGTCGGAGTCCCAAAGCTGCACGCGCAACTTCTCTTCTGCATTCACCTCTTCCGGCGTGACAAGAATGCTTGCGTATTCATTCCAACTCGGATCGTCTTGCCCTATAATGACTCGAGTCGAAGCAACGGGCTTTCCAAACTTGCCCCAACATACGGTGACGTACGAATCGCTTGATCCTTTCATCGGACCAATCCCACCATCCCCTTGTTTGAATCCGGAGGCCTTCCTGATATATATCCAAACAACACCTCGACTAGTCGTGTCTTTCTTGAAGTCCTCGCCTACAAGCATGTCCTTGAGATTGAGGGTTAGGCTCTTCGGAGCGACATACTCGGCTAACGCAGCGTCGATGGCAGACTGGACGAACGAAGAAATGAGGGGTACATCCATTAGGTTCAGGCTGTGCTTTGATAATGGCACGCAGGACAGACTGGCTTTGGGTTGCCCAAGGAACGTCAAGGTACAGAGGGAAATGAACGGTGGGTCAGGGGTGAGTTGCAACCGAACTCGCATCGTCATAATGAGACCGCGAAGTTCAACCCAGACTGGTACGGCTACGCCGCCGGGCAAGTAGAACTTTAGATAGAGATGGGCGTTCTTAGCTTTTGCCTTTAGTGATTTTCCAGAAGACCGGGACCGGTAAGCAAGCGCCAATTCGAGGTTGACAAAGTCGCCCTCCTCTGCCTCCATACCCTCGCGGATGTCCGCTTGCTCTTGTTCTGGTGAACCTGTGCCTTTGTCATTTGGTTGGGAGTCCTCATTATTGCCAGTGTCTTCTGCACTCTCTTGAGCATTTTCAGGGTCAGTTCTGTCGCTTCCCGGCTTATCTTTACGATTATCGAGTCCGCCGTCTGGTCCAACAGTCCGACTAGCAGCACCAGTTGGCAGCCATCGTACACCGAGTATTCGGATAGACTCGCTTCCTTGCCCCATATCATCCACGCTCACCATCTTGATGACTTTGGGTAGAGAGGCTTGCATGACATCCTCGATCTGGTCAACAAGAGATGCGAAAAGGTCAGGGTTGATAAGGGGCCATATAGCCCCGAAAAGGCTGTTGAGCCATTGCACAGATTCGGGTAGTTCGTCGCCGTTATTGACGATGGCCTGCTCCTCCCGCCTGGAAGAATCCCAGACCTCGTCGTCGAATATCTCGGTAGACTTCTTCTGTACCCAGTTCCCCATCCCCAGGACAGTGGCGCCTCCAAGACATAGAAACAGAGTAGCATTAAGAGCGGTGGACCAGTTAGGTAACAGAGCTCTAATACCTTCTGGTGCAGCTATGGGTTCCCGTTTACCAAACATATTTGGGAGAAGGAATAGACCGATACTCAGTAGGCCGATGGTGCCTAGCCCGACGTGGACAGCTCGCTGGTAGAGGGCGGCCAGTTCTTGTTTTGTGTCTTCGAAATCGGGCGGTGGAAAGACTCTCTGCATCCCGGAAAACCCTCGTTGAGACTTTTCCCTCTCGATTTCTAGCTCATGTTCCGACTTGGAGACCCCCTGGGGCCCTGTCGCCGTGGAATGATGTTCTCCAGGCTTGGGCATGTTTTCCGGCGCAGCCGTGAGGTCCTTCTCAGTCTGGTCGTGGATGACAATGGGTAGATGGGTAACGGGATCCGTCACCTCGCGGCCTTTTCCGTGTCGTTTAGCCTTCTTCATAGCTTTACGCTTCTCTTTGGGGTCGAGAGAACCCGCAACGGCCTCGGTGGCTGACTTCCCGTCTTGTTCTTCATCTTCCTTCTTGCTGCTCCCATCCTGCCGTCCTTCGTCTTCGTGCAACGATTCATCGTCGTCTTGTGCTCTATCAGTCGAAGGTTCGGTATCATCCCGCTGGGGAGGACCGTTGTCGAGATTATGGTTCGAGGAAGGATATGGGTCATGGCGTGGTTCGACATCGTCTTGACCTTTGAAGACGGCCTTCGCTTGCTGAAAAGCCCGTGTAGGTCTAGATTTATCCTCGGGTCCTAATTGTGCCTGCTCCTCGTCTTGTTCCTGATCATCGAGATCCCTCCGGTGCTGGCGGTAGCCTTGAACGGTTGGGATTTTGTGTTTGCCACTGCGTGGGTTCCTATACTGCCGGGTCGCGGCGTCTTCCTCGAAATCCCGCTCGTCTGCCATGGTGGGTTATCGTGCAAAGGGGCTTGATTGAGGCTACTTGTCATAAAAAAATAGAGGTAGATGAGCGAGATGTCCAACTTGGTTGAAATGGAAGAGCGAAGAAGAATTCAGTTCCTAGACTAGCTAACTAGTAACAAGTAGGTGTTATTACCAGTTCTGTCAGTGTACAGCCAGCTCAAGCCTAGCAATGATAGATGATGAATGATGGCATCATACACATCAGAAGGTACTTGGTACAACAGGTATTAATGACCGTTGCAGAATCTTGCAAGTTTACGTCCCGGCACATAGATGCCGATATGGCAAACTGCAAACCCTGAAATCTAGGAGAAGGGAATCGGTACGTAGAATTCGATGTGAAACTTAAGACAAGACAAGACCTCCATCCTTGTGCACAAACACGTTGAATGAGGTCATAGTTACCCCCCTTGCCGCGTGCACCCCAGCAATGCCAGCACCAGCAGCCCAGCAGCCCAGCAGCCCTACAACATACTGCCCTAACCCCCCTAGTCCACCCGAGTCTAGCGAGCCTGTCGGCAAGTTATTGGCGGTGTTAATGGCCTGGCCATGGCCCCCATCATGTGGGGCTTACGGGGCGTCCTTGCTTGGCAGCCGTTGGAGTGGGGTCGAGCTGACGTAGCTAAATCGATCCAGGTACTTACACGTGGATCATCCGTGATCATCCCCCGTGTCGTTACAAGTCTGCAGTCCGGTGGTAATGCTAAAGAATGCTAAGAGACGTCAGCCAACGGATCTTTGCGAAGCTTCAAGCAGTAGAGTAGATGCTTCGTGAGTGAGTAGGTGGCTTGAGACATGAGCGAGTGGAAGTCTGGCATCCGGGACGGCGGCAAGCTAACTAAGCTTGCTAAGGATGAAACTCTCCGAAATAGTTAAAACTGAGACTCGCGAAAACTCATGCTACATACTATTGTATGTATGTAGTAACTCGCGGGAAGCAACTCCTTTACGGTCATCCCCATACCAGAACTCCCCCACATCAGCCAGCAGCACAGAAACATGTAAGGAAATGGTTATGAAAAAGGACGACCTAGTTCCCTACCGTTCCAGACAAACAGCTTACGAATACTGAGTTACTACCGGGTTCAACATCACCGGAGAGCCAGTATCACGCGGGTCGAAGCAGATAACACCAGTGGAATATATCTGGATCATTTGGTTTGAGCTTAGGAGTTGGCACCTTAGCAATAACTTCAACTTGGAAGGGTAGGCCCCCAACATCAAACCGGCTGGACGAGAAGCTCAAGGACACCCAAACTCCGCCCTCGGCCAGACGTTCTCTGATACCCGAAGCCATCCTCAACAGTATCGAATCCCCTCCACAAGCGACAGCATCGACCGTGCTTTTATCGACGATGAGATCAAACTTGCCAGACAGCCGTTCACGGCTCAACTGCGTGACGTCTGCTACGGCATACTTCATCACCACGTCCCCGAACGCCTGCTTCTCATGGTCGACGCCTCGATCGATGGCGAGCGGCTCATAGTCGACGTTCGTAACATCGCGAAAGCCTCGGGATCGCAAGTGGTTTTGAAGGTCGCTAGTGCCGAAACCTAGTTGAAGGATACGTGCCGTTTTGCCGAGTCGTGCCAGATACGGCTCCAGCATCGAGGTGAAGGTGTCTGACGGCACCAGCCACTCGAAGGAAGTCTCCGACGAGAACCTCTCGTGCCAGTAACTCTGCTTTTCGAAATCAGCTGGCATTTTCACGCAAGGTAAGTCAGAGAAAGGGGAATAGGAAGAACAGATTATAGACCGATGTGCAGAGGTGCTGTGCAAATTATTAAAAGGTTTTGAAGGAACCCACACTTAGCCCCTCAAATCCCGCCCTAACGATGTGTTAAAAGCTTCCTTCCTACATGGGAGGCATCACAACGGCCAATAAAAGGACAATCAGTCTTCAGTATATACACCCGGACATGATCGGAGGGTGACCCCCACCTGCTAACTTGCAGCAATGAGGCACGCGTAGCTAGGCATGTCACAAGATA
The DNA here is from genome assembly GCA_022225965.2 of Diatrype stigma. Taxonomy (NCBI): domain Eukaryota; kingdom Fungi; phylum Ascomycota; class Sordariomycetes; order Xylariales; family Diatrypaceae; genus Diatrype; species Diatrype stigma. The sequence continues at coordinate 42,536 of JAKJXP020000052.1, read as the reverse complement.
TTAGGAATTTGTAAGTTTCCGGTTCATGTCTAAACTTCCCGAAGTGCTTGATACTATCGCCGTCTAATACACCAATAGTCACATTACCTGACCCTCCTTGACAAGGCAATGCCTATAGCAAAGAGCCAGGTACCCACCCAATCCAAGTGTTCGGGTACAACACAGCAACAAAGAGCTAGGTATGTAGTTACAGATCCAAGTACGATGTTGCTTACCGCACAGAACAACGCCCTTGTTTCAGGACAATGCCATTGCAAATATTCTCGTGGAGTGCATATAAGTATCTGCCTGCCATGAGCCATTCTCAGGATACAAAACCACCCACCATCAAACCACAAACCAACAATAGCAGACACTTGACACATCTACGTAGCCAAGTCCCTCCGTGTAAGTAACAATCATACGGACCCCTAACTCACTCACGACAGCACACCATCATGGCTTCCAGCATGACTCCTAACCCCTCTGAGCAGTGTGTATGCGCGCAGTGCCCTTACCTCCGAAGACTCGCGGCGCAGCTTCCAGGCCATGGCAGCGAGCCCCAGCCCCAGCAGCAGCCCCAGCAGCAGCAGCCGACGGTAGCGAGCGCCGAGTCGCTCGCCGCGGACTCTCAGCGCCTGTTGGCATTGATCCAGGGCACCAGCCGCGACCGGGTCGCCGAGGTCATGGCCGCCGACCCTGCCATCCTTGAATGTGGGCGGCCGGCCGGGTCGACTCTCGACGATGCATCTCAGCGGCTGCTGACCCTCGTCCAGAACATCGCCGAGCACCCGGGAACATCCGTGGCCACCGACCCGGCGGTCGTTCGCATCGGCCCCGCGTGGCCGATCGTGCGTGGAGGAACCTTCGCGGCGGGCAGTGGGGGAGGACGAACAACCTCCGCCGAGGGATCACGCTCCGGCTAAGGGTGGGCTCCTCGAAGGGCGCAAGGTCCGGAGCGGCATAGTCGGCAATGACATGCCCGAGATGTCGTTGAATGACGAGCTTTGCTTGTTCATAAGGTAAGTGAAGTAGGTAAGTGATGATTTCAACGCATTGTACATCCGTATGTGATACAGCGTGGTCAGCACACCAAATAGGTTCGTATTCAAAACCCTACGGGTTGGTAAAGTACATTTTTTGGAATAGTTTTGATATATACGAAAAACGATCACCCGGCAATAATGATTTAAGCATACGTGATAGGAACATCCGATGGGGTGAGGTGATATGCACAGCATTGTGAAAGGGTGCCGGCCCATTCTAGGTAGTTACGACGAAGTCGAACGTGTTGATCAGAAGGCCTTCGGGTCCTCGTCTTCGACCCTGGAAGTTGTTCATACCTGGTTCTTGTTACTAGGCAATTATATTATATAGGTACTATTTATAGCCAAAGGAAGGAAGCGGTACAGAATTAATGTCGGCAGAATACCTACCTAGCGACTCTCGACTGCGTGCGCCAATAACGTATTGAACATGGTGCATCGCATAACAACCTAACAACCTAGTCTAACCGGGAGATGATAAACTGAGGATTCTAACTGAATTAGGGCAACTGAGGGAATCCTTCGCGCAATCGAGACTCCACGATGGATGCATGTATGTACATACATACGCTCCCAGCCCAGCCAGAATCCGAAAAAACATGCGAACCTTAGTGGCCCAAGCGTGATTTATGTATGTTTTCTTCTTTTCGGATTCTGGCTGGCTCCCTTGTTTTGGTTTCTGCAGTCGATTGTTCGAAGGAAAAGAAAGGAAGGGGGAAAAGAAGAAGGAAAAGCCATTGGAGTGTGAACAAACACGATCTCGCCAAGGAACAGTCGCGTCGAATACCTACCTACCTACCTACCAGCTTACATACTTACTTACCTAACCTAACCTGCCTACCTAGTTGGGAAGCCAAGACGAGCAGCGCCACGATGACCGGCAGCAGCAGCAGCGCCCTGCCCGAGATCCGGCCCCTGACGCCCCAGAGCGGCACAACCTCGTTCCAGGACTGGGCGTCGCTGTTCACGGTGTGCCTGACGCCGCTGGCCGTGCATCTGCTGGCGGGGGCGCCGTCCCCGTCGTGTCTGGAGCAGGAGGAGGGGGGCCCTCCTCACCACCACGACCACGACCCTCGCCACCCCCGCCACGCCCGCCCGCGCTGGCACGACTCCCTCTGCCACTACAACCCGACGTCGATCATGTGGCGGTACGCGGCGATCGCGGACCGGCGGGCGCGGGCGCGCGACTGGAGCGCCCTCGACATGGCGGCCGCCAACGCCCTGTTCTGGGCCGCGGGCCGCGGCTGGGACGGGTCGGTGGCCATGGGCGCGCGCAGCCGCGCCCACTGCCGGCGCGCGCCGTCGCACCCGCGCGTCGAGCTGTTCTCCGTCGAGATGATCAAGACGATCGTGGTGGCCCTGCAGGGGTGCCAGGCCATCGCCTGCATGTTCGTGCCCATGCGCAGCGTCTCGCTCGAGACCGTCTTCTTCCCCTTGTCCATCTTCGGCCTGGCCCGCCTGCTGCCCGCCCTGTGGCTGACGGCCGAGTTCGACTTCGCCCCGCTCCCGCTCCCGGACGACCTCCCGCCCCAGGCGTTCGCGGGCGAGGCCGCGCTCCGCTGCCGCAAGAACTCGATAGACAGCCTCATCGAGCCGGTCGGGATCGAGGACCACTACTACGGCCAGCAGCCGGCCGAGGAGGATGGCCGGTTCCGCCCTACGTCGTTCTGGGGTAGCAGGGCGCTACGGTCGCTCTTCTGTCTGTTGATCCTGCTGCTGCTGGTCAAGGGCGCTATGAACGTGTCCCCGATGGGGACCCCTTTTACCTCCACGACATCATTTGCCATCGGCGTGTTCTACAACTTCTTGCTGGCCGCTTCGCTCGTCATCCTAGGCTATCACTTTGTCAGGAACAGCGCGGATTCGACCATCATCCCTTGCATCTCCTCCCTCTGGTACAAATGCTACACGGTGCTGGTCATGACCGCCATGGTGTTGCTGATTGTCCTCGCCGCCATAGAAACGAGGAAGACGCCCTGTGGACTCTACACGACATTTCCAGGCTACATGGGTGACAGCATTTGCATGCTAGACTATCCCGTCGTCGTCCCCGTCGAGCCTCGTGGTGTCGACTATATGGTTTGGGGGTATGGACAGTTCGGTATCGCGACAAACCTGACGCTTGGCACGGCGCAAGCTGACCTGAAACTCGGAGAGGGCGAGTTTCTGGTCGACGAGTTCACTGGCACTTGCTTAGGCCATTTCACTAAACAGCGCCGTATACATGCCTCCACCTTGGAGGTGATCACTTCTGCATAACGGTCTTCTACCAGGGACTATGCTGATTCAGTTCGATTAGCTGTGACAGTTAACATGTATATAATAAGATATCGCAATGTAGCATATAAGCACAAACAAATTTGCGAACACCGAAGTATAAATATTGATGATCAAGTCTAGTTCAACGCAATGTCGGCCCCCAGAGCTAATAATGATCGAGATCAGGGGCAACAGGTCAACACCACATCAGAGGGTAGATATCCAGAGGCTTTATGGGGTTGGGCCTGGCCTTCTGCAACCCAGAGACATCATGTCGGTGCACGCCAGGTTAAGGCAATGCATGCATCTCCCGCCAATGACGGTTCCAGAATGACGCTTACTTGCTTCGGCTTCTCATCCCCACCCTCCTCCTCACCACATTAACCCCCCCTCCCCTCGCCCCCAAATACCCCTTCCCGATCAGGCTCCACAGCAGCTGGGACGCGCTGGAGTGGGCAGTACCGCGCCGAGTAACAATTCTGTGCTCATCACCAATGGCGGGAACCTCGGTCCCTGAGGATATGGTAAAGGGGGTACGATGGCTGTTAGAGCAGTCGGCAGTGCGATAGCTGCATTGCAATAGAAAAGCACGAGATCTTCCGCAACACACTATCTAGTACACGCATAACACTGGAACGAGGCAGAAACTCCCGCCTGCAGGCACAAAAAAATACTGCATATAGGTATTTAGCACAGCGCTCAAAACCCAATTAACCGCGTGGAGGTTGCACCACTCCCTAAGTATTTTTTGTATTAGGTATTATTTTCGCTTACAGCCACGAGAGGCAGTAGTAGCACAAGCACAGAATACCATAGTGTACCCATCAAACATGAGGCCTTGCTACCGCTTTGTAATGCTTTTGCCTTGCCTTGCCTTGCCTTGCCCTGTGTTTTTTATTGAAAAACAAACCACCAACCATTGCGCCCCAGCTCCGCTCCCCCCTCACCGCTTACCCCCATCGATCAATCCCCCTTGACCAAGCTCTCCGTCCCCCTAGCCTGCACCCTGTCATCACGAGCGCTAGCCGTGTCGTCGTCTTCGTCGTCGTCGTCATCGTCGTCGCTCTCGCTCCCATCGATATCCCGTCCGTCGTCGTCTCCGTCGTCATCGTCGTCGTCGTCGTCATCCTCCGCCGCCGCCCGCTCGAGCGTGGGGCGCCTCTTCTTCTCGAAGTCCTGCCTGTGCGCCTCGGCCATGATGCCGCGGATGGACCTAGCCCCGGGCAGCTCGGACAGGCGCCGGCGCCGCAGGCCGCTGATGCCTGCCTCCAGCATCGGCGTCGGCTGAGCTTGTGCTGCTGTTCCTCCTCCTCCCGCCGCCGCACCCGCGGTGCCGGATTCCTCCCGCATGCGCGACGACGTGCCCGCGGCGCTGGCGTCGACCGCGCTCGCGACGGCGTTATCGTCGTCGTCGCCCTCTCCTTCGCGCGACTTCATCCTTCCAGACCCTTCGGTGCTCGTCTGCCCGTCGCTCAGCGAGGTAGATTCGGCGTCGGGCAGGCGGTAGGGCAGGGGCAAGTCGCGGCTGGCCTTGTAGGCGGCCACATTGAAGCAGTGCTCGTTCTCGACACGGATGAGGGCCCACATGCCACGGCGCGTGACCTCGGCTACCGCAACGAGGAAGGACACGATCGTGCTGTGCTGCTTGTCGTACGTGAAGATGGCGTAGAAGATCCACGCGAAGCGGAGAATCGGGTCGAGCACCATGATGGTGTAGTACGGCCACTGCCTCTTGAGCCCCAGGAGGTTGCGCAAATATTTGCGCCGGGCGTCGGGTTGGAGTAGGGAGAAATCCATCAGCAGGTCCCATATCGCTAGACGCACGCACGGTTAGATATCGTTTTGAAAGAACACAACATAGCGAAGCAGCGGAACCTACAGGTGTAAATGCTATTGATCGTGGAGAAAGCTATAAAGAGCCCGTAATTTGCCTTTGACCCCTGGATACGATATAATGATAGTGTTAATGCTGCCATGATAGTCATGAAGTACTTTCCACAATTGACCAAATGTGGAAAGACGTTTTTAGTGTCATGGTAACGGCGAATGCATTGCAGAGCACGCCAGATGGGCGGCAGAGCAGAGAAGAAGCCCAGGAGACGGGAATTGTTCGAATTGCACTGCACAGGATCGTTCCAGTCATGGGCGTACAGGCAAAAGAACAGTTCAACATTCTGGTTTGCTATTAGCTATATGTATTTTCGGAAGATGGGGGGGAGGGGGGGCGGGGCAAAACGGACACAAGTAGCATATGTTAGAGAACAATACATGTCGCCAAGGAAGAAATCCCGAAATTCGACAGGATATAGTCCTGCAAGGAGTAGACGCCACTGTCTTGTATTAGTATTGGGTCAATCGCGTTCTTGATTGGAGACTTACATGTGAATAGGCGAGCCACCTACGGCTCTTGTGCCATAGTATGGGAGCGGGAAATAAGATGATCACCAGCGAAAGACCTATCAGGATGACTGGGTAATACAGATACATCTCGGGTGATCCATATCGAGTAAAGTTCAACCAGAAAAAGAGACCAAATAGCATTAGGAAGAAGCTGGGGAAGCTGAACAGTTGCCGCCAATCCAGCTGGTGCCGCGGATCAAATTCGAAAATGAATTGGTAGTTGATCTTATTAGACGTCCACACGGAGCAATCGAGGCAGAAGTAAAAGAAGAGTAGAAGGCACAGGAAGTAACCTCCATATATCTGAAGGAGGTAGAGGGTTTCTTCTCGCACGACCGGGTCTTCATCGAATAGAAGCTCAGCCCCAAATACCAGACCCTGTACAAGGAACACGCCTCCTACGCCGATCAGAAGGCCACTATGGAATGTAGTAGCAGACTCGTCGCCTGGTCTGCGAATCAACCGCCGAAGTTTGCCTGCGGCAAGCTTGTGGTTGTTCCCTTCGAAGTACCGCGCGTACAGATCTTCGACATCGCGGATGTAGTTGTCCACGACGTCGCTGTTCACAAACCATGCTTTGTTGACCTTCTCATTCATATAGCGATAAGGAGGCCGAGCGTTTATTGCTTTGTCATACTTTTTGTTTAACTTTCGAAACGCAGTACGGTTCAGCATTGTATACGCCTTTAAGAGCTCCAAGCCGCGGTAGAACTCCTCTAAGGCCAACTTTAGCTTGCGCTTTGCTGATCTGTAAGGGACATCATCACTCGGTGTCCTCCTCGAATAGTCTCTACTTGTATTGTAACCCAATGCTCCAAGTACTGGCGTCAGTGGCATTGCAGAGAGGGCTTTCGAGTTGGGACCAGGTTTGAAGAGCTTGGACTTGATGGGACCGAGGATTCCATGAGGGTAATCGTGACCAGAAGTTTGACCACTACTTTCACTTGGATTGCCATGTTCTTGCTCCTTGCGGTGTTTTGTCTGAGCCAGTTCTTCAGTGCGCCGGTTTTTCATTTCATGCAATTGTTGCCGCAAAGCTGCTAACCGAGTACCAGCTTGTGCCTCTTTTTGTTGGTAGAAGGATTCCACCTTCTCAAGCTCTCTGTCGAGGAAATCGAAAAATTCCTTCTCACGCTGCCGAACAATCTCCAGGGCCTGCATGCCTACGTCGTTTTTTGCACTGTCCTTCCTGGTAAGGGTCGGACCTGTAGACAATAGACGGCGCAGCCGACCAGGCGACGGCTGGTAAGACGAAGGGCTCGATTGAGCGGGTTGGGCGGGTGTCGCTGGTGTCCCTATGGTGGGAACAGTAGCTACCATCGACGCACTACGTTGCAATGCTACCCTACTCAGCGACTCTCCACCGGCATTGGAAGTTTTCCTTGGCGGATGCTCGTTAGTATTTGAGGGCACCCGCATTGCCGGATCCGGGAGCTGAAAGGGATTCCGACTGCCTGCTGTGGACGGGGGGATCGGGTGCGACCCGGGCGACAGATTGAAGCTTCCATAGTTGCCTCCGTGGCCCGGGGACCGGGTCAAGGAGTGGTGCTCCACTTGGCCGGAGTGTGGCGTCCCCTGAAACCTTGTCGCCGCCCGTGGGAGAGGCTCCGGCCCATCGAGCCCCTCTTCGACATCTCGTCGACGCGGCGTACGAGGCGTATGTGGCGTTGCCTCGCTCTTTGCTATAGCGCCACGGGGAGAAATGTGAGCTCGACTGATGGCTGTAGACACGGCCTTGACAGACTTCTTGCCGGCCTTGTAATCCAGGTACTTGATCCTCCATTCTTGATTGGGTTCGTCGCGTCTCGCGTTAGCATTGGATCTTAATCATATGAAACCATATAACTGAGATTGGTTGTTCGGCGCTCACCTGGCACACATTCGCGCTCCAGCTCCTTGGCGAACTTCATGACGTCAAGCTGCCCGATGCGCGCGGGGATAATTGATCAACGACGGCTCTGAACCATTTCTTTGACGAATACCAAGAATACCAAGAATCAAGCCGCGTGGCAGACGGGCGATCAACTCCTGGATAGCAGGATTGGCACAGGTATGCTGAGGATTTCGTGCATTTGCTGCAGGAGATTGAGAGAGCGGACGAGTGAATGGCAACAGAAGACGGCGAGTATAAACGGGGGCCTGTCTGGGATGTGTGGAACCGCTACGGCATGCAGTTAGGCTGCATTTAGTGCATTCAATGCATTTAGTGCGCCTCTGCAGCGCCTGAGCACCTGTGGCACCGTCCACTCTCCGCACCGCACCTCCAGGCCCACAGTGGGATCTGTATGTAGTATGTAGGTATGTAGGTACAATACCTATAACTTACAGCCCAGCAGCCCTGGAGTACTCAAGTGATTGTCACCGTCTTTTCACATGCTTGTCCTTCGTGTCCAAGTTATTAAACTATTAATGCCCAATCCATACTTACATAGCAGCATAAGTACTTACGTATGGTCATTCATAACAACTATACGAGTATAGCTTCAAAACATCCAAAACATGGAGCAGAGAATTGACCCCTACAACTTTCAATGCGCTTCATGTTGTGTTAAAGGGTTCCTAATGGTCTACTACGGGTAGGTCAAAATGCGTAGTTGTATATAGTAAGGTAAGTGCCAATTCTCATGCGGACGAGAATCCGGGCAGACTCAACCAAGATTACCTATGCTAAATTACAACTACACGTGTATTATACTGGTTATTATACTGATCTAAAGTCCCCAAGTCCCCCCTAAGAATCCAAGATGCTCTCTCTACCTATCAACCCAGTACTACCTACATGCGGGTTTCACCCATTACATTACAGTACATTGCATTGCCCTACCTGCATTACATTACACATTATAGGCCGCCCCTGGGGAGGGGAGATAGTGCCTCACCCCTGAACGGCGAGTTTTTCAGAAACCCCTGCTCGTCGTATAAGCCCAGGCTCTCAACACTGCTGCTTCGACCGTGGAACAACCCCCTTTCCTCGCGCGCCAGCTGCGAAGCCCGCGTAGCGATTTGTTCCGGCTGCCGCTCCCCCTGCTTCTGCTTCGCCACCCCATCTACCCCGACTCCGGCGCCGACGTGGCCACCGGCATTCCCATCCCCCATTACTAGAATCCCGGCGCTATCACGCACCCGCTCCATCCCCAGAATACCACCACCACCACCACTACCATCCTTGTTCTTACTACCATTAAGCCCCCCTGTAATAGTTCCCCGACGTGCCCTGCCTCCGCCGACCGCCGGGGCGCTCCGCCGTTGCACCCCGCCACTACCGCCCATATCACCACCTTTACCGCCGCCGCCTCTCCTGCCTTTCCCAACGGTAGGCGAGTTTTCCCCAGCTGATCTCCCGGCGCTACCACGGCCATCTCCACCCGACGCCTTCGTCGTCGGCGTCGTCGGGCTCCCGCCCAGCGACAGGTAGTTCCTCCCGCTATACCGGTTCCTGCTGCCGGGACTGCACCCGCCGCCCCGAAGCGCCGGCAGGGTCGGGCTCCCGGGCTCGACGCCGGCGTTTGCCTCGCCACTACCACCGCCGCCGACACTGCTGCAGCTACTACATCCGCTAGTGTTGCTGAGCTGGCTGTTCATGCGCCGCAGCTCGGCGATGGCGCTCGCCACGTGCAGGCTGGCTCTAGAGTTGGCGCTGGCGCTGGTGCTGGCCCTTTTCCTATTGTTCCTCGGCGTCAGCGGGGGCAGGGGCAGGGGCGGCAAAATGCCGCTTCTTCCTCCGCCGCCACTACTGCCGACGACGGCCTGCGGTGATCGCGGGTTGCGGTCCCGACTCTCGGACTCGCGAGATACTACCCCCTCAGCGGCAGCAGTAGCAGCAGCAGTCCGAAAAGGAGAGGAATGTGGCGAGTAGTAACCATGACCGACAGCGGATGGACGTTTGTTTGAATCGATGCAATACTGTGCGCCATCGCTGTTACTGTCATCATCATCGCCGTCGTTGTCGTTTTCATCGTCATCACTGTCATGATCCGAAGAAGCGGCGTGGAATCCGGTCCGCGACTCCCACCCCGACGGCAAGGCAATCAAAAGGCTACCACCGCTACTGATACCACTACTACGGGTGGCATTGCCACGCGGCAAAAAGCCCTGGGTGGTAGTTGTAGTTGTAGTTGCAGTGGCAGTAGCAAGATCGTCAGCGGGCAAGCCACTGGCCGCTGTTGCTGCTGCCGTCTTCGCCATTGTCGTCTCCGCCGCATACCCGTAGCTATCGTAGACAGACGAGAGCCCGGCCTCGGATATAACCGGGCTGCCGGCCTCTCTGCGCTCCGCCTCGAGCAGCAGCAGCGCGCCGGCCGCGCCCAGCGTCGGCGAGCTGACCACAGGGCGCAGCGTCTTGTGGGGTGTGGTGGATGGCGATGGTGCTTTTGGCGGGAGTGGGAGTGGCGGCGGGACACCGCTAGCCATAGCAGCAGCAGCTGCTGCTGACGCTTTCTTGTCCTTCTTATCGTTGTTGTTGGTGTTGCTGGTGTCGCTGGGCTCGACCTGGTTCGTTGAGATTTCAGCAGCAGCAGCAGCCGCCGCCGGGAGCAGCGGGAACAGGCGACCGCGCCGCGACGGTGTTTTCAGCGGTGCCGGGGTGGCGGCCGCGACGACGAATGGATCGTCGTATGAGTGGATCGTGAACTGCAAGCTTGTTTGAGGCGGTTGTGACTTGGGGCAAAAGGCATCAGATGCCTCGCGACCCGCCTGACTTGACTCCGAGTGATTCTGTTGAGGATGAGGCCCCTGGAAGGGAAACCGAATGCTGTCTTGGTGGCTCATTACCATGGGGCCCCTCGTTGCCACACGCCGTGCCGTCTGTGGGCTCTCGCTGCTGCTGCTGCTGTGACCGCTACCGTTGTTCTCGACTGCTGGTGCGGGCCTCGCGTTGCTGCGATTGCCCTGCTTCTCTCTGGGGGAGGAATCCGCGACGTAGTTGTTATTGGGAACAGTACCGAACACGCTGTGGTAGGGTGAAGAATACGCCTGCTTCTCCGTGGTAGGCGGGGTAGGCCGCCATCGCTCGACCTCTGCTTGTGGTGTAGTGGCAATGGTGCCGGCATCAAATCGCAGCTCGCCGATAAGCGACGGGCTTTGCTGCTGGTGCTGGTGCTGGTACTGGTCTCGCACCTGCACTTCATCTTCGCTGTACAGCGTAGACAAGGCAGAGGATTCGCAGCTGCTACTGGCGCTGGCAGTAGAGCACGGCCGCCCCCCGAAGTATTGCTGCTGCTGGTGCAGCAACGCCGGCGGGTCTCTTTCTCGACGCCGGCTCGGGCTCGAGAGCGCTGTGGGGATGGCCTGCTGCTGATGAGCCGACGCCCGCCTCGACGATGAAGCCATCATGCTGTCGGGCTCGGAGATCATCGACGCGAACGACGCGTGCGATAGCTGTCTCCTGTGGCCCGGCGGCTGCGGCTGCGGCTGCGTAGAGGGAATGGGAAAAGAAAGGAAGGAAGAAGACGATGCTACTGCTGCTACCGGGTTTGGGTTGCATCCTTCCAACTCGGCGCATGACTTGACGGCGGGCGCATTCCTCTGGCCCTGAGTCGGGCTCGGCTCTACACTCGTTTTGTTGTTATCGTCGAACATGTTAGCTTTGGCATGGACAGTAGCAGCAGCAGCAGTAGTAGTGCTCAAGAAGCCATTCCGGTCGACGATGGGCATCATCTCCACAGTGCAGACCCCCGCGTCCATGCCCATGCCCATGCCTACACCCTGGGAGGACACGGTCTGCCGCCTCCTTGCATTCGTGTTTGTGCTTGTGCTCTTCTTAAGACCCCCCGGACTCCGATCCTGCAGCCTCTCGGCCGTGGACCGTAGGATCCCCGCCAGCTCCGCGTCCGCGGCGCTCTTAGTGGCCCGTATCGGCGGCTGCGGCCTCTGCGGCTGCGGCGAGACCATTTGAACCTGTTGCTGTTGCTGTTGGTGGCAATAAGGGGCAGAAGGGACCGGGATGCGCGCCCCGCCCGCCAATTGCTGCGTGGCTTCGAGCGCCGCCGCCGTACCGGTCGCCGTACTGTTGGTATCAGCAGCGCTGCGGTTCCGGTGTTTCGGGTTATGCACGCTGGCGGATGGCATTCCGACCACGAAACCAGTGTGCGAATCGCGCCGGATGTTGTTGTTGTTGTTTTTGTAAGACTGCACGGGCACCTTGTTTTGCGGGCTAACGCCGCCAACGATGTGCCGTTTCTTCCCGGTCTGATGCTGCGGCGGCGGCGACGGTGAGACAGTGGCATCGTCATACAAATCACTGCCCTTGACGCCCCCCGCGAGCCGTTTGCTCCATACATTCTTTGTAGGAGTTCTAGGCTCCGGCTTTGGCTCCGGCTTTGGCTCCGGCTTTGGCTCCGGCCCCTGCTGCAGCTCCAATTCGGTGTCAGGGACGGTTGAGGGGCCACCGATGATCTCGGTCACCTCGTCTCTTCGCCAGGACAGCTTGCGGCTCAGCGACTGCCCGAGCTGGAGAAACCTACTGTTACTGCCACTACTGTTTCTCCCGGTTTTCTTCTTTTTCTTGGGCGATGACGCCGCCGCCGACAACGACGACACCATCTGCGGACCGTGCAGCGCGTCCTCGTCGATCCATGATGGCGCGTGCCGGTCTTGTGGCAGCAGCTTCTGCCCCGTGCTGTTGCTATTGTTGTGCTTCTTCGGGCTCTGAGACTCAGCACTCCACCTCGCCTTCGCTTCCCCTACCCGGCCCCCTTCCTTATCCCCATCTCCGTCTCTACTTTGGTCTCCGGCCCCCTCGCCCCTTTCCCGTGCAAACAAGCTCAATGTGAAGCTTCCCGGACGCGACAGAACAGGCGGCAGGACGGGCGGCGGCAGCGGCAGGGCTCCGAGATGATCACTCACACCCTTCTCCTTCCTTTCCTCCTTCTCCCTCTGCTTCTTAGTCTTCTTCCCCTTTATACCCATCCCCATCCCCTTCCCTCCCTTACAGCTCCTCCCAGTCTCCATGCTGGTGCTTGTGCTCGTCCGCCGACACCACTCTATTTTACCGGCCTCGGCCCTATCGTCATCGCAGTCCACGCTGCGGCGATAATCGCTAGTGCTGGTAAAGCTCTTCTTGCGTAGCCTCCTCGGTCCTGAGACAGCGGGCTCGACACGGTCGGTGAACGAGATACCACTAGCGGCGGGATAGACGATGGCTGCCGCCGCCGCCGCCGCCGCCGCCCTCATGGCGCGGCGATCCTGCCACTTCGCGAGGCGGATAAGCAGCAGCGCCAGGCAGACGAAGAGTACGACGGCGCCGGTGACGGCGATGCCGATGATAGCGGCGTTTGAGAGTCGTACGGCGGAGGTTCCAGTTAAGTCGGTGCTGGTGGTGCTCCTCCATCTTATGGTATCAGATCGCGCCGTTGTCCTCGCCGCCGCAGCAAGACGCTCGAGATCAGGCATTGTTATCGGGCCTAGGATTACGACTTGTGTAGAGAAGAAGGTAAGTGAATATATGTCTTGAAATCCAGTGAGGCATAGGCAAAGCGTAAGAATAGAAACAGGGACGAAAAGCGATACAGCAGCACCGGAGCTACCCTCTATAGCAGACGATTTCGTTTGCAACGTCTGAAGTAGTCGAGGGAGCAGAGCCGTTGCCAAATCACCATATACACTTGGTAGTACTTTACAAGAGGTATGGTGTAGTCGATGGGAAAGCGAATGGACCAAAGAACTAAACAAACACTCGCAAATCGGACTTCGGATGGAATGGAATGCATCATTCCTGAGTGCATTCCAACCGAGCGTAACGTCTGAGACAAGAAAAGGCTGGTAAGAGCATCATAGTTGCCAAAGGCTATTCAATTTGAGTCTTGTCTCAACGCTTAATCCGAGTAGTAATAAATATCATGTCACGCGATTTAGATGGCTTGGAAGTGGTGGCCTGGATAAACAAAAGCGTCAAGGCCAATATGCAAACATGCACGTCACTCATCACATGTAATAAGTTACCACAGCTTAGTTCAGATCCATGGGATTGCTCGATCTGATATAAATTGTCAAAAAAAGACAGGACATCCCTTACCCGAAGAGATCTGCCGTATCACGGATGCAAACAGCTCGAAATACACTCAAGCTCGTCGTCAATCGTTCATCACAACGCCTGGTACCGGCCCATAATGCAACGTCAAGTCTCCTAACAACACCGGTGCCAATGCATAATTGTAAAATTTTCTGACTTCTTTGGTTTACTTCCTATGCCTGTGATTTTGTGATTGATGCAATATGCGCCATCTGCCCCTAAGGTAGCTCAGAAAGAAGTGAAATGTACTAGGAAGGTCCTAGGCGAACATGGGACAGGCCTTAGGAAAGATGATGCAAAATTGCCTCTTCCTGTGGAAAATATCTCCAGTGAAACAGATCCGAAAAAAGAAAAGTCGAGCTTGACTCAAGCTCTCCTTTAAGCGCGATGGCCATGGTGCTGATGACGCAACCAGTGGCTCCGGCGCGCCATCGTTGGGGCGGGATCAACCGTTGTAGTTGTGACGCTGTCCTCGGTCACATACACAACTGCTTCCTTCCAGACAATCTCTTCGACCTTGCCACCTTGCGTAACGATTTCCGTGCTGACCACCTCGTAGGAAACGCCTGGTTCCGACGTGACCTCAGGTTGCGGTGGCGGGGTCGTTGTCAGGGAGGACGTGGGAGCCGCCTGAGCCGCGACATCGGTAGGAGGCACGGCAGTCGAGAAAGGTAGGGAAGAGGTTGCAGATTGGAGGAACGCGCCACCAGGCACATCGAGATCGTCCGACGAAGAGGCAGGCGCATAGTCGAGCGACGGGACACTATGGGAGGAAGAAGTAGTCGTTGGCTGAGAGCCAAATCCGAAGGCAGAGGTCAGGCTGTCAAAGAATCCTGCTGATGAGGAGGTAGTCGTAGCGCCACCATCATCGGAATCACCACCACCAATGATCTTCACACCGCCAGGAAGAGCTTTCAGGCCGAGGCTAAGGGAAATATCAACGGAAAGGTCGACCTCCGGTTCCTCGAGCAAGCATTGACCCTGCTCTTGCTCGGTTTGGAGAGGACCATTTTCCGTGAAAACTGGGCAGTCGAAGAGTTCACCCGAGGGGTTGGTGCATCGATCAACAGCTTGCTGAAGGAAGTCCCTGTTCCAGCCAGTCATGAAATCGGCGTGGTAGCCGAAACCTTGAAAGTGTTAGCACCATTTCTAGCATACTCGATGGCTGAACTTACCAGTTGCGTCACCGTTAGCAATGACGAATTGTCCCGACCGTCCATCGAATCGATCTGATTTAGTAGCCCAGATCACTTCGTAGAAGAGCGTGACTAATCGAACAGGGAAACCTTCAGGGCACTGGCCATCGCCGACCAG
This sequence comes from Diatrype stigma, assembly GCA_022225965.2. Classification (NCBI taxonomy): domain Eukaryota; kingdom Fungi; phylum Ascomycota; class Sordariomycetes; order Xylariales; family Diatrypaceae; genus Diatrype; species Diatrype stigma. The sequence continues at coordinate 27,530 of JAKJXP020000052.1, read as the reverse complement.
GTTCGGGTATGCCATATGGGACTTGTGATCGGCCGAATCAACGTTCTTGCCATCCCAGCAGGAAGGAAACATGATCTCGAGACGCAAGCCATCCTTGCAGTTGGCATCCGTGTACGACTTGTCCGGCAGGAAGTGGCGGAAAAGTGAGCCCTCAGGCTGTTTGTCGTAGTCCAGACAGTTGAAGCCGAGAGCACGCTGTTCCAGATCGTCCTGGGTGGTCTGGCCCAAGGATGCCCAGTTGGAGGTGGGAGGATCGGGTTGGTTAGGATCCCCGACTGTGTAGGTGCGGCGATGAGTATCTCCCGCAACGACGCGGAAGCCATCCGGGAACGCTTCGACCTTACCATCTCCCTCTGGGTTGCGTAGGAGATAGTACCTAATCAAGAGTTTAGTAAGTCCTCTTATATAGAGATTGCGACTATCCATCCAAGGGTGGTTGGTGGCGTATATGAACGTCAAAAGAAATGAAATAGACGATTGAGGGTACAACGTAACCACCAAGCCATTTTTCTCAGAAGTGATAACGGGGCAGTGCTAAGAAAGGGTGTTTAAAAATAGGAGTTGAAAGCACGGGGTACTCACGCAAGCAGCCCACCAACTTGCTCAACAAGCTCAAACTCGCCAGTGGAAGCGTCTTGGAAAAAGAGAAGAGGGACCCAGTAGGCGGACATGTCTTGCTTCACAGCACAAGAAGTGCAGTTGCCGCCCTTCAGATCATCATTGCTGGCAGAGGAAGTCAGGGCTGTAAAGAAATTACGGTTAGTCTGGGAAGGTATATGTATATATGTAAGCCATGAAAGCTTGCAACAAGCCCATGTCTAAATGATGGGTGCTGTGTTAGCCTGCAAAGGCTTATGATCATGCAACTTACCACTAGAGCCATGAAGAGTGTGGGCATGGGTAGCGGCTGTACCGAAATCCATAATAGGATCGATTCTAGCCATGCCAGTCCGACCATGGCATTGCATGCGCCAGAAAGCTGACACGCCAGTCAGGGCATTGAATGCCGCAGTGGCCACGAAAGCTTTTCCAACCATGTTGGAAAGTGTCGTGGGGATGCTGTGTTAAAGGTAGGTGGATGAGAGAAAAGTTTGTTGCTTGTCGGCGATGTAAATAGTCGCAAAGAAATCCGCACGACGTTGTGTCACCTAGGCAATTGCCCCAATTGTTTCTCAAGTTTGCTCAAGCTAGCTCGTGTCTAACTTTGTGCTGTGTTAATGGTTCGGCAACCGGTAGTTGTTATGCTGTTGTTTGCCTGTTTGTTGTCGGTGGTTCCTACGTGGCTGTTCCTACGTGAAATGAGGTGGAAAGTGAAGTGACCGTACGTGGGACGTGTAAGGTGGGATTGAATGCGCTTGCACCGGTTCACAACCAGTTGTAATGACCAAGATGCTGTACCAGGTCCTGGATCATCCGGCCTTTCCTGTACTGATAATCAATTGACTTGGTCCTCTTCGTTACTGGGTTAGCAGTTGCCCCTTGGATCTGGGCTGCCGATTGGATATCGAAATGTCGACGTTGCTTCCTCCTAGTCCCGAATCCTGTGGATATCTCTTTCTTGCAATCGATGTTTCCTTGCACTATACGTATTGACCAGACAAGGTGAGCTGCTTTGTCCTGGGCTGAGTAATGACTGTATCTTGAAGATAAATCGGCTAACAATGGGTTCCACTGGAGGGTGGCAAAGGAACGAGGTTGTAGACTGGATCTAATATCCAAATCTTGGGTTTGTCACCAACCACGCCGATGAAGAATACCAAGGGAAGGCTATTCTCCGTGTAGTCCAAACGGGTAGGCGTGATCAACACAGGTGGAAGGAATGGTATGGTTTCGCGATCCAGACTAGTTCGTACGGTTCGTAGAACTAGGTAGATCAGATATCGGCTTCTCTCTCCAAATAGAGCATGGGGTGGTTCTGAATGAGTGTCGTGACACGATGGTCAAAGGAGTGAATGCGTGGCGGTGGCCGGAGTGGGTGAGTAACGAGTGTAGAGAAGACAGAAACTGGGGATGGCGGGAAAAGGCTCGTTTTTGGAGAGCGTGATAATAAGAATGAGAGTGAATGAGGTGTGGGAGTAAGTACCGGTAGTGATGCACTAAAAGGAAAAGTCCCAAAGAGGGGAACCAAGCCCAGGAGGCTGACGCAGGGCAAACAGGGTGCCGGCGCAGGTGCAATTGCAGGCGCAGATGGGCGATGGGCACAATGGGCAGGTTCAATAGGCAGGTTCAATAGGCAGGTTCAATAGGCAGGTTCAATAGGCAGGTTCAATGGGCAGGCACCAGCCAGTAGCAGTCAGTCCGGGGTATGGACTACCCACGTCACGTCGTTCAATGTTGAAGAAATGCCCAGGTGTACCTGAACTGCACCTGCATGCATGTACATAGGTACCTAGGTACTTTTTCGGTACTTACACTGCATTTTCAACCCCGTGGATCTTGTACACGGTACCCTGCTTATCGGCTGGTTCCCACCATTTCTACCCTTCTTCCCACCTGTTATCGACGGCATTATCAGATGCGGTACTCAGTGATAAGTACTACTCCACAGATCCGTGGTACAACAAGTAGCCACCAATTGTAGCAAACTGTTGAATCCCTGAAGATCCCAATTCTGGAACTTCCGCAAGAATTCTTACGATGTGCTGAAGAAATTAAGGCCTGCTCAGCCCTTTTCCAGCAGGGTGTCTCCGACGCTATGGATAAAATCAACACTTAAGAAAATGCTAAAGTCACTGGAAGTTACTATTATATTCTGATAGATATGTACCCATTCCCATTTATCCACGTAATAGGGTACTTCATCAATATCTTCTACCTCCAACCATTGATGCATCTTGAGTTGCATATTGAATACCTCATGTATTTCATGTTGCAATTGAAGAGTAGGCGCCTATGGAGCGATATTAGTATGGAGGTGGTGTTGATCTGGGTTTGACATAGATGCGCTCATTCCACCTCTTTTCAGCCATTTCCTCCGCTTCATGCAGGTACGGTCTCATAAAGCGCGCATCCCATTCGTGCCATTTGAATATGGGCTCCTGCTAGGTCCCGCTGGATATGCAGTCTAGACCGCTTCATTATATACCTCGGTATTGTACCTGCTCTTCCTACCTCCGTTTGATTGACAATGCCAAGTTGGTACTATAGTATCCGAACATCAACAACTATGTCATGTCAACGTTTCTCAGGTTGATTAAAAAGTCATTGTAAGTCCCGTACATAGGGACATGCCATGATTGTATGCAAACTATTCGCAGCCAATGACATGGTCGCTCATGTTTTTCTTTTTCTTTTTCGTGCCTGACTAACCATGCCGTGCATCTGCTAGTTGGGGCATGTAACTACATCCCTATAAACATCGGATGAAAATAGGTTGGCTAGGACTACTAGTACCTACTCCAAGCCACAGGCGCTTATAGTTAAAGTAGCTTGAAGCTCTTGTCCAGTTCGTCCTATCAGCCTATGTATCTTGGCATTTTCCGGTTCGTGTTGAACACTTCTACTATAGCGCTACTGACCTATTAGGTATAGATCGCGAGGTACCCATGGACACCGGTACACCTTGGTAGTCAAAGCTTAATTGCGAAAGTTATCGTACCTTTTTCTTCATACAGCAGCACGGCGCACAACGTTGCCAGCTCATCAACCATCTCACAAGTCTGCTGGCATTCTTTCCAGTGACTGTATGCGAGGTACCACCTCGCTTCTTGAAAACTCAAGTAGCAATAGGTATGGCGCACCATTCCGTCCGGCCACCCCAATTTTTGCCACGACGACCGTGATACACACTTGGATATCAATGCTGTCACCGGGAATGTTTGGAGGATTCCACCCCTCTTGACATGATAGTTGTGAGCAAACTGCGAAATATCGCACAAGCACACCAAGCACACAACCTTGGAGCTTTGCTACCCAAGTGTGGATGCACATCAATGATATTGCAAGCACTAGAACCCGATAACTAGCAGCCACTAGCCAAATTTTGATGGGCATTTGGAGAAGTTCATAGGCAGAAAAAGGAGCGAAAGGGGAAGGAGAGGCAGACCCCACCATCTTTTCTCTCGGTGGCAGGGGAATACCTGCCTGCCCTGGGTATGGTCGCTTTCCGAAGGGAGGGGTCCTCAAGGTCTGAAACGTGTTTCGGCGGCTTTAGCTTGTGCTAGCCGACCCCCATTAACCAATTAGAGAAGCGCCTGAGGCCAAAGCTGACGGGCTAGGAAATCTAGCGGGGTTACTAACTAGGATTATTGAATTATTACAGGGCAATTCTAATAAGCACCCTGTTCATCCCCTGAGTCGGTCTTTACGGCGTTGGGGGAACGGGACGTTATCTTTAATGCTACCATACAACCAAGCTTTTGCTAGCATCGGCATCCCATGTCCCGCCATGCAGTCATGTTGCAACAAGCAGCCGGAAGCCAGAGCTTCCCATCTATCCGGACCCTCATCGTCTGTTGCTCGCTGGAACGGCCCCTTTATGCTTTCGTAGCTTCCTCCAAAATCTATAGTACATTCTAATTTCGTGCGGTCCCTTTCTCGTCTCTTCCGTGCAGATGCATTGTTGCAGACAGATAGCGCATCTGTTTTCTTTAAAAATAGCACATGCCGATATCTGGTAGTGGTGATAACTGCTACATAGTGATATACACTTCCAGCCCGTCAGCCTACCGACAGCCGTCCGGCAAGTCATCGATCATTCATATCCTAGGGCTGAGATTTCCAGCCCCTGTCGATGACGGAATGATCTGCACAATGAAGAGTGAGATATGCATTCGCCAACGCCCAGCTATACTATAATAAGTTACATCCAGGCTACCTACAATTCTGCATGAGTCCCTCGGCAGCTACCATGGTACTAATGCATGAATGTATATATGATATATTGTACAAGCTGTAAATTTGGTGGGATGGGAGGATGGACTTGATTGGTGTTTCTGATAGGTACTGCATAGGTAGAATAAGCCAAATGATTGCAGTGTGCAATGTATGGATGCGACAATCGAGCGATCTTATTTTATGTATGTTTGAAGGTTGTCTTATGTGCCTGGACTATGCCAAACTTTGAGCGCTTCTCAGGGTACCTACCGACATATTTCAGGGTCAATCAACGGCATCACACATTATGTCCTGGAGCTGGCCGAGCCTTGACCCATACATGTTATCGGTGTATACTTGTATGTATGGAATGTAACAAAGTAGAACGACTGTGCCTTAAGCCACCCGTCCGATAAAGTTGCAAATCATTATGGATACATAGTTCTGGCCATGATTACGCCATATGCATTATTACGAGTTTTTTTTTTACATCTGAACATATGTAAGTTGTCAGTGCTTACTACAAAGTATCGCTTCTCATTACGTAATTTAATGGTAGAGCCATTAATGTGGCTGGCCTCGAATGAATCGATCATAAACCTTGACGGATATTTCCGTTACATGGATAGATAAAAGGGGAACAATGGCAGCAGAGATGTATTTGAAGCAGCCAGTAACGAGTGTGGATTATTGTAGAAACCATGAAGTCTAAGGCTGCCGAACTCTTTTAACACTTCAAGACGCCGGGACTACGTATTTCGAAAGAAGGTAGGTACCTAGGTGCATGTAGTATTCATTTGGCAGCACTTGCCGTGATGATTGGAAATTAGACCATTTACTATCGATTATAATTTACAATGTCTTATATATTCCTACTGAATACGGTTACGCTACCTACACTTTGGTCTATTTGCAGTGCTGCCGAAACTAAGAACTTTGAAAAGATACCATGTTCGTCGATCATCGATCATCGATTAGGTATGGATCATCCCGTTACCAATATCAACATACATAGACGACCAAGGCAATAAATACCTAGGTACCTTCAGCCTCGCTTATATAATAGCAATGTGGCGTATGTGCCACACCAATAGACGCAACCAGACTCAAGTGCAGGTGCGTCCGCCGTGCCAGTCCAACAGTCGCAAACACCTGACACTTGCAGTCTGACACCTGACATCTGGGCAGGTGTTCCCGATGTCCCGTGCCCCCATCCAGTGCAAGTGTGGAGATCCTCACTGCTGGGTTGTACGTATCCATAATCCTGTCTGCCCCTGGGCACCGTTGGGGAACCTAAGAAACCTAAGAAAGAACACATTTAGGGGATGATTCCAGTAAATGACAGTCACTCGTTGATATGACGACACGCATACGCTTACCTCGTACTTAATCATGGATGATCTCTCGACCCTCGATTGGTCGTCAACGACCACTACAGGAAAGGGAAATGGTATCACTCCCAATACCAATGCTCTGCCTCCGAGACCGATGAATGCGCCCTCCGCATATCCCACTCTCCGACCAACTCCGTCTCCCCAAGCTTCCGCCCGTAATACGCCCCTCTCCACTCAGGGGTCCGGGTTCGCTGCCCCGAAGCCCGCTGTCGACAGCTTCAGCAATCTCGTCAATTTTGGGAGCTCCAAGAACAATGCGAACCTAAGTCTCCGAGAACGACAGCAACAGCTAGAAGCTGAGAAGCGCCAGAGGGAGGAGGAACAAAGGAAGAAACTGCAGTCGCAATACGGAGGCGGCCAATTCTGGGACAGTCTTGCCCAAGGCTCTTCGACCGCATCGCGCACCGTGTCGCCTGCCGCTCCATCGATTGGAGGCGCGTCGATTGGGACCGGGATAGGGGTTGCGGCAACCCCAAATAAGGATGATGACGATGATCTTTTCGCAGCTTTCAACAAAGATACAGTAGTCGACACCTCCAGTCACTTCCCACGTCCAGCACAGCCCGCCTCGGGAACAGGCACTCCCGCAAGTGCAGCCCAGCTCGACCTGAGAGATGCAAATGCTTGGAGCCAACCTACTGGTAGCCTCGGCGATGATGACGACGATCCCTTCGGACTGAATCAACTGAAACCACGTGCACAGCCACACCTACACCCACAGCCCTCAGCTGCTACAGATGGAGATGACGATATTCTGGGAGATCTGGGCAAGCCTGTAGACCAGGTTCGCCGGCAAGCTCCACCTCAACCCAGGGCAGAGCCCGGGAAGCCGATTGAAGATTCGGATTCGGATTCCAGTTCTGAACCTGAAACTCTTCCACGAGATGGAGGCTCAGATCCTTTTGATAGGGCAGTTGCTGAGCTGATTGATATGGGCTTTTCTCAAGAAATGGCAAGGAGAGGTCTTACCGAAAGTGGCGCCGGCCTGAACATTCAGGCAGCTGTTGGATGGCTCTTAGATGATGCTCATAAGCAGGCTCGCAGTAAACAGACACCCCGTGACTCTCCTGTGGAGCATAGTAGGAGACAAGAGAGCAACCGTTCTCGAAACAATGGCAGTCCAGCGTGGATGAGCGAAGGCCAGACTAGCAGTGCCCCAAGACGGGGGGAAAGTTCATCACCTGCCTACGGGGATGAGCTATCCAAGAAAGCAGCAGCGATGGGTACTAGCTTCTTCAAAACCGCTAACTCTCTCTGGAAGTCAGGGCAGAAGCAGGTCCAGAAGGCAGTAGCAGACTTACAGCTGGATGACCGAGATCCTAGTCAACCGAAATGGATGCAGTCAGCACAACAGGATAAACCGTATCTGAGCGAGAAACAGTCACAAACGGCAACAGATGAAGCAATGATGCTCGAGTCTGGTGCACGTCCCGAAAGACATTCATCACGGTCTAGTCAAAGTAGGGCAGGCTCTTCACGGGATCAATCTCCTGCTTTGCCTACAAGACCGCCAGCCCAAGCCTCTAGGGCTCCAAAGTGGCAGCAGTCAGCAGCCCCCGCAGATCCAAGATCACGTCTAAGCCAACAGGCTATCGAAGAACAAAGTGCTCAGGCTTACGTCAGCCCTGCAAGACGAAAGAAGGCGACTCCTCAGCCACCGCAGCAAGCTACACTTGAATCCGATTTACTCAATGCCTCAGCGCCTGTGTCGTCTCAACCAAGACCTCCGCGCTCGGCCCAGCAGCCGCCTGTCACTTCAAAGCCTTCCTCGCAGCCAACGTCACGGACTATTACCCCTAGGCCACCCCCTCCAAGCAGGAACATACCTCCTGTATCTTCAGCGATTCTGCAAGCCTCTACCAGACACCGTCTCGAAGGAACTGCGCATTTTAAGCGTGGGGATTATGATTCTGCACACACGTCCTACACAAGTTCTCTAGCTGGAATCCCACAAAGCCACCCCCTTTGTATCGTGCTTTTAGCCAACCGTGCCCTCACTGCCTTGAAAACAGGCAGTCCTAAGCAGGCAGTGGAGGATGCTAATGCTGCCCTCGGTATAATCGGTCCCTCTCGCGGGGAAGGTGAGAAGGTGGCAGTCGCTGATGGAGAGCAGCGCGATATGAAAGACCTCTACGGTAAAGTCCTTACTCGCAAAGCTGAAGCTCTCGAGCAGATGGAGAAATGGTCTGAGGCCGGCGATGTCTGGCAGCAGTCTGTGGAAGCCGGTGTGGGCGGTGCGAACGCTATCACTGGGAGGCAGCGGTGCCAGAAAGCACTCGCTCCTAAGCCGAAAGCAACACCGCGGCCTGTCCAAGCAGCGAAGCCTCGGCCGAGTCCTTCTGCGATGGCAGATCTCGGGCCGCAGAAAAGCTCGGAGGCTGTGCAGCGACTCAAGGAAGCAAACAAGGCTGCCGAAGCTGCAGACGAGGAGAAGTTCGCGCTTAGCGAGAAGGTCGATGCGCGGATCTCAGCTTGGCGAGACGGCAAGAGGGAAAACCTACGGGCGCTCCTGGGCAGTCTAGACCAAGTGCTATGGGAGGGAAGTGGGTGGAAGAAGGTCGGACTTCACGAACTAGTCATGGCCAACAAGGTCAAGATACACTATATGAAAGCCATTGCTAAGTGTCATCCTGACAAGGTGAGACGTTCCTTTTCTCTGGCCACAGCGATGGGAGATATGGACTTGCACGTGGAATTACTAACGCGTCTCAACAGTTGCCGCAAGACGCAAATACTGAGGTCAGACTCATCGCAGCCACGGTGTTTGCAACTCTCAATGAGAGCTGGGATAAATTTAAAGCAGACAATGGACTGTGATGAGGATGAGAAGCTGTTAAACAAAAGCATTGAGCAAGCAACTTTGCTACGACATGATGATGCGGCCATGACCTATAACCCTATATTAGAATCTTTCCACCTAAATTACAACTGCTACTTGCTCGAACGTTGACATATTGTCATGCCACCTTGTAGCTTGATGAAGTAACCTCACGCTAACATGTGAGTACCACTAAGTGATAGGTCGTGACCTGTTGGGTGGTTCAAGTACTACTATATAGAGAGAGATTTGTTGTTTGGACCGTGACCCCCCTATTCTGCCCGGCTGTCACCACCATTTGTCGCACCTAAAACATCACCCGAGCCCGCCAGAAACCGGAACGCTTCGAAAGCCGACCCGCTGACGTTAACTTTACAACTGAGAGCAAGGGGGAACAAAGATACCAGGAGCTTGGATAATTACAGGACCTACCACGCCTCTACCGCCGCCCGTACCAGTCAAATCAGATCTTATGATAACTTCAACTCTAGGTAGGGGCTAGTAAGGGCCCGAGGCGCAGCCGGAGGACTGAAGTAATATGGAATCATTATGGAAGGTCACAATAGCCAGATCAAAAAATATGTGGTAGTGACAGCTAGGTAGCATAGGGGGGATCACTGCACAAGAACAAATTTCCATGTTGATTTCATTGTACTGTCGACAACTCTTAAGGGATCATACCAGCTTGCGTCTATTTTAACATGTTAGTAAACCCTTAGACCAAAGTCGAGGCGAAAACCTATCGATTCGCGCTTCAGTCACTCCACTCGGTTAGATACATACAGAAGGAATACGAACCAGATCTCTGCCCGTCCCTTGCTACAGGAAGGTTGTCAATGGCTACTATACTGAATTTTCGTAAATGGGGAAAAGCAGGAGCTGATTCGATCCGCCTTGATCATAATTACATATATATGCTGGGCAGAGCGGGGGGTCCATACCCCAGGAGCAGTGGGCAAAACCCGGGCTCTGCCGGTCGGATGGTCGTCGCATCAACTCCGGCCGGAGCTGGAGGGGAGATCGAAATCGTAGCAAGTCCGGATCCCGAGACCAGTGCCCCTCCTACCTTCTTTCCCTTCCGCACTCTTCTAATTGCACTTACTATATACATACTGTATGCTGCCCTGTGTTACGGCCCGAGATCGACCTGACCTCGTGCTATCCTTTGAAGCGGCTTCGGCCTCCAATAGCAAGAAACGGGCAAAGACCTGTTGTAGGATACCTTCTTATATGTAACTAATTGGAGCGACTTCAGCGCGAACCAACAAGTCTTTTTACTTCAACTTTCGGTCCGAGATTTTCCTGTCACATAGCCTTGGCAGCCGGGGAGGAATGTAACCACATAGATGGGTAGTTCTTACGTTGTTTGCTGCGCTGCATGTTGACAGCTCAGAATCGCCTCGCACTCCACATCCATCATGCCACGATCAGTCCTCGTCATAGCCTGGTTCCCCATAACTACTGATATCACAGAAAGATATCGCTTGATACCAACTCTGCTGCTATCGCAATCACACGATACCTACGTAGCGGTATCCTACTAACCCTCACCTCCCCCATACACCATTAATACCTAACTACGTACCTAAGATACTACTAAACACCTACAAACCGAACTCGCCGATGTAGGACCGGCGCCGAGCAATGAGCTTACAACCCGCATTCTTGACGTCATATCTTACCGCCAAGTCGGCACCCTGGTGGTTGACCAAACTCCAGTAGCGCCTCCCGCTAAGCAGGGCAACTACCGGAGGGGGGCAATGGGCCGACAGGGAGACGAGAAAACAACTGACCTCTCTCTTCCACGGTGGTGGTCGTTATCTCTCACTACCTATAGTTATTAGACTGGAGGGGGAGACAAAAATAACTCGTGCGTCGCAGCCGTCTTTTCTTCTCTCCAGCTGTTCAACAGGGCGACATGGGCGGCAGGGCGTAGAAGCAAACCCCAAGCACGCACGTAATAAAAGCAACGTCCGTCCACCTTCCCCGGATCGTGTATCGATCGAAGGCGGAGACGTCGGGCGCCCCGTTACACTGTACTGCCTACTAGTAGGTACCTACCAAGGTCTAGGGAGCATAATAAATTACGCTGCAACATGCGTGTGGGGACCAATGAGTCGAGTAGGTTGTTTGTAGTTAGCCTCTCCCCCGCATAAGAGATCGTGGCTGGGAATCTGGGATGGTGAAGCTCGTGGTAGCGTAGCGTAAGTATGCATGGCTCGTAAGGCTTGTGTGCGGTTTGTGGTTGCGCAAGACAAGCATGAGATAGGTAGTAGGCACGATGGAAATCTCCTCGGATTGCCCAAAGCGGCAAACCGAGAGCGAGCTGGACCCGGATTGCAGGCAGGCAGGGTCCTTCTCGGGCTGCTCGGCTGATCACTTGCCTTTCGTCCCGTCGTCCTGACTCTAGGTAGGTAGGTATGTAGGTACTAGGTATGTACCTACATGCTTACATGCTTGGACACTTTAGACACCACGACGCCACGAATAAACGCCGTCGTCCCTGGACTCCCTGCCTGTTATGTTATAGCCTGCCACCCGTTCCCTTGTAAAAGCCGCCCAACGTGGGGATACTACCTAGGTACCTAGTAACCCTACCTGCCCTACCTCCAAAACATACTGAACCTCAAAATTGTCTGGTTGTCAATGATTTGGTACTTCGCAGTTAGCAGGGCAGCAACGACAACTTTGTCTCTCGCAGGGACCGAGGGACTGAGGGAGTGGGTGCAGGTGCCGAAGGAAAATTAACTCGGCTAAGTGCTAGCTAACTGCTTTGGGTCAGTTAAGCCTCTTGCGGGGGGTGGATCATAACTGGAACCATCCCACAATGGGCAACAGAGTTCCTGGGGTTTCGTGGGTTTGCTTAGTGGAGGGGAAGGGGGACTGGGGGATCGGGGGGAAAGGATGGGGGAATACATATTATGTACCCACTCTGCCACGGCGCAGCGACGTTCAGTGGAACATCACTGGATGGATAGGGACAGTATCTGAATATACCTCGCACCTACAGGCGGTATTTCCAGTTGGATGAGTATGCTTGTTGTATGTAATGTATGTAATATAATCCTTCTGCAGCGTAACAATTTAACCCCCAGCTCAGATAACCCGAGCGCCTCCTGAGCAACCTTCAGACCCTGAGAAATTTATAGTTATAAAGACCCCGACGGGCCATCGTGCGCGCCGAAGCTTTCTCCCAGGCTTTTCTTCTCGTCTTGCTGCCCCCTGTACGTCTAGCTGCACGCTAAATAGCGAGTGAGCTTACAGTGAATGTCCCGCTCGAATGTCCCTTAGCCGCCTGAACTACTACACAGGTACGCTTCGAACTCGCCTGCTACCCCATTCCATTCCATCCCACCGCGTCCCGTCGTAGCTTAGGGGCTCTCTCCGCTGCTACGGCTCGCCACCGGGAGAACTACCCCCAAGGGTCCAAGAGCGGTGGAGATCGCGTGGCCGGCTAGCGTATCTAGTCCACGCGACGCCGACTCTGAGCAGCCCGCCTTCTCTTATGAAAGAGGGATCCCGCCTGTATTATACGGCAGAACCCCTGTGTTGCGGGTGCTTATAATATCTATTACACAGGCAGTGTCAGGGGGCCTAAATCGCTCTTATTCCCCTTCCCCCGTACCCACTTCGCAACTCGTACCGATCTGGCCTTGACTATAAGTATACAGACAGGCCCCTAGCCGGCTGTTCATCTGTACCTAGGCATTCGCTCCTCACCTTCGTCTTGCCCGATTGATGCTTCTGCCTTCGCGACGATCAGTGGCTTTGGCAGGTTCCACATATATATCATCTCATTGTTCACTGCTTCTATATTTCTATATTCATAATATTTGAACGTACAACCGAATTAGGGTCGTCACCATGAAACCCTTCTTCGGCCTTCGTGGCCGCGCACTGAACTATGCAGTTCTGATGACTGCAGGGTGTGATTTCCTGCTGTTTGGTTATGGTAAGCACCACAAAACAGAGTTATCCCCTTCATTATTTCGGAACGTGTGCTAAGTTGAATGTAGATCAGGGTGTCATGGGGGGCATCCTCACGATGACTCAGTTTCTCGAGTACTATCCAACTATCAATACAGAGGAAGAGGGTCTGGAGAACTTTCCAATGCTCAAGAAACAGAGAGCAAACAAGCAGGGTATCGCAGTGGCTTCGTATAACCTGGGCTGTTTCGCCGGTGCTGTTATTACTATCTTCATCTCCAACGCTTTGGGTCGAAAGAGAATGATCATGCTAGGAACATCAATCATGATGTAAGCCATTCCTCTGCTGTCCGGCCCTGTATTTATGGCCAATCAAGAGGATATATCCTCGGCTTTCTTCAGAGCTCATTAGCTGACCATGAACAGTATCGGTGCCGCTATTATGGCCGGATCAAATAGCCTGGGAATGTTTATTGCCGGACGGTTCATTTGTGGTCTAGGTAACGGTGGTAACACCTCTACGATCCCCACCTGGCAATCGGAAACCTCGCATGCCCACAAGCGTGGAAAGCTCGTGATGATTGAGGGCGCCCTGATCACGGGCGGCATCATGGTCTCGTACTGGATCGACCTTGGCTGCAGTTTCATCGAGAGCAGTGCCTCTTGGCGATTCCCGCTTGCATTCCAAATCGCCTTCTGCATTTTCATCCTATCGTTCGTCTGGAACCTGCCGGAATCGCCTCGGTGGCTCATCCTACAAGGGCGTGAAGACGAGGCAAGGGAGGTGCTCGCTGCACTGGAAGATAAGACTGTCGATTCCAGGGAAGTCCAAAACGAGTTCACCGCTATCAAGGATGTGGCTCTGGAGTCGTCCAAGGGTCGCTTTAAGGACTTGTTCACCCAGGGCAAGGGAAGGTAAGCGCTTACGCGACGCGAGAGAAACCATTCGATTCTTCAGGGTAAAGGCTAATATGGACACAGAAACTTCCACCGCACTCTGCTCGCTTATATCAACCAGATGTTCCAGCAGATTTCCGGTATTAACCTGATCACCTACTATGCTGCTGTGATCTATTCGGGACTGGGTATGAGTAGCTTCCTATCTCGACTACTTGCTGCTCTTAATGGGACGGAATATTTCATCGCTTCGTGGCCCGCCGTCTTCCTGGTGGAACGTGTTGGCCGCCGTAAGCTTATGCTTTTTGGCGCTGTCGGACAAGCCGCGACCATGGCTATACTTGCTGGAGTCAACTCGAGGAAGGAGACCCAGTACCAGATTGCGGGCGTCGTGTTCCTCTTCGTGTTCAATACCTTTTTTGCCGTCGGCTGGCTCGGCATGACTTGGCTATATCCCGCCGAAATCGTACCTCTCCGTATTAGAGCGCCAGCAAATGCCCTGTCCACCTCTGGTAAGTCATGATTGGTCATATAACCGACCTTTTCGTGAACAATAGTAGCTGACCGCTACGAACCCTCCCATCTAGCCAACTGGATCTTCAACTTCCTGGTTGTCATGATCACACCGGTAGCGTTCAACAGCATCGAGCACCACACGTACACGGTCTTCGCCGTCATCAACGCCTTCATGGTGCCGTCGGTGTACTTCTTCTACCCCGAGACGGCCTACCGCTCGCTCGAGGAGATGGACGCCATCTTCCACCGCGTCACCGGACCCAGCGCCTACCTGGACGTCGTCGGCGTCGCCCGCGACCTACCGCGCCGCTACGGCAAGAACGGCGAGCTGCTCATCAACTACGAGGAGACCGAGGACCACAAGGCGCGCGTCGCCCCTACCGTCCACCGCGAGTACCAGTCGTCGTCGACCAGCGATGCCGAGAAGGGCGCTGGCCCCAGTGCCAGTGGTGGTGCGGCCAGTTAAGGGGGCCAAGGGCGGGTAATGATTAATTTGACTGGATGGATACAGGGATGAGTGGGTGGGTGGTTGGATGGATGGATGGGATGCAAAATGGGGCTTCTGCCCCCCTGGTGGATTGGGATTGGAAACGCCTTTGGTGACCAAGGGTTCGCTATATACCATTTGGATAGATGTATCATTTATACTTCGTTCTACTCTCGACTGGCACGGCACAGCACCTACGACCATCAGAGTCATTGTTTATTAACTACCCTTTGCGCGCGTGTGTGACCTAAGCCGCCGCATGCTCACAATCTCATTTGTAGCTACAGCGCGAAAAGGGGTACATTATTATATGTGGCCATAAGTACTTAGGCGCTACGTAACGTCATATACGGACGGATCTTGCAGACATGTTGACATTGAGATTGTGTCTTAGAAAATATCACCGCCATTTACTTCGACCAACCAACTAGTCAAGCGAAGAAGCATAAAAAGAAGCCCCCAAGTATGATAGATAGGAGAACCGTTTACGGTCACACTGCACGCCAATAAACCACGTAAGAAGCTCCAGCTCTAGCTCCAACTCCAAGCTCAAGCCGTAGCGCCGTTGATCGTGACCGTGTAATCCAAGCCGGCCTGCACGTCGCTGCCCAAGTCGAAGGGATCGTACTGGAGCAGGGCGGCGGGGGTGTTGACCACGACGAGGCTGACCTCCTCGCCGGCCGCGACCTCCACCGACCCGCTGCCGTCGGCCGCCGCCACGTCGACGTACCGCGTCTCGGAGGTCGACGTGTCCCGCACCGCCAGCGTCGCCGTGAACGGCTTGCCGCCCGACGCGCTGACCTGCACCTCTACCTTGGTCGCCGCGCTAGATGTTGTCAGCGGCACGATGTTGGCGCCGAAGTACCGCGGCTGCCGCGCGCTCTTCACCTTATACGCACCCCCGCTGCCCTGCGCGTCGAGGTTGGCGTAGTTGAGCTGGCCACGCTGGGCTAGGAAGACGGTTTGGGCTGTTGGGTGGCCGACTGCATGGTGTCAGTTTCTTTTTTTTCTTCTTCTTCTCTTTCCTTTCCTACCGAGTAAAGAAAGGGATAGATCAAATAGCAAACTGCGGGAGAGGGGAGAAGAAAGAAAAAAAAAAAACGACTTACTGTCCGCGTACGCCATGCGCGCCCAGTAGCGCCCGACGACAGCCTGGACGGTCGAGCCGGCGAGCAGGCGCTCGAGCACGTGCAGGGGGGTCTCGTTGCTGCCCTTGCTGTACTGGCGGAACATCTCGCGCATGGTGTCGCGGCCGAGGCCGTCGAAGCCGTCCGGGTTGGCCGTCAGGTACGTCAGGAACGGCCAGGCCTCGTAGTAGTTGCCCGTGTCGGCCGAGCCGTCCACCAGCACCTGGAACGAGTCCCCGATCACCTTCTGCAGGTTGATCTCCGTGTCGCCCGTCGGCTGCCCCTGCGCCTCCCGCGCCGCCGCGCACAGCGCCGACGTCTTGTACGTGTCGGCTACCCAGTTGGCTACGGTCTCCCACCACTGTGGTCGGTAAGATTAGCTGGTTTTCTTTCTGTATATCTTGAGTAGTCATTCATGAATTCCACCCCTTCCCGACAAAGAGGGGGTAGGAGAATAAAAAGAGAAATCCCAAAAGAATTTCAGAACAATTGCCTGATTGACCTACCGCGCCCGTAGCCGTCTGATCCACCCAGGACTTCTCATGGTACGTCAGGCCGTGGCCGTACTCGTGGACCGTGACGCCCGGCTCGGCGGTGTACGCGTGCTGGACCTCGAGCCAGGACATGCCGGTGGCGGCGTCGCTGTGCATGACGCCGGCGGCGCCGGGGAGCTCGGCCACCGAGTACAGGTTGACCTTGGTCCAGGGCCCGTCGGCGTCGCTGTCGTCGTTGTACGACAGGCCCGACGACCGCCACCCGAGCCCGTCGACGAAGCAGCCGTACGCCGCCTCCAGCATCCCCAGCGCCGCTGCCGCCGACCCCGCCGACGGCGCCCCGTACACCCGGAAGTGCGCCGAGTCCTCGTAGCTGCTCCCGCCCGGCCCGATGCTCGGGTTCGCGTCGAACGTCGCCGGTGGGGCTGCCGCTGTCACTGTCGCCGTCCCGGTCGCTGCCTCCGGCTCGGGCGGGCTCGCCGCGGGCGCGCCGCTCACTAAGGTGGAGAGGCAGCCGAGGAGGAGAGCGCCGACGGCTGTGCGGGTGTTGGGTGCCATTTTGAATAATGGTGGTGGTGGTATAATGCTCTCGGTCGGAGTTGGGTTGAGACGATCCGGGTCAGGGAGCGTACTTGCTTGGGATGATTAAACACGTAGGGCGTTGCCCATCTGTATATAGAGGCGGCAAGCTGAGGATATCCTGGACGGAGGTATTCATCACCCTCGCGCACACCCTGATTTCTGTCCATTTCCGCCTGCCAAGGACGCAGACCTTCATCCGCTTGGTGGGATGATGGTCATAATTTCATTATCACGGGGTAGCTCGTATGCAGTAATTCGCACCTCTGCGAAGACTTTCGGGCTCCGTAGTTTCGAAACGAGTGGATGGGCCAAGAATAGCCGGCAAGGTTCGGTGTTCCAGGTTACCTGCGCCAGTTGCTACGTCGACATCAAGGGCCGGGGGAGGATTCCCAGAGGTTGAGGTTCGCGCAGAATAGGCCGGCACTTGGCCAACACCGTGGTAATGTTCTAGTTCCCAATTGAAGGATAATTACCCTTGGCGTCTTTTCTGTATCCGGCTATAACGTACGCAGCGGACTCCCGGTTCCGATTCCCTTGTGGAAGTTCTTAGCCCCGTCGAGTTCGCACCAATGGTACCGGGTAATTGAGTTGGCGTGTTTGAAACAGATGGTTTCCATTGTCGTTATGTTTCACCGCCAAGCGTATAAAAGAAGCGTGTCGCGTTTCTACTGTCATAAACTCACCTGAGGTGGTAACCGTGGGTTTGTTCAATGATACCCATTCACCTAGGACTTGGCTAAGGATCAAGCCATCTTATCATGTTCTCTACCTACATGGTCCGGAAAGATCGGGGATGCGTTTGCGGCAGAGCAAATGGCTGGCTCCAGCGAGGATAAGTTCAAGGAGTAAGAGGAAAAACATCCTTCTTGAATCGTACCATTTCAAGATGGAGACACCAATACCTTGTCCTCTTCGATCTCCGATTTTCTGGTGTTTTCAAGGGTGGAAGTCTATTCATGAGATTATATGAACCATCGGTCCTAGTCGATCTTGGTCATAGTACGTTCGTGGTAATGCCCATACAATGAGTGCTCCTGAGATGGTCTTGGAGTTGGGTCACGTCAATTGAGATATGGGACTTATGAGCAAAATGCTTAAATCAGACGCGCCGATTCTTCGGACGAGCTCATCGCACAGCCCGTTGGTGCTTTCAACGAACCCCTCTTTGGTACCGGCGGTCCACCGAGAGCCATCGGCCCTATGAGCCGCCCCAGCACTTGTGAAGGCTATATAGATCGCATCATTGGGCTCGTGACTGACTGCGCTGTTGACCTCATCACCGGGAAGGGCCTCGCCCATGGCAGGGGAGGCCTCGCCTACGAACGCCTGTTCGCGCTCACCCACGTTGCCCCTTCCCAGACACTGCAGACTCGAAGACCATTTGAAGGCGTGGCTGATGGTAGGGTCGACTAGTCACTATCGTTGTCGCCGCACCGGTCGTCTCTGGGCCCCTCCTTCCGCTGCCCGCCGCAATAGGTCCACCCTAAACCCGGACGGAGTTTCCTTGTTGCATTTGCTCTGAGCTGATGCCTGCTGGTATCGGGCTTTCAGGTTCTGAGGCACTTCGCGAGCTCGAGAGCAAGCATTTGGAGTCTAGAGACATGAGGGTGAAACCGATTCATCCATTATCGCAAGGAGATAAACATTCCTACGCAAAGGGCTTCTATTAGGGGCAACTATGATACGCAATTGGACATTGCTTCTTGACGAGGGTGTCTCGGACTCCCTGTCCAGACTCCCGGGCAGCCCAGGCAATAAAAGGTCGTCGATGCAATTCATTCGATCTTGGGTGGCGGCTTCTGCTATACTATGGTATAGCTTCCTATCGCCTAGTTACTATACGTAGCATACTTATTACCTAGTATTTAGACTAGGTAGTATGTGGTTAATAACATCTTACACTACAGTCCAACTACGCCTTACCATGGGCCCAGCTGAGGTCGCTTAGAGCCAGAGACTTATCAAACGAGGGTGCGTATGCGACCTTGTCAGGATAGCAGTTTGACCATCTCAGCCAATCAGCAAGGCGTTTGTTGCTGCTTACGTTGCTACGAGCTCACCCACTGGCCATCTCGGAGCGGTCCATATGTTTGCCCCGGTCTCTGCGATGAAGGCCCAGCACCGATCTAAACTGGACCAGGCAAGGGGGTTGTATAAATAGTCGCCCCTTGTGCTAGCTTAGGCATAGTGAAATGCACCTTGGAGCGCTATAACAGCGCAGCATACCACAAAGTACCAGCTGATTTGATTATCCCCTGGTGCGGCTTGAAAAGGATTGCGACGGGAAGGATTAATATGGAATAAACTGACATGTTACAAATACTAGAGGCATCCGGATTTCTTGTGCTGATCCCTACCAGGTTCTCCTTCTCTCGTCTTTTGCCTGCCTGCTTCGCATAGCTTGTCAGCATGTTGCTAATACTCAGAGTCATAGGCACACTTCTTGTGCTCTATGCATCAACATTCCTGTACTGTTTCGTCCGGAATATTCGCAGTGCTCGGAAGATTGGCCTGCCGGTGGTGTTGATGCCCTTCGACCAAAACCACCCGATATGGATGTTGTTCAGCGTACCGATGCGGCCGTGGATGCGGCGGATTCTCCCGACCTCGATCTGGAATTATGTGAATCTTACGGTATACGGCTGGGAGTTCCACGAGAAGCTGCGCCCATTTCAGGAGTACGCAGCTCCCCAGGGCAACCCTAAAAGCTACCTCCTGGCGGGCTGCGGCACGCTCGAGTTTTGGACGTGCGACCCCGAGGTAGCGCACGAGATCCTTCGGCGGCCCAGGGACTTCCACCAGCACCACCTAACCGGCCTGTTCATGGGTGTCTTTGGCCACAATATCTTGACTGACAACGGCGACCAATGGGCCAGGCAGCGCAAGATCGTGGCCAGCGTCATCACCGAGCGCATTTCCAAATCCGTGTTCGAAGAGAGCGTACGACAGACGAGAGGCATGATCCAGGAGGTCCTGTCGGCCGCCCCGTCGTCTCCGCAACCAGAAGCCTCGTCCGCCACGTCGAACAACTTGTTCGACATGATCAAGAAGATCACCATCCACGTGCTCAGCGGCGCCGGAATGGGGGCCAACGTGCCCTGGAAAAACGAGGATGGCGAAAAGCCCCCGCCGGGCTACAAGATGACTTACATCGAGTCGGCGAAGGTGGTGATGGAAAGTGTCACTGGTCCCATTATCTTGCCACCGCTTTTGCTTGCATGGTGGCCCTCTTGGTTCCCAGGGTACAAGAAAATGCAGCAACTGGGCATTGCCAAGCGGGAGTTTCCGAAGCACACCGAACTGCTGCTGGATGAAGAACGCCAGCGCACTAGCGACAAGAGCATCGGGAGAAGCAACATAATGAGCCAGATGATCCAGGCGTCCGAGCAGGACCCGGGAGCAGAAAAGGCGGTAACGCTGTCGCAGGAGGAGATGATAGGGAACCTGTTCATCTTCACCGCCGCCGGTTTCGAGACGACCGCGAACTCGCTCTCGTATGCCCTGGCGTTGCTGGCCAAGTATCCGAAGTGGCAGGACTGGCTCATCGAGGAGGTCGACGGGATCCTCCCCGACAAGGAGCAGCAGGAACTCAGCTACACCGCCGTCCACCCCAGAGCGACGCGCATCCTGGCCTTCATGTTCGAGACGCTGCGGCTCTACACGCCCGTGGTGCACTTGACGAAGGAGAACATCACGCCGCAGACCATCCCCACGTCGCGGGGCCCGATCTGCCTGCCGGCCGGCACCAGCATCTACATCGACAACATCGCGCTGCACCTCGACGCCGAGGTCTGGCGCGACCTCAACCGCGGGTCGGACCCGGATTTCGTCCGAAACAGCGCCACCACAACGACGCTGGACGACGAGTTCGTCTTCCGCCCGTCGCGCTGGCTCAACGCGCCGGGCTCGCCGCAGCCGCACTTCCAGCCGCCGCGGGGCGCGTTCATCCCGTGGTCGGCGGGCCCGCGCGTGTGCCCCGGGCAGAAGATGGCCCAGGTCGAGTTCGCGGCCGTCCTGCTCACGCTGCTGCACCGGCACCGCGTCGAGGCTGCCCCCGCCTTCGCCGGCGAGACCCAGCAGCAGGTCGAGGATAGGCTCGAGGCGCAGCTGAACGACAGCATGAGCATCCTGACGCTGCAGATGAACGGGGTGTACGATGCCGGGGAGAAGGGCGGGCTGCCGATGCGGCTGAGCCAGAGGGTATAGGTGGCGATGCTTTAACTGGCGTGGTTCGTGTCAGAAACAGTAGGGGGCTGGTGGGGGGTGTGACAAATGCACCTGTCCCATCGTCATCATCACTGCCTGACTCCTGATCATGATCTAGGCTATGCTCGAGGGGAAGATGCATTTTGGTTAGAAGTATAATAACAACCATTTGTGTCATTACAGCCGCGATGACAAGGCCATCTTTATGTGGCCAAACGCAATCTGACTAAGCTTTCTACCCCTGCTCGGCTCCTCTTCTGTCCTTCTGCTCTTCTTGTCGTGTGGTGTTGCATTGTTGGTGACATTGGAGTTTCCTCATTCCTAGAGCAGCCAATAGTGCTCATGTATAAAGCAGGTAAACAAATGGTTAGATCTTCTTGTGTAGTCCGTAGGTTGACGTACTATGCATTCAGTAGTTGTGATCTGTTGCTGGCTAGAAAGGACGTTGACTATACCTGTCTGTCATGGGTCAGTAAGGAGAATTAGGGGTCAACGAGCACATATTGGATTGTTGCCAGACGTAGACCGAGAACAGAGATAACATTGATTCTATGGTGAAGGTAACTAAGCTGATTTTGCAGTTCACATCAGAATCCGCTGGCCTAACATTTATCATAATTCATCCAGACCACCTAGGCTATATGGGCATTCAAACTGTAATCTGTGTCAGCTCGCTCACTTTGGCATTCAACGTGCATCTCGGGAAAGAACCAGTAAAGCAGTCAAAGACAAGATTGTGATAGGTCAAAGTCAGGGTTGGAATGGGAAGACAGGGAGGAGAGACAACCAAGACAAGATCGAACTACGGTATAAACGACAGGGGGCGAGTAGTGACTCGGTATGGATTGTACTCACCGTATTCAAGTCGTCCATTGTCGTTCTTCACTCGCTCTGCGAGGTTGACGTCGGCGTCCACCCACTCGCCATTGAGCTTCTTTAGGCGGGCGCGCAGGACAGGTACGCTGGCACCACCCTCTATCGAGAAGTGGATGTTTTCGGCCGTCTCAGAAAAGTCTGTAGTAGATGGTTAGGAACTCCCTTCCGCAAGGGCTGGATTGCTCGATATCACATACTCTTTCCAGTCCAGTCGAATCTCCCTAGGCGAGTGTTAGTGAGGAACAACCAACAAATATCTTCTAGTACCAAGAACCCATGAGGATCGGAGACAGGTGAGAGGAGAGTTCTTACCATCGTCGTTGCCGATGAAGTCGTTCAGGTTGATCTCAGAATGGATGAAGTCTCCGCTCTCATTCCTGGCACGGGCCTTCAGGATATGGCCCTCGACGCGGATGTCCTCGGAAGTGGTGTGGAAAGACATTTTGTGATAGTTGTTCGGAGTTCAGTTCTTCGGTAGACAGGACTCTGGGTAAGATTTCGTTTTAGAGACTTGTAGGACGTAGTAACGACCCTTTATATATTGAAGCGGCGACGCTGTGCTAAACGTGGTTCGTGCAATACCTGGCCTACATTTCATCACTTGTAGCATCTATATGTTAGGCAATGCACTATGATAGCCTATACGGATGGGTATATCTCGTGGACCCAAATCTTCCCCTTCACGACGTGGTCCTATGAAAAGCTTCACTAGTTGGAGCATATGCAGTAGACAAAACTTAATCGCATGATAAAGCGCATCATAAGGCACAGGTGCAGTAGTCATGCCAGGACAACTCCTTCTAGTCCCTCACGAGAGGTGCTCACAGGGAGGGGCGATGCTTGGACAGTCCCCCTTTCCACTTCGCAGCAAGCTAGATATAAACTGGATAGTCCCAGTGAGGTTCGAACAAACTACCGAAAGTCGTATTCTGTAGTGGAAACCTTCTCAAGGGATTATGTTATAGATTCACTATTCGCGTGTTGTTGACGGGCCCGCTCTGCGTTTTACGTCGGTGGAGTCCAGGTGCCGCAAAGCCGATCTCTTCCACCACTTGTTCGCTTGCCAACTCGTGCGATGGGGCTGATGCGCCATGATTGGACCCTTATTGCATGCCGGGTGCATATCATCTTGCAACAGTGTCTTCTATTTCTCGTGATCAGGATTGCGGAATCTTTAGTATAGATGAGAGCTAGTTGCGGTCAAGAATTACCTGGAGATATCGGCAATGCTATAGGTGACGGGATATTGTGGGACTTGCCCAGTTCGTATTCTATACAACCAATTCATGCGTATCCTCTATAACCTTAGACAACCCCCTAGTCAAACTGGACTATAAAATCATAAGAAAGCTTCAAGAACCCCGTCCAACGAATCATCTACAAGCATCTGTAGTAGAAGTTAACGATGCCAAGAGAATAGCAATTCTAGACCGTCTTCGATATGTATAATGCATGCACGTCAAATGGAGGGACGAGGGCGCACGCATCTCCCACATTTATATGTCCAATAGGTACCGTGAGACGATCTGGGATGTCATTGTGCACCGCTTCCCTATAACAAGCGCTGTGTCGAGACCCAAATGATGTGGAGTTATAAGCGCACATCTTATTGAGGGGTATTTGCCGCGGGCACGAATCACTCAGTGATGCATCTACAATGAGCTATGCTGTAGATATACTCGTGGGGATTCTGGTGACGATCCGATTTGACTGATTTAGATAAGGATTACCACTAATTGGAGCCAAACCTATTTGTATGGCCTTCTGGCACCGCTCGTATTTCTTCGTTGTCACATGTCGTGATATAGTTGGCGCTGAAATTACTGGAGGTTCGCCGTATCGTGGCAGCTGGAGAACCACACATAGGACCTGTCCGGTCTCCTTTGAAACAACAAGTTTTGGTGACAGTGAAGTAAGGGTAAAGGATATCAATACTAGCTACCCCTGCCCTCAGAGTCTTAGGAGTGAAGCCCGCGTAGCATCCTAGACCATCGTCGGCCATGCTGTTGTTCTTCCAGACCGCTTCTTCTCGTCTCCCTCACGTAGTGCTTGCAACAAACATAACGGAGACAACCCCCCATGTCTTCTGTTCTGTTCTCTATAAGTCTGCCTTGGACGGAGCCGGCTGGCATTTCGTTATGGTGGTAGTCGTATTAGTTAAGCAGTCCGTAATGCAGTCCCTCTTGCCGTTTGTGCCATCTTCTATGAAAAAAGACAGGAGTGGAAACGTTTGAAGATGGATGAACATATATATGTCCATTCCGCAGGTCAGGAGTCGTAATTATTGTTGATGTATTAGCCACTGGCTCGTTGATCGTTTGACTTGGTGAACTAGCGATGGTTCCCCATTCACTTTACGAGCGTGGATGATTTATGGTCTGAACCGATGGTCATGGTCGTATTAAGTAAAACGAAACAATTGTTGGATATACACCATAGTTGTCGATCAATTAGATATCACTAATCAGGCATGCACATGGCAAGATGGACTTGTCGATATCTAAGGTAGTTAGTTACTCGACAACTATGGTGTATATAAAACAGTCAATCTAGATGGCATACATCATTCCACTTTGAAGCTCATCATAAACGGAATAGTAAGCTGCTACCACCAAAGCCAATACCGAGCAGGAAGATAAAGTCGACTGATTGAAAATAATGTTGAACATGAAAGCCTGTATAACATATTCATATCGTAACATGCATATATAAAAGCTATTTCCTGTTTATTACTTCCCAGTTCCTTCACAACTGCCGTGTGTGCTACTACATAATTACCCTCGTTGAAAAAGAAAAAAAAAAAAAAAACAAAACACAGGTAATGTGTTTCGATGACTTGAAAACACAATTGTCATACAGATTCAACTCTCGCCCGTTCAAAGAAACATCAGCGTACAAAGTTAGCTAGTATTGTACGTACGACGTAATTCGGTTGTGTATCCGCATTGATCGCTGGACCTTGGTTGAGATAGAAAGGGTGCGAGCCTTGAGGGGTAATTGTAAAGTCTATCAAGTTTACTTTAGTTACTGAAGATCATCGAGTACGGCAGAAGAGTCTGAGTGGTTCGCCGGGTTTGGGTTGAAACCAGAATAGCATATTAGCCTATGCAATGTCATAAGTCATCTCGTTGCATAAGTAGTAATATTTCACCGACATACTAGATCACGTCTTCCATGCCTACCGTATACAGTCAATATCCCATTAAGCTCGTCCTAGTTATCCAGCTAGTGACTGACATCGTGATTCGAATATGTTCATCTCATATGGTTACGGAAGCCCCGTTAAGAATCATCGTCCGTTGCCTGCTAATCAAGCTCTATGTGAGTAGGTAAGTGGGCTGTTGGAGTAGGGCTGGGCACAGCTGGGGTAGCTGAGTGTACTAGGTATTGGGCTCGGACTGACCCCCACTCCTTTCGACTACTATATATATACTACCTTCTACAAGCTAGGGGCCTATAAATAGAAGACCGATGATCTTGTCACTTGTATGACTTCACGACCAAGGTGAATAATGAGGGTGAATCATACCAAATCTTCTTGGGGCTAAGATATGCATTGACATGACTACGCTTCTTACATAGATATACACTCAAGACATCAAAAGGACTATTGCGCAAGGATCGATAGCATTCATGCGGCCGTCGTTTACCTCGTTGACTACCATGGCAAGCATGGCATTTAAGGTTGGGGCATAGCAGAGCTGGGAACTGGGGGGCCTGGGGTACGAGGCCCGAGAGTGGTGACTATGCCAAAACCCCAAAATACGTTTTTTTTTTATAGGTGCATATCAGAATAATAGCAGTATACGCCTATAAGTAAATGCATTATATGCTATATATATATAGGTACATAGGTATAATATACGGTAATTACCAAATTAAGATAAAATTGTAGCTTAGAATTATAAGTATAATTATCCATTTCTTTATATATTTATTGTATAAGTTTTTGGATTTTAATTGCAATATCTTTTATTCCCATTATTAGTTATATTTACGAATTATACGACGAAATTTTACGCATTAAAAGCATTCCGGGATTATATTTTTTTTTACTAACTTTTATAAATCGCGGAAATTAAATGGGATCGAACGAAATTAAATAAGAATTAATGCTAATTATAAAAACAAAACAAAAACGGCGCTGTATTACCAAAAACCAATTAAAACGATAAAGGACTAACGCGAACGAATAAAACCGAACGAAACCGAATAAACGCAATTATAGCCGACCTAACCAATGCAAAGCTCCTTAAGGGTTATACTTATTTGGGCAAGCAAATATCGCTTCCGTTCGATTTTACGGACGCCCGTAAAAACGAAGAAAAACCCGAGGCCCGTTTCGAGAATGAAATTATGGAATAACTGCTTAAGATTTTATAATGCCTTTATAACATTGCCTTATAAATT
Organism: Diatrype stigma; assembly: GCA_022225965.2. Taxonomy (NCBI): domain Eukaryota; kingdom Fungi; phylum Ascomycota; class Sordariomycetes; order Xylariales; family Diatrypaceae; genus Diatrype; species Diatrype stigma. The sequence continues at coordinate 981 of JAKJXP020000052.1, read as the reverse complement.
GCGGACGAATATAAAGTATATTTAATAAAATCAAATAAAAACGAATAGCAATAAGTTTATATTATTATATAAAAAATCTAGCAATTAATTAAATAAAAGAAAATACATAAAGATTAAACGGTCGAAAAGATTAAATTCGAACTTATTCGCAATTACCGATTTTCGACCTTAGCGGTTTATATTCTGGTTTTTAATATGTAATTTAATGAAAACAAATCAAATTAAATTAAAATAAATAGCAGGCTAATAAATCAAAAACGTCGAAATCCGTACTTACGTTTCTTACGCCGATAAAATTAAATTTTAAGGCTCTTACGCCAAATACGTAACTTTTGGCGAAAATTTATTTAATAAGACTTGCTTTAATTGTAAGTTCTCGGGCATTTTTAAGCGCTATATTTTCGCCGCCGAATTCGTAGCCGATAAATAATCCTAAGCATATCGAATAAAACCGAATAAGACCTAATGGAAATAATCAAAAACAAAACCGAACGCCAGGCCAAACGCAAATCCATTAAAAATGCCGTTAACCGTTTCATGTTCGATTCCGACGACTTAAACGAAAATACGATCTCGGAATTAAAAAAGATGCGTAGTCGAATTAACCGTAAGCTTTCGACGCGCAAAAAGCGCCGAAATGGCAAGAAATAAATCCAATAAAATTTAATAAAAACGAATAATAACGATTGCATATAAAGGAAATTGCTTTTGTTATAAATAAATCGAAAGATACATAGCTTTTGCCTAAAATGGCAAATTAGGTCTTTTAATATTAAGATTAAATTTAAAAAAATCTTTTTTTTTTAAGTTTTTTAAAAAATTATAAATTAATATAATTATTTTAAAAATAAATTATTAAAAAAATTTTAACTTATATATTATAATTAAATTCTTTATATTATTTATAACTTTTAAAATATTTTTTTAATTTATATTATTATTATTAAGGTTTTTAATATATTATTTTTTATATTTATCTTT
>JAKJXP020000051.1:237901-317750 GCA_022225965.2 Diatrype stigma | reverse complement strand
AACCCTAACCCTAACCCTAACCCTAACCCTAACCCTAACCCTAACCCTAACCCTAACCCTAACCCTAACCCTAACCCTAACCCTAACCCTAACCCTAACCCTAACCCTAACTCTAACCCTAACTCTAACCCTAACTCTAACCCTAACCCTAACCCTAACTCTAACCCTAACCCTAACCCTAACCCTAACCCTAAACCCTAAGCTTAATTTTAAATGGTTAATAAGAATTATTCTTATCGTTAACCGTTTTTAGTTTGCTTAATATATTCGGAACTAAATTAAGCTTGCCTAGAAAATAATAAACTTAAAGCCCGTATTGCAATAAATAAATTAATACATTAATAAAGCGTTTATTATTTTTATTAATTCCTAATGTATTTAATAAAATTTAATTAAAAATGGGCTTAATTACGGAATAATTCGTTAAAACCATAACCGGATAATTTAATAATTAAATTATCGTACGTATCTTTTTTATTGCCTAAATTAAATATGCCATTTCGAATTCGATTGGTTTATATTTGGTTTTTGCCGCCGATAGGCATTTATTTAAAAATATAATGAATTAAATTTTCGTAAAAGAAATAATGTTTTTCGGCATTTATTTATATTCGTCCGTAAAATAAAAGATTATAATTTCGAAGCCTTTTTTTAATAAACCGTCCACTTAGTAAAATAAAAGCTTATTTAAATCTTAATAATATAAAACCTGCTTATTATATATTAAGTCTTAAACCGCTTGGAATAACCTTTTTTCGACTTTCGTTAATTCGTAATATATAAACTTGCAATATGCTTATCGCTTTTATAATTTGCCCGTTTTTATTCGCCCTATTTTGCGTTTTTTTATTAAAAATGCGGTCTTTTTTTTTTATAAAGGCTTAACATATTACGCGTAATAAGGTAAAAGGTAATACAAAAAGTTACTTAATTTAAAATACTGCTTTAAAGCCTTAAGCTGTTTTGGAAATTTTAATACGCGAAACGCATTAAAACGTTTTTCCGTAAAGATTAATTTTAATGCATTAATTTAAAAATCCAATAATTTAATCGATAAATATTCAAAAAAGGATTTTTTGGACGCAATAATAATGTTCGTTTTCGTAAATAACTAAAAGATTTCGTATAAATGCCGTATATAATCCTTTTTCGTATTCGAATATATAATAATATTATCGATAAAAGTTCGGCAAAAGCTACGATAGGTTTTTAATAACCTATTTATATACCGTTAAACGTAAATTAATAAATTACGAAAATCCATTAATGCTATAATTAATCGTTTTATATTTCTGGGGCTTATTATCGTAAATCGATTGCAATAATTAAGGTATACCAAAAATTAATAAAAAAAAAATGTAGCGTTTATTATTATAATATAATGCTTTTTATGAAACGATAATATAACGTCGGCTTAAAAAAATAAAAGGTAATTATCGGATATGGCTGCTTTATTTAATGCCTTAAGATCCACGATTATGCGTTCTTTTTTTTTTCCATGTACTTTTCGTTATATTACGAATACAGGATACGCAAAAAATATCGGTTGGTTTATTTATTTTTAACGTCTTTATTCGTATAAATAATCGAACTTTTAATTAAGGAACTCCATGTTTTTCCGTTTTAATGGATATAACCTTGCTTAAAAATTATAATTCTGCTAATTATTTACGAATAATACCTTTATTTATTTTTCTAAAGGTATATTTATTAGGCCCTTATTTATTCAAAGCTCGGAATATTCGTATACGATTTTTTCGAAATAAGCTGCGAAGTTTTAATCTTCGTTATATATATATATTCCTTTATTTGTTATATACTTTGGCATATTAATCGGTTTTTTAATATTAAGAATTAAATAAACCGTAAGGATTTTAGATTTATTTGGTTTAGGCTTTATTAAAGGACTTTACATTTCGTTATAAACGCCTAAAATAACGATAATATTAAATATTGCATTAATAACTAATATATTAAAATTAAGTCCGTTTCTTATATATATAATTTTAAATTGCATATGAAATAATTTAATAAAGTCGTTTATATTATAAAGCATAATATTTATAACGATTGCCGTTATTATTAAAATAAAATTAAACTTTATATTTATCGGAATTATATTATTTACGACGCCATAAATATAAGGATCCTATATTATAACCATAAATATATTTATTATTACGCTTATAATTAAAGCTATTAAAGCTAAGGCTTTTATGTTTTTTGCCCATAATATTACGAAATAATCATTATCGATATTATTTTGAATCGTTTTTTTTTTAGCATTTTTAAATATTATAATAAAATAATTAAATATATTTTATATTACGATTACTTGCGGGGTTTTGGCATTTATTATCGCTTTAAATGCTTAAAAATATAATGCGATAAAATTAAAGCTACGATTATTAAGAAAAGCTTTATAATTAACCGGAATATAAGCCCGTTATTTTGCCGTTAAAGTAATTTTGCGGTAATTAATAACTTTTCGTACGACGGCTTTATTTTTTAGTTATACGTCGACGTCGATCTAGAAATTATCCAGAATAACGAATATTATATATTTTTCGATAAAATTAATTAATGCGCCGTAAGGATGCATAAAATCGTTGCCTACGAATATATCAAGATATTCTTTTTCGTTTAAAACCCATTCTTGCTTTTTAAATTCCGTAATAACATTTTCGCCATTTTTGCCTTTACCGAATAAATAGAATTTAAATATTGCCCATTTTTTTATTTTTTTTTTCCGATTTCTTAAACCTTTTTAAGTCGGGCCTTTATGAAATGGTTTAAAATAAATAAAATAAAATGCTTAATAAAAATGCGACCCGCCTTTAAGTCTATATAAACCTTAAAATTTAAACCCTTTAATATCGCTTAAATCTTTATTTTAACGTATATATAATTTAATAATACATTATTATCGTTAAGGCCTAAGAATGGTATTATTTTTACCGTTAAAGGTTTTGATTTAATGGAAGTATTTATTAATTAAATTTAAAATGCTTGCTTAATTTATTTAGCTTAAGCTTAAAAAGCCGCATTTGGTTCGCAATTTTATTAAAAATATTTAAATAATTTGTTTTTAAATAAAAAAACGTCGTAGCAAATATTATACGTACGTCGTATTATATTCGTTAATAATGGATTTTGGATATTTTCGCTTACGATTGCCTTTGGCATAACGCATTTCTTTAAGTATCGTTTTCGTTAAATTGCAATAAGAAATATACGAAAATATTAATAACATATTAATAATTTCTTAAAAACTATATATAGCTTTTCGTCGTTTCTTAAGTTCTGGAATAACTTATTCGAATTATTAATATTTTTTATTAATCCAAATTAATTTTCGGAATTTCCGCCTTAATTTGTTTAATAAATACCGTTTCGGCCTTTATATACCTTTTCGCGATATCCTTGGCTTTCGTTACGTCGGTTTTTTCAGTTATTTCGTCGATTACGTCGTTCGTTTTGGCCGTTTCGTTTATTAGCGGGTCGATTTTTTTTATGTTGGTTATTTCGTTAATTGCTACGTTTATTATTCCGATAATTCCCACGTTTGTCGTTTCGTCGATTATTACGTCGATCGTCGTTACGGCGATTTCCGTATTATAAGCGATAGGTATTAAGGTATTTTATATATTCGTTCTTTTTTTAATAATCGTATCGAAAACGGCTTTTGTTGCGTTAATAATTTCGATTTCGAAACTCGCAAGAATACTCGTCGTAATCTCGTTTTTTCGATTGCTTTAAAAAACATAAATTATTTTATGCATTGCTATAATATAAAACCTTTAAATTTCCCGAACGCATTTACGTAAAGTATTTTTAAAATACCAACGCTAAAAGGGTCGTTTTATTTTATTTAATTTAAAATATATATATTTTAAATGTTTTATATTAAAAAGGCTACTTTAAATATTATTTCGCGGCCAAATTTATATAATTCCAAACCTATATTATAATTTCGTATTAATTAATATTATTATTAATTAGGGTTTTTATTATACGAGCCCATTTAAGCTTTTTTATAACGTAAATTTATAAAGCGTTTTCGTTTTTTGCTAAATCGCGCAAAACGAAATATAAAGAATTAAATTATGTTATTGCCATTATTACGTCGGATCGGAATCGGTTAATTAAAGTTAATAACATGGCTTAAATTCCAATTGCGCGGAATTACGTACGATTAAATTCCTAGAATTCGCTATTTTACCATATAACAGCTAAACCGGCTAATAAGATTTGAAACAATATTAATAATTGCCTTTTATAATTCGCTCGATTTGTTTTGTTTTTTAAAAAGTTATTTATGCAATTACGAAATACATACGTATCGATAAAAATAATCGGTATTTTTATAAAAATAAGGCCTATGCTTTTTGGATTTGGCTTATATGGATCGAAAATTCCGATATTATTTTTCTTAAGCTTATAATTTAATAAAAATTGGTTTTAAAAAGCTGGATAATAATATATATCGAAAAAGTCGTTCCGTCGGTCGAAAAAACGTAATTTTCGTTAATATAAATTATAATTATTATTAATATATATTTCCGTAATTAAAATACGAATCTAATTATTGGATTAGCCCATTACTTTTCGAACGTTTTTTTGAATTTATTTATTTATGTTTGTTATGAAATTTATAAATTAATTGCTTAATTAAATTATTAAGTCTTAAAAATCGCCAATTCTGGCATTAAGTTTTGCAATAATTTTTAAATCAAAAATTATTTATTTATATATTATTTAAATTAATTTTATATTTCCGTTTAATTTATTTATATTAAGCTTATCGTAAAAGTTTCGTAAAGCTGTATTTATTATGCGTAATTTATTACGAATGCCCGTTATTATTGCTTTAATTAAGTCGTATAATGTTTTTAATCGACTTATTTCGTTTAATAACCGGCATTTTTAATTTTAATTGCTCGCCATATTATTTACAGGCTTATGTCAAAATAAACTATTATTTCCCAATTTTAAATGCAAATAGGCCTCGGGAAAAAAATCGATATTGCTTATAAATTATTTAATAAGACCTCGTTTATGCGATTTATATATTGGATTCTTGGTAATTTCTTTTATTTGGGCTATTATCTTGGCCTGCTTTTTTTTTGTCGTATTTTTAATTAATAATCGTAAATTCTTCGAATTCTTCCGGTATTAATTAAAAATTTAAAAGGAACGGATATAATAAATTTTTTAATGCTATTAATTATAAAAATTAACGGTATTAACGAATCATATATATATATGCTAAATATTAATAAATAAAAAACAAACGTAAAGTAATTTAATAAGAATAATGAAATTAATCGTATTACGATATACCGTTTATTTAACGTTATTCGGTAAAAATTATTAAATCGGATAATAAAATTAAAAAGATTTGCATTAATACGATGCACCGTTTATTTAACGTTATTCGGTAATGATATTTTTAACGTATTATCGAAGCATTAATTTTCGTTTAATTCGATTAAGGTACCCTTAGCATTTATAAAAATAAGTTACAATATAATTCAATTCTTTAAAATCCGGAAATATAATGCTAAAAATAAGGTAATTATTAATTCTTAACGGAAAAAAGGTTTACGGTTTTTACTTAAAGGCCTTTTTAAAATACGTACCGAACGCGGAAAAATTTTCGCGTTTGGTAAACAAGTTTTTAACGGATTAGTCGTTTTTTGTCGTTTAATAAGTTTTAACCAAAAAAGTTCTTAATATAAATCGATTTAAGAATTAATTAAATTAATCCGACAATGGTTTAATATTTAATTACGTAATGGATGCGCTTTAAAATGCTACCATTTTGGTACGGAAATAATGGGTATTATAAAAATAATAATATTTTAAAAAGATTGCAGCTTATTCGCAAAACGAAAGGCTGAAGCTTTAATTTAACTAGCTAAGTCTTATCTCTTCTTATTTCATATCTTATCCTTTATCTTATCTCTTTATCTTATAAATAAGTAGGACCCCTAGAAATCCTGTACCAAACGGGCTAATGCCCGATTAGAAGTTTTGGTAACGAGTTAATGCATATAAGCAAAATGCAAAAGGTTAATATTGCTTTAAACCATATGCGTACGTAGCGGCATATTCGGTAAAGCGTTTTAATAACGGGCTAGTGCTTAATTAAAAGTTTTAATAACGAATTAATATATATAAATAAAATGTAAAGAATTAATATTACTTTAAATTACATGCATATATAGCGGCATATTCGGTAAAACGTTTTAATAACGAACTAATGCCCGATTAGGAATTTTGGTAACGAATTAATGCATATAAGCAAAATATAAAGGATTAGTATTGCTTTAAACCACATATATACGCAGCGGTATATTCGGTAAAGCGTTTTAATAACGGGCTAATGCCCGATTAAAAGTTTTAATAACGAATTAATGCATATAAATAAAATGCAAAGAATTAATATTGCTTTAAACCACATGCGTACGCGGCGGCATATTCGATAAAGCGTTTTGATAACGGGCTAATGCCCGATTAGGAGTTTTGGTAACGCCTTAATGCCCGATTGGAAGTTTTAATAACGGACTAATGCATATAAGCAAAATATAAAGGGTTAATATTGCTTTAAACCATTTGCGTACGCGGCGACATATTCGGTAAAGCGTTTTAATAACGAACTAATGCCCGATTGGAAGTTTTAGTAACGTCTTAGTGCCCGATTAGAAGTTTTGGTAACGGGCTAATATATATAAGCAAAATATAAAGAGTTAGTATTGCTTTAAATTACTTATATACGCGGCGACATATTCGATAAAGCGTTTTAATAACGGGCTAGTGCTCGATTAGGAGTTTTTGTAACGCCTTAGTGCCCGATTGGGAGTTTTGGTAACGGGTTAATGCATATAAGCAGTATGCAACGGGAAAGCATGAATTTAAGCAGCGTGCAGCGGGACGCCTGCCGGATTAGGAGTTTTAGTAACGCCTTAGTGCCCGATTGGAAGTTTTAATAACGCCTTAGCGCCTAATTCGGCAGCACCTATATGTACCGAGAACCTAACCCTAAATATTAATTCACGACTTAATAAAATAATACATTATAAAAGTTTAATTATAATTATATTATTTCTTATAAAATAACGAAATTTAAAAGGCATTATATTATATAATATATAACGCAAACGGCAAAACTTATAAAAAATCGAAATTTCGAAGCTATTATAATGCAATATAACTAATAATAAGCCATAACGATTATATGTATTCGAGATTTCGAAAGCGTAATAATATAATAAATATAACGAAAATAATAAAATTTATAAAATATCGAGATTTCGAATTTATAAAAGGTTTAAATTTTAAGTTTCGATTATATCGGTTTTATTTAAAATTATAAACGCAAATATATATATAATATCGATTTATTTATAAACGATTAATTAATAAAATAATATAATAATTACTTATTTAAAAGCAATTATAAATAAATTATATTAAAACTAAATATTTTAATATATATTAATATTAAGAAATAAAGCAATTTTAAGTTTAAATAAAGAAATATTATATATAATAAATAAAGAATTATACGTATAAATTATAAAAAAATCTAATAAAATTGCGTAATAATGATAATTCGTATTAATAAGTTATTAAATTAGCTTTATTTAAATATAATTTAATTAGCCGCATAATCCTAATCGGAGGTTATTTTATAAAGGTGGTGTAATACGGAAATTATGTTTAGAAATTCAGGCTTGGAAAATACCTCGAGCGTTTTCGCCTACGATTGGTCGGATCCGTTGCGTTCGTTTTAGCGATTGGTCGAACCAATTAATTCCGTTTTATTAACTAATTAATCTTTATTTCTTATAAGTATTATATATAAATAATAACAAAACCTATTTATTTTATACGTACGGCTAATAATATTATTATATTTTCGGATTTTATTTAAGTTTATTTTAGCTTGTTCGTAATTTGTTTCGATTTGTTTTAATTTGCTTATAGCTTTTCCGTAACTTGCCTTAATTTGTTCGTATATTTTATTATATTATTAAACCATTCTAGCTTTTTTTAGAAATCTTTTTATTTTTTTTTGCAATTTATTTGCGATATATTACGATTTTTTTATTTCCATTCGTAATTTATTCGTAATGCATTACGACCTTTTTATTTTTATCCGTAATTCATTCGTAATGCATTACGATTTTTTTATTTTTATCCGTAATTCATTCGTAATGCATTACGATTTTTTCATTTTTATTCGCAATCCATTTGCAATGCATTATGACTTTTTTATTTTTATCCGTAATTTATTCGTAATGCATTACGATCTTTTTATTTTTACCCGTAATTTATCCGTAATGCATTATAACCTTTTTATTTTTATTCGCAATTCATTCGTAATGCATTACGATTTTTTTATTTTTATTCGTAATTCATTTATAATGCATTATAATTTTTTCATTTTTATTTACAATTTATCCGTAATATATTACGGCCTTTTCGAGTTTTATATGCGACTTATTCGCAATGCGTTACGGCTTTTTCGAGTTTTATGCGCGATTTATGCATAACTTTTTTAAGTTTTGCATATAACCTTTTCGTTATAATACAACGCATTATAGGTTTTTCGAAATTTATTTGCGGCCTATATGTAGCCTTTTCGAGTTTTATTAATATAAATCATTTTACGAATTCCAAGGTTTGTTATATTTATTAATAATTTTAATTATTAAATTAATTTATTTATAAGCGATATTCGCATATTTTTATTTAAAAATACCTTTTTTGTTGCAATTACATTTTATAAAACGTATATATATTTATGTTTTTATTTCGAATTGATATTAATTTTATTTTATTATATAAGCATTTCATTTTTATATTGCAATAAATAATTTTTTTCGTATTGCCTTTAAATATGCGGTTTTTTAATTTCCTGGTCCTTTTTAGTTTGGTTTTTTTTAGCTAGTTCCTTTTTAGCCAGCTTTTTTTTAACCAGTTCCTTTTTAGCTAGTTCCTTTTTAGCCAGTTTTTTTTTAGCCAGCTTCTTTTTAGCCAGCTTTTTTCCAGCCAGTTTTTTTTTAGCCAGTTCCTTTTTAATTAGCTTTTTTTTAGCCAGTTCCTATTTAGTCGGTTTTTTTTTAGTTAGCTCTTTTTTAGTTGGCTCCTTAATAGCCGGCTTTTTTTTAGCCGGCTTTTTTTCAGCCAGCTTTTCTCTAATTGGCTTCTTAGTAGCTGGCTTTTTAGTAGGTGGCTTTTTAGTAAATGGCTTTTTAATAAGTGGCTTATTAGTTTTTGGCTTATTAGTTTTTGGCTTTTTAATAGCTGGCTTATTAGTTTTTGGATTTTTAATAGCCAGCTTTTTAATTTTAGTTTTTGGCCCATTTTTATTTAATTCTTTATTTTTTAGCAATTTAATTACGCCATTTATTTAAATTTAATTAACGTCGCATAAATTTAATTTACGGAATGCTTAGTAATATGTATTATCGTAGTGGACAGGTTTAAAATAATTTATTTCGTATAATTGCCGCTTATTTTAAATAGCATATTATTTAACGAGACCACCGGTTGCGGCGACGTTATTAAAAAGAGCCGTCGCAAATTCCGATATTATTTAATTTACGGGCTAAATTAAATTTTAATAACGATACGTTTTAATTAAATTTAAAAAACGAATCGATATTATAAATTCCTTTTTAAATTTAACCTTATTTTATTTTTAATTATTATTTGTTTTTTTATTTTTTGTTATTTCAAGTTTTTTAAATTCATTAATAAAACAATTTTCCAATTTAATATTACCAAAAATACGGCTACGTTAATATATTTAGCTTGTTTTTTTGTCGTTTTTATTATTTTTTAATCCGATTATGGCATTATTTATTTTTTAGCCGCATAATAAGCCGCGTAATAAGCCGCGTAATTATCCGTTTAATCGGGCTATTCGAGCTGTTTATATTTTTATTTCGGTTGGTTATTACGTAACGCTTAAACGTATATCGACGTTAATATTAAAATTAACGCTATAATTTTTTTAATTATAACATATTAGCTTTAGTCGTAATTTATAGGTTTCTTTCGATTTTTCGTTTTTTTTATTTTCCAAGTAAATTCGAACGCGGAAACGAAAACGATTCCGAATATATGATTATGCGTTTTTTCGAACAGTTAAACGTAAATAGCGGCAATAAATTCGACTTTTAAAATATCGTAATTTCGACGAAAAGCCGATATAATATAAAAATAACGATTAAAAGCTTACGTTATTTCTTAAAGATGCAACTATTAAAAAACGATTCGACGAGGCCTTAAAAGCGGAATAAATATATTTTTATTCGCATTATTAATATAAATGATTCGATATTAAGTTATTAAGTATAAATATTTGCATTGCTTATTAAATAAAGAATAATAAGAAATTAATAAATAAGCTTTTTTATTTTTTTGCTGGCAATAATTTAAATTTTGGCGACGTTTTTTTCTGGCTTATTCCGTTTAAAGCAATTAAGGAGCTATTTATTACAAAAGTTTATATTATAATTAATATCTTTATTATTCGTTTTATTATTACATAATTTGGTTAATTAATTAATTTTTTATAGGTTCGTAATTAGCAGTATAAATATACGGAACATATTGTATATTTTTTGCGCGATATTGGCAAGGTATATAACGAATTGCCTTTATTTTTAAAGCATTTCGATATAATTTTTTTTCGTTTTAAGAATACCGATAATATTTTAAAAATAAAACGTTAATTTCGCCGACGGTTTCGTATTCGTCGTTAAGTTATATATATATGGCTGAACTTTTTTTTTGCAAATTATTCGGATTATATAAACTTTATATTAAATCATTATAATTTATTTCAGTTATTTAAAAATAGCGATATTTACGACTTGCTTAATATTTACGAAACGGATGAAATATATATAGCGGTAAATCCGAATACGGGTTTCGTAAATAAAGCTATTTTAAAGGATGTCGATATATGCGATAAAGCGGCGGTTTTTAATTTATTTATTAAAACATTTAAATTAAATCGCTTAAAAAAAACAATAAAAATAATCCGTCGTTTTTAAAATCGAATATATCGTTATAAATAGTTTAATTAAACGTTATTTATTATTTTTTAATGCTATTTATGCGGCAAATTTTTTTTAATGAGTTTAATTAATTTTGCGTTTTATTTTTTTTTTGCGTGTTTTATATTTTATTTTTATAATAAAGCCGATTTTATTAAGCCTTAATAGCGTATTATTAAATATTAAGATTATTTCAATTATGTTATGCATTAAAAAAATGATTGCTTTATTAAGTATTATATTTTTCGATATGTTGTATTAAATATTTTAATGCGTAAATAAATCCGTAACTATAGTCGTTATTTTACGAATAAGGAATTTAATTCGCCCATTTTTAAGCGTTAATTATAAAAGGCTTTTAAAGATTCGGATAAGCCTAAGACATAAATTATTCTTAATCGTATTATCCGGTTTGCAAATATTATTAAAGGCATTCGTTTTTTTTTGGTATAAATATCGGCGAAAACTAAAAGCTTTTTTTTATTATTTAAAATTGCCATTTGCGTTTATTATTTTAAATCCGGCAGATTTTTATTAATAAAGCTTATATCGTTATATGCTTAAATTTAATCGATAAAAGCAATTAAACGAATATAAACGAATAAGCTTATTTCGGCGTTTATTACGTAAGAATCTTTATATTGTTACGTAGTATTTTTTTTTCGGATTATCTTATTTCGAAAGATCGTATTGGCGGAAAAATTTAATTTCGGCGACTTTTAATACCGTTTCGAATAATAAAATCGTAATAGCGGTTACGTTTATGGTTTATATTGGTTTAAAGATAGCCCTTTTTTGGATATGGACATATAAAAAGATCGGGATATATACGTTAAGGTTTGGAGCTATTATATTATTGCTATAAATCTTAAGTTTTAAAAGATCGGCCGCGGCGGTACGAATAATAATCCGTTATATATTAATTCTTTTTATACGGAACTTATGTAATAATGGTTAAATAATATCGTAAACCGCTATTAACGTTATAAGTATTTTATTGCGTATTATTTCCGGATTATTAAGAAAGCGGCTAACGAAATTCGAAAAAAGGGCAAGAAGTTATTAGATTTCGTTTGCCGCTTTAATTTTTTACGTTTTATACGAAACGAATTTTGCGTTACTAAAATAAAAAATAAGTTTTGGTAATTATTTAATGCCGTATGTAATAATATTTATTTTAATCAGTTTAATTTATTAGTAATTATATCGTAACTAATTAATACGAATATCTTTCCGTATGTTAGCGATGCGGCTATTATTAATTATGTAGCTAAATATTGCGGTAAGTCCGAATAATAATTTGTTATATATATTTAAATTATTTAGTTTATTTTGCCGTATATAATTAATAATAACCTTATGTTTTCGTTTATTTTTAAGCTTATAAATAAGCTTATCGGAAAAAGGGATTATTTTGTTTAAAAGGTTTGTTATTATTTGTTATAGCTTTCTTTATAAGAAAATAATTATATAATACGTAACGTCGATTGTTGCCTTTTTAAGAAATATGTCCGAATTTTAGACCTTAATGGCGAAAGCGATAAGGTTAAAAAGAACGTTATAATTTGGAAAAAATATAAGCAAAGAGGTGCATATATGGAATACGTTTCGTATTTTGAATTCGTTAAGCGCTGGAATTTTAAAGGTTAGGATTTTAAAAAATGGCATGTTATTAATGCGTAATTTAAAGTATTAAATTATTTCCTTTATTATAAACCTATTCGAATTTATTAGTAATTCTTTAACTTTTATCGAATAAAGTTATTATTAAATTATTCTTATCGTTATATTAACGAATTATTAATTAATAACGAAATTAAATTTAATAATTATATCGTAGCATATATATATTATATGTAACATTATATTTATAAGGATAATTATTACGGTACGGTTAGCCGAAAAAATATTTAGTTTAATAATAAAAAGTTCGAGTTTAGTTTAAATAATGCGAATGACATTATTTTAAAAAATTGGCAATATATTATTCGGATAGTATTAGATTTTTTATTCGAATAAAAGGATATTAAATTATTTGGTTATCGTAATATTAATATTAATTACGATTAATTCTTTTATATTAATCGGTACGTTTACGAGAATTTCGCTAACGGTAATTATTAGGAAAAGCGCTATAAAGAATATTTCGATAATTACGATATTAAAAATTTGTTATTAAATATGGTTAAAACCTTAAATTCCAAATAACGAATTATATATAATATAATAATTGGTTATTATTAAAGCTTTTTTATTAGTAATTAATTAAAGCAATTATTATTATACGTTAATGGCGGTAATAAAATTGGAAAGTTTTATTTTATTAAAATTATATCGTTATATTTTTAGCAATTATTTATAATAAGCAAGTCGTTTATAATTCGAATTGTTTTAATTGGCGTAATTAGTAATTAAATTAACGGCTAAATATTGCATTTTTTATTTCGTTTATTTATTAATGGCGAATATAAGTTTTTAATAAAAAATACTAGCTTATTAAATATTTTGTAACGGCGCTTTTATAGCGTTTATTTTTTTATTATCGACGAAAAAAGTATATTTGGTTTATAAAATTTAAGCTGGATTAATCGGCGGCTTTAAGAGATTTTTCTTAATTGCCGTAACAGTTATTTTGGCGGTTTAAATATACTGTTTGTCGGAGATTTTTTTTAATTATTTCCCGTTATAAATAAGCCGTTATATGTTTTTAAATAATTAATTAAATATTACGACATTATTAAATACGAACTATATAAAGCCTTTAAATATTCGGTATTTCTTATTATTATTTAACGCTAATAAGGATCCGAATAAATCCGATTTTATAAAGCCTTATTAAAGTTGCAATAATTTAAGGTTTTTGCTATTTTTTGGAAATTATTAACGTTTAAATGCGTTATAAAACTTTTTTTTGCCGAAATTATAAATTTCGATAATATTATATGCATTTATTTTATTAAGGTTCGTATTAATTAATATAACCATAATTATATAATACGGTTTATAAATTTAATTATTTAAATTTATATTAAGCATAAAGGATTTAATGCAAATAAAGCCGTTTTTTTTAATGCTAGCAACCTTTTTAAGAGCTTTTTTATTTGCATTAAATGCCGGATTATATTAATACGTAACTTATGGAGCTATATCGGTTTTATAAACGGAATTTAAAATACGATATATGACATTTCTTAAATTTAAGGTTTAAACGTTATAAATAATATTCCGAAAGTTATTATAATAGCTTTTAATAATTATACTGGTCCGGCATTTATTAATTCGAATGGCCGCGAATTTCGTAACGATTAAGGCAAGGCTGTCGTGCTTATTTTTCGGATTCGATAGGACTTTGTCGTAAAAGGTATTATTTATTACCGAAAGCAATTTCCCTTATTTATTGCATATACCATTATAATACATAAATTTTAAGGCGTTATTTTGCGCTAAGTAATATACGATATTTCGAATCGTAAGTTTATTATTGGACTATTATATATAGCCGTTTTTAAAGTATTTATATTATAAGGCTTAATGTTCGATATTTTATTTAATCGCGGCCGTTTTTATTATAAGAATAATTATCCATTTATGCAAATAAAACTTAACGATTATAATATCCGCTTAAAACATGCTTTAATTCGGCCTTTATATATAATTTATTTTCGGCAATTTTTTATTTATTAATTTAATAGCGATAATTTTAATAATAACAGTTTTTATAACATTAATTTTATTTCGTAAGAAATTTTTAAATATAAATGTAATAGCTTTTTTCTTTATTACGGCAATTTTTCGTATTTTTTATATTTTTTTAGCCTAGTTTTGCGTTTTTTCTTTCATTTATAAATACATATTAAATATTTTGCCGCCTTATAATTATAGCTATTTATTTCCAGTTTAAATCGTATATGGCTTGGCCGTAATTGGGTTAATATTTTCGTTATAAATATTTGGCCTGTCGTTTTTTTTGGTTCGGAACTTTGCGAATATGTTATTTTTAAAAATGCATATTTTTCCTAGCATTTTGCAATTTCCGTATTTATATTTTATAATATTGGCTTTAAAAATAAATTAATAATTATAAAACGGCTACATATAATAAACGTTAGTTTTATATTACTAATACGGCATAATGTTGGGCTATTTATAAATTTAAATATATAAGGCCGCTTTGGCATTTATATTAATTAATAAGGAATATATAATTTTACCTATAAAAAGGCCGATTTTAATAGTTACGTATATTTCGTATATTTATGCCGGCGATTTTTTGTTGGTCGTATAAGTCGAGAATAATTGGGGCCCGATTATTATATCCCAAAATTTGGCATTCGTAATATTTCATTTAATAAATCGTTTTTGAGCCATTTTTGCCAGAAACGTAATAATTAAATAAAACAATGCTTATATATTATTAATATGCGATTTATATAAATACGTATAACAAGTATATACCTAAATAAAGATAATATTTAATTTAATTAATACCGCAAATTCTTTATAAAAGCAATAAAGCTAATAAGGTATAATAAAAAGAAATATATCGATTGGCTTTTTAAAAATATCGGTAATTTATTTAATACTGGCATGGTCGATAATAATTTGAATAAGCTTTTGGTTTTTTTTAAGCGTACGATAAAATGGGTTTTTTTCGATGCTGAAAATGGAAATGTTACGAATAAGCGGCTTAAGTTTTTAATAATGGCTTTTATTATTAAAAATAAAAATATGCAAGGTTCGACGAATCAATTCCTGTATTTTTTCGTCCTTAATTATATTAATAACAGGTCGTAATTTGCGGTTATTTATAATAACTATTACGTACGAAAGACTTAATTTAAATAATAATGTATTAAAAACGAATTAAAGCTAACGGATAAAATAAAGTTATTGCATAAAAAATTAAAGCTTAAAAATTAAAAGTATTAAATAAAAAAATTTATTTTATATGCTATAATAAATTTAGCTTATTTAAGTGGCTTGTAATTATTTTATTTAAGGCATATATTGTATTTGTTATATTATTATAATTAAAAAAAGTATTAATTGCAATTATTAAAGCTTATTTATGTAATACCTATAAGCCAAATTCTTAGCCAAACTTAATTAACCTACTTATAACCCAGATTTTTAGCTAGACCTAATTTATTTGCTTATTTATTATATCTTTATTATTAAGTCGTTTCCTTTCGAGAAGTTTATTTTATATTATCGCAATAGCTTATATATTATTCATTTTAATCGTTGCCATTTATAATTATGTCGTCGCATTCCGTTGCTTATAAACATTACGATATAGGATTATTCGATAACTTGCTGGTTATAATTTATAGCAATAAAATTTTCTAGCGCCAAATTATTAATTATTACGTTTTTCTTGCCAATAAAACCCTTATTTTTAATTACGACCTAAATATTAGCCCTTATTTTATAAACAATGGCGATAAATCTTTTCGTAATATTAAAGTATTTAATTATATAAATGCGGTAACCTTTAAAATTCGAGCTACCGAATTATGGCTTGCCTTAAGTTATAAGTTTCAATCCGAATGCCTGTCCAAAAATGGAATTAAAGGCATAGCCTCGCTTATTACCGAATGCGTTAATCCGTTTAAATTATTATTCGTATTCGAAATTAATCCGGAATACGCTATAAAAAAAAGTAATAAAATAATATATAATACTAATAAGTCGACATTTATTTAAATGCCGTAATAAATGCTTTTAAGCCTATTTAAGCATTAAATTAGCGTTTTATATTAAGTACTTCGAAAAATACTTCTAGTTTTCGACTTACTGGTAATTCATAATATATACCAGAAAATTTAATAAATATATTGCGATTTTTAAAAAAGGTTTGCTTTAAATAAACCTTGTTTTATTATTATCGTTTTTATAAATAAGTTTCCGTAATAAAATAATAAATAAATCTATAGCTTTTGGGTTGCTTATTTTTTTAAGGCTTTATTTATGGATTTCTTTTACGTAAAGCAATAATATAGCAATAATTACGATTAAGTTATTACGTCGTCGAATATGCTAGGTAATTAGGAAAAAATAATTAAAAAACATATCGGCCTTAAGAATAAAAAATCGAATAAACGCAGTTAAGCAGTTAATAATTAATTTAATTAATTTATTACCGTTAATTCCGATTTATCGTCGAATATTATTCGTATTTTCTTTTATAAGCGCCAGCTTTTGTTTAATTCTAATTTGGTATAATAATTACGTCGCCCATTCTTTATGCTTTTTTAAAGCCGCTTTTGCTAATTCCTTTCTTAATAGTTCCTTTTTTAATAATCCCTTTTTTAGCAGTTATTATTAATGCGGTCCTAGCCGTTTTTGGATTTCGCCTTTCGATTACGATTATTCATGGATAATAAAAGGCTAAATGTTTTGTATAAATACGAATATTATACGCCTTATTTGAAATACGGACTTTCGATTAAGCATTTGGCAAACGAATTATATCCTTTATTTCCCGTAGGCTAAAAAGGATGGAATTCGTATTTTCGCGATTTTTAGCGACAGAATAATTAAAAAAGCTATAAATACGAGTTATATTTATACGGTAAATTATATTAAGTTATTGCGTTTGGATTTAAAGAAAAATTAACGAAAAGCGTTATTTATAAGGCTTAAGTTATCGGTAATTAGTACAATTTTAGGCAGAAAATTATAGCAGTAAGAACGATTAATTATAGGCAAAAACGTTCGAAATATTTCCTAAGCCTGAATTTCTGGATTTGATTTCCGTATTACATCATTTTTATAAAATAACTTCCGGTTAGGTTCTAACATTTTACGCCAATCCAAAAAATAAGCAAGTAAAATGGCCCAGTAACCCCAAAAAAATCGCCCCGCGCGGGAAATTTTTTTGACCCGGAGAAAAAAAAAAAAGGTTCCCGAAGCTTGCGTAAGGCCGTATCTTTTTTTTCTTTTCGTAGCGATTAAAAAAATTTTAATAATCGTACGAATAAATAAATTAATAAATTAATTTTATTTAATTATAATAATTTATAATAATAAATTATTAAATTAATAACGCATTAATAATTATTCGTATTAAAAAATTATAAAGCCAGTTTTATATAAATATAATCGTTCGTAATAATAAATTTTAAAATTAATTATATATTAATACTTATTCGTATTAATAAGTATTAAATAAATTATATAATAAGGGTCGTTTATAATAAAAACCGAATAAATTATATACGTAATAAAGATCGTTCGTAATAAAAAGCCGATACGTTAATCGGGCATTAAGAATTGGCCGCGATAATAAGCCGATAAATTAATCGGACATTATTAATTATTCGTATTAATAAGCATTAAATTAACCGGATATTAACGGTTTTTCGTATTAAAAAGCGTTAAATTAATTACGTATTAATAATCGTCCGTATTAAATACGTTAATCGGGCATTAAGAATTAACCGTATTAAATACGTTAATTAAGCATTAATAATTAACCGTATTAATAAACGTTAAATTAATTGCATATTAATAATTATTCGTATTAAATAAATTAGCCGCGCATTAATAATCGTTTATATTAAATACGTTAATCGAATATTATTAATCGTTTGTATTAATAAACGTTAAATTAGTCGCGTATTAATAATCGTTCGTATTAAATAAATTAGCCGTATATTAAAAATTAACCATATTAATAAGCATTAAATTAGTCGCGTATTAATAATTGTTCGTATTAAAAAAATTAGCCGCATATTAATAATTAACTTTATTAATAAGCGTTAAATTAGCCGCATATTAATAGTCGTTTATATTAAAAAAATTAGCCGCGTATTAATAATTAATCTTATTAATAAGCATTAAATTAATTACGTATTAATAATTAACCGTATTAATAAACGTTAAATTAACCGCGTTTAAATATAATTAATCCTTATATATAATTAACTTACTTAGGTTAACCAAAGTTTTAAAAATTAAGCCGACGGCTTTAAATAATAATTTCGTAAAATTAAAAATTTCGTTAAAGCGTAAAATAACGTAATTATTAAAGCTAACGGTTTCGAATAATATTTTCCGAAATTAAATTATATATTAATATCGTTTTTATATTACGAATATTAATATTATTTATATAAATAATAAAACTAAACCGTATCGATATTATTTTTAATAATAATAAAAATAAATAATTATTTTTAAAATTATAAAATTTTATATAATTCGAATTATTTAAACGAAAATTCGAATTAAAACGATAATAATAATAATAATAATATCGATATTAATAATTTTATTTCCGGCAATATTATTTTTATTAACGATAAAAATTAACGTTTTTTTATCGTTATTTCGAATAACGTTAATAATACGATAAAAATAAATAATTATTTTTAAAACTATAAATATTCGTATTTTTTAAATTATTTAAATACGAATCCGAATTAAAACGATATTAATACCGGTATTAATATTTTTATTTTTAATAATGCCATTTTTATTAACGATAAAAATAAGTTATATAAATACCGTTTTTAATAATAATAAAAATAAACGGTTATTTTTAAAATTATAAAATTTTATATATTTCGAATTATTTAAATATAAATTCGAATTAAAATAATATTAATATTAATATTAATATTAATATTTCCGATAATGTTATTATTATTAACGATAAAAATAAACGTTTTTTTATCGTTATTTTAAATAAAATTAATAATACGGCAAAAATAAAAAATATCGATATCGTTTTTAATAATAATAAAAATAAACAGTTATTTTCGAAATTATAAAATTTTATATAATTCGGATTATAAAACTTTATAAATTTCGAATTATTCGAACGAAAAATTAAATTAAAACGGTAATAATAACGGTAATAATAACGGTATTAATATTTTAATTTTTATTATTTCCGTTATTTTTTCGTTTTTATAAATTATTTTTATTTCGAAAATCGATATACGAAAAAATATTTCGTATTAGCTTATAATAAAACATTAAGGCTTTAAATTAATTTAATAACGACGTATATACGTATTTGTCGAATTAAGTTTTAATTTGAAATAATTTTATATAAACGTAATAAGGCCTTAATATAACGTTAAAACTTTCGTTTCGGTAATTATATAATTCGTAATTCGATAAAAATTCCGTTATTTTTATATAATTAATAAGCGGTTAAATTTTTTTAAAAAACGTTTTAATGCCCGTTAATAACGAAAATATTAAATAGTTTATTATTTATTACCGATTTAAAGCCGTAAAAAAACCGAAAACGGCAAAAAATCCGTTTAAATTCGTTTTATCGAAACCGAATCGAATATTAAAAAATTAAAATTATAAAACGAAAATATGAAAATTAAATCGAATAATAAGAAATTAAAATTATAACACGAAAATATTAAAGCCGAATTAAATAATAAAGAATTAAAATTATAAAACGAAAATATCGAAATTAAATTAAATAATAAAAATTTAAAATCGCAAAACGAAAATATTAAAATACGCTTTAAAAAAATAAAACCAAAATCGATATAACGAAAACTAAATTAAATATATTTAAAAAACGAATTAATATAACGTAAAACGACGTATAAAAAGTTATTATAAACGAAATAAATAATTTTAAACGACGTAATAAAATATTTATAAATAAATTATTCGAAAAAAAACGGAATTATTAATATTTAATTATTTTAAAATAAATAATATTACGATTTTTCTTTATCGTCGTTATTATTTAAAATAATAACGTATAATTTTTTATTGCCATCGTTTATGGCGAATTTAATAAAATTAAAAAAAAAAACGTATTAAAAAATAAAAACCGAAAAGCTTAAATTAAGTTTTTAATAAATATAATTCGGCCATAACAAATATTTTCGATTTTTATAACGCCGTCGAAAAAATTTATATAAAAAGGATTTATAATTATGCTTTATATTATTTTACGAATTAAACGTTTAAGTGTTTTTATTTTTATTTATCGAAAAACGTTTTAATAAAATTATTATATTTAAAAATATATATTAATAAATTATTATTTCGAAACGAATATTAATTATAAACGTTATATAAATAATAACGTAATAAAATATTAAATTATTGCGGTTTATTTTTTTAATTATTCGAATTTATAATATATATTTATAATATTATTCGTTTTTTAAAATTTAATAATTTCATTTTAAAATAATCGATTTTAAAATTTTTTATATTAACGTAATTATTAATTAAAAATAATATAACGTTATTTAATAGTTTTATTTAAAATCGGCCGTTTCGTATTTTAAAAATGTTTAAATAATTAATATCGCAATTAAACTTTTATATTTTAAATTAAAATAAAATTTACGAATTTTATTAAGTATTAAAAAAATAAATTTTTATATTTTATAAAAAAAACCAATAAATGGTTTATTTAAAAATTAAATACATAATAAGGTTTTTAATTAATATTTAATTAATTAAACGAATTATTAAATAATATAATTTCCGTAAATAAAGGACTTAAAAAATCCGTTAACGAAATAAATTATAAAGGCTAAATTAAATTTTATAATTTATTAATTAAAACATTTTAAAAAGTTATTTACGATATATATTTTAAAATTAAATTAAAATTAATTTAAAATTAAAAAAATTAAATCTTAAAATTTTATACGATTTATTATTATTATTATTATTATTATTATTATTATTATTATTATTATTATTATTATTATTATTATTAAATTAATTAAAATTTTATAAATACATTTATATATTTTAAAAATATTATTTAAAATTAAATTCGTTTTTTATAATTTTAATATTATTCGTTATTATTTTTATTTTAAAAATTATAAATAAATAAATAAATATTATATTATTATATTATTATAATATATAAATATATATATATATATATATTATTTAATTAAAATATATATATAATTAATATTTAATTAATACGTACGTATAAAATAATTATATTAATTATATTTAAAAATACTTAATCGTATTTAAAAACAATTAATTATATAAATAATACGTATATATAATTAATATTAAATTAATATATACGTATAATATAATTAAATAATCGTATTTAAATAATACGTATATATAGCCATTATTTAATTAATATATACGTATAATTAGCATTAAATTAATATATACGTATAATTAAATTAAATTAATTTAATTTAAAAATAATTAATGGTATTTAAATAATACGTATATATAGTTATTATTTAATTAATACGTATATATAATTAATACGTATATATAATTATTATTTAATTAATACGTATATATATATAAATTAATTATATTTAAATATAATTAATTCTTATATATAATTAATTTATTTAAATCAATTTAAATTTTAAAAATTAAGGCTAATATTATAATAAATAAATAAATAATAATAATAATTTAATCGTTTATATAAATTAAGTAATTAATAATAATTAAATATAATAATAAATATAATTATAAATATTAATAATTTTAAATCGGCGATTTATATAAATAAAGAATATATTTAATTAATAAATTAAAATTATAATAAATAAATAAATAATAATAAAATCAATTTTAATTAAATAGCATTATTATAAAAGTTAATTATTTACGATTTAAATTAAATTATAAATTAATTATAATTTAAAATAAACGTTAAATTAATTCGTTAAAGCTTAATTCGTATTAATATTAATCGTTTTAAAAATATATAAATCGTTATATACATATTAAGTTATTTTTATTTAAAATAATCGATTTTATTTAATTTTTATAAAAAAAAGTAATATAATAATTTTTCGTTTTATTATAATATAAATAAGCTTATAAATTTACGTTAATATTAAATAAAATAATTAATCGTATTTAAATAATACGTATATATAGCTATTATTTAATTAATACGTACGTATAATTAATATTTAATTAATACGTACGTATAATTATTACTTAATTAATACGTACGTATAATACAGCCAGGTTAACCGTATTTAAAGATGATTAACCGTACCTAAAGGTGGTTAACCGTATCCAAATGGTACGTACATACAGCCATTACCCAATTGGTACGTACGTACAGCCAGCACCCAATTAATACGTACGTACAGCCAGCACCCAATTGGTACGTACGTACAGCCAATACCCAATTGGTACGTACGTACAGCCAGCACCCAATTAATACGTACGTACAATACAGCCAGGTCAACCGCACCCAAAGGTGGTCAACCGTACCCAAATGGTACGTACATACAGCCATTACCCAATTGGTACGTACGTACAGCCAGCACCCAATTGGTACGTACGTACAATACAGCCAGGTCAACCGTACCCAAAGGTGGTCAACCGCACCCAAAGGTGGTCAACCGTACCCAAATGATACGTACATACAGCCATTACCCAATTGGTACGTACGTACAGCCAATACCCAATTGATACGTACGTACAGCCACCACCCAATTGGTACGTACGTACGTACAGGTTAACCGTATTTAAAGGTAATTAACCGCATATTAATTAATCGCGTATTAATAATTAACCGCGTATTAATGGTTAATCGTATTTAAATATAATTAATTCTTATATATAATTAACTTATTTAAATTAATTAAAATCCTAAGAATTAAAATATAATTAATAAATTAAAATTATAATAAAGTTAATTTTAATTAAATATTATTATTATAAAAGCTAATTATTTATAATTTAAATAAAGTTATAAATTAATTATATTAAAATTAATATAAATTATTTATAATTTAAAATAAACGTTAAATTAATTTATTAAAATTTAATTCGTATTAATATTAATTACTTTAAAAATATATAAATCGTTATATATATATTAAGTTATTTTTTTATTTAAAATAATCGATTTTATTTATATTTTATAAAAAAAAGTAACATAATAACCTTTTATTTTATTATAATATAAATAAACTTATATATTTACGTTAAAATTTAAATAAAATAAATAATCGTATTTAAATAATACGTATATATAATTATTACTTAATTAATACGTACGTATAATTAATATTTAATACGTATATATAATTAATATTTAATTAATATATATGTATAATTAATATTTAATTAATATATTTTATTTTTTATATTATAATATAAAAGTTTAATAATATCTTAATATTTATAATTTATTATTACGTATTTTAAATATTCGTTTTTATAAAAAAGGCTTATATTCGAAATAATTAAATATAAAGCAAAATATTTAATAATTATTTTATAATATTAAACCTTTATATAATAATATAAAAAATAAAATATATATATATATAATATAATTAAATTAATCGTATTTAAAAGTAATTAATTGCATTTAAAAATAATTAACCGTATTTAAATAATACGTATATATAGCCATTACTTAATTGGTACGTACGTATAGCCAGCACCTAATTGGTACGTACGTACAGCCAGCACCCAATTAGTACGAACGTACAGCCAGTACCCAATTGGTACGTACGTACAGCCAGCACCCAATTGGTACGTACGTACAGCCAGCATCCAATTGGTACGTACGTATAATACAGCCAGGTTAACCGTATCCAAAGGTGGTTAACCGCGTACTGGTCAACCGCGTACTAGTGGTTAACCGCGTATTAGTGGTCAACCGTACCTAAATGTGATTAACCCCCGTATGTGGTTAACCTGCTTAGGTTGACCTAAGTCCTAGGGGTTAGGTTTATTTAAATACCTTGGCATTTTTAATTAAAACGGCATAATCTTTTATTTTTCTTTATTTTTTATATATTTCCGAAATAATAAAGGAATTAAGCATCGACATATAAAATTAAAAGGCCATTAAAACTAATAAAGCGAAGTTTATTTAAATGCCTTAATAACGTAATATAAACGGTTAAAATTATTAAATAAGATTATTACATTATTAAAAATAAAAGAAGCTATTAATATTCGATTTATTAGTTAATAAAAAAACATATTAAATTATATTTATAAATTATATTACGTTATAAATATAAACGCGTTTATAAAATCCGTTTATAATTATAATCTCGATGATTCGATTATTATAATAATTAAACGACTGGAATTATAAGTTATAAATAGCTTATTATATAAAAGTATTACTTTTAAAGCTTAAAAAAATATAGAAATAATTTATTACAAATTAAAAAATTCGTATTATTTAAGTTATTATGTTATAAAGTTAAGATAATATTATTAAAAAATATATAAAATTAAAAGAAAAAGGGCTAAATACGGAATAATGCAAGCAATTAATAAATATTAATAATTCGAATTA
Source organism: Diatrype stigma (assembly GCA_022225965.2). Taxonomy (NCBI): domain Eukaryota; kingdom Fungi; phylum Ascomycota; class Sordariomycetes; order Xylariales; family Diatrypaceae; genus Diatrype; species Diatrype stigma. The sequence continues at coordinate 292,391 of JAKJXP020000051.1, read as the reverse complement.
CGAACGCGAATAAATAAAGGCCCGCTTATAAAAAAAATCTTATAACCGCCGATATTAAAAAAAAAAGAAATAATTAACTTGAAGTTATTTATATTATTGCATAAAATTACGTTATAGCATTTATTAAATCCGGCCGCATAAAGCAAAGCGGTAACGATTATAAAACGTAATAATATAATTCGGAATTATTTTCCGTAAGCGACGCCGGGAGCTTCGTATTAAGAAGGCCTTTTTTAAAAGCGATAGTTTTTATTATAAGCGTTAAAATAATCCCTTGCTTTAAAATAACCGTTATTTTAATAAAGAAGGTTTTTATTATCGAACGATTTACGTTAATTAATTATATTATCGAGTATTTAACGATATTATATTTAACCTGGCCGTTTATATACGGGCCCGATTAAATCCTTTTTTCTTAGCATAATATATATATTACGGCTATTATTCGGAAAAATTAAATAATTCGCTATAAAAAACGGAAAATATATTATATATTACCGATTAACGAAAGAAAATTACGCGGAAATTATAAACTAATCGAATTATTATTTCTTAAAGCCATAATTAAGATGAAATATATATTTAAAATTTAAATAACGAAAATAATAATAAATATAAATATTACTTAAAACAAAATAATTTATTATGTAATAAAAAAATAAATACATATATGCATTTAATTTTAATTAAAAAATTATTAATATATATAAGCAATATAAAACATAAAATAAAATAACGTAATAAAAATAAAAAATTTATTTTTTATATTTATTGCTTTAATAATTAATTTAATTATATATTAATCCTTATTAAAAATTATAAATAACGTTATTAATTGCCGTATTTTATTTAATTTATTACCGTTACTTATTTAACCGAAAAATACGTTTAAGTTATAACCGCTATTTGTTTAATTCGGAAATGCATTTGCGTAATAACCGCTGTTTATTTAAAACGAAAATCCGTCCGGATTATGGCCGCGATTCGTAAAAAGCAAAAATAAATCGGCGCCATAACCGTTATTAGCTTAATTCGGAAAGGCATTTGCGTTATGGCCGCTATTTATTTAAAACGGACGTTCGTTTAAGCTATAGCCGCGATATGCGGAAAACGCAAATAAGATTAGGCTATAATTATTAAATACGAAAAAAAAAGATCGGATTAAACGATATTTCGTATTTTTAAAAAAGGTAAATAAAAATAATATTCGAAAAGAATTACGGGCCTTTATATAACGGCTAGGGTTAAGATTTAAATTAATACTGCAACAATCGGTAAAAACCGACGCATATTATTAATACATACGGTAAAGCCGATTAATAAAATAAAAAATGCTAAAGTTATTATTTTACGACGTAAAACTTGTTTTTTAAAAGTTATTACGACGATTTAAACGAAAAAAAGCGGATTAAATAGCGATACCAATAAAGGATATAAAAAAATTAAAACGGAAAATAAAAATAAAGGAATTAACGGAATTAACGGAATTGGCGGAATTAACGGAATTAACGGAATTAACGGAATTAATAAGGCTAAAAAAAATAAGGCTAAAAAAAATATTAATAATGTTATAAAAAATATTTTCATTATTATTATGAAATTACGAAAATAAATGTTATTAAAAAAAACGAAATCGTTATATTTTCTATTAACGTTCCTGTTATAAAAATATATTCGTTTATTATTTTTTAAGCATATTTAATTACGTAAATAACGCTTTTTAATTAAAATCGTTAAGCCGCATAAAGTTATCGTAATAAATAAAGGATTCGGCATATATTAATATTTCGGCTTATATTTATATACGTTTACGGACCCGAATCCGGGCCTTTTTTTTCGCTTTTCATTCGTTTTTTATTCGCCGCCGTAAGCATATTATTAACGTTATTTGCCGTTATAAGAAATACTGTCGCCGTTCGAATTTTAAAAAGTAATGCTAAAATATTACTTTCGAATTTAACTTTATCCGTCGACGTTATTTTTTTAAGTCCGAATATGCGCGTTTTTTATTCGCTATTAATATAAATGCTTTTAAGCTTTATTTCGTATTAACGTTTCGGATTAAAATGGATTTAAATGTAAGCGTTTATAAAATCGACTTAATGGCTTTATTTTCGGTTAAATATTTATATGCGTTTTTGTTATTATTTCGGGCCGTTATTTTTGGCCCTTTTAATTATTAGCCTTCGAATTAACTTTTTTTTATACCCGCTGCCGCCGGCGCTTTTAATTCCGGGCCTTTTGGTATTACGAATTATTTTTTTTAGCCTGTTCCTATATTTTTGCGTCCGCTTATGGTTTCGTTTGGATAATTTTTTGCGGCCGGTTCGGACGTTTTTTAATTTAGGCCAGCGCCGCCGCCTTTATGCGTACCCGCCGCCGTTGCCGTTTTAAAAAACGAATCCGTCTTTTCGTATTTATTTAAACCCGTTAACGCTAGCGCTTTTAAGCCCGAGCCCGTATCTTTGCTATTAGGTCGGTTTCGGTAGGGATTTAAAGCTTTTGCCGTTTACGTTTCGGAGCTTCGGTTTTGGCATAATTATATAAATAAAGGCGTTATTGCCGTAAAAATATATTATTATCGTTATTGTCGTTATTATTAACGAATATTAAATACGTACGGTTTTTTTTAATTATAAGTTTTTTATTTCCAGCCGTAGCATTATTAATTAATCGAAAGCGTTTTATTTATAAAAGTAAGTTATTGTTATTATTATTGCTGCTAATAATAAATACCGGATACGTACGGCTTTTTTTTAAAAGCGGCCGGAAAAAGTCCGAATTAACGGATTAGGCGAATATTTAAAATTGCCGATTATAGGCGGCTTTTTATTAGCGCCGAAAAAGGTTATTACCGAAATTTTCGATTATAAGAAAAAGATTACCGTTAAGGTAATTAAAAACGGCTAAGATATTTTAAGTTTATTGCTAATTACGAAACCGTTTAATAACGTTGCGAATTACGTTAATACTGAATCGGTTAAAAAAAAGTTACGCGTTATAAATCTTTTAATAAATATATAAAATATCGATAACGGTAATAACATAAAAAAAAATTAAAACGCGTAACTATATATACATAATTAACGTAATAAATAAAATGCTAAGGCATAATAATAATAAAAGAAATACCGATAACGTTTTAAGGCGAAAAAGTAAATTTTTAAGGCTAATTTTCGGACGTTAATTTCATAATAAATCGAAAAAATAAATTAAGAAATATTAATATTTATAATAACGTTAATTTTATAATTAAAAATTACGAAATACTAATAGCTTTAAGGCGAAAAAAATGTAATAGTTATAATAAGATATTCGTAAAAATTAAAAATACGAAAAAATAAATAAAAGCATAATAAAGAAATACAAAAAATGAAAACCTAAAAAAGGGTTTTATTTACGAAAAAATAACGAATCGTATTAAATTTTCTAAATATATGCAAATATATAATAATATAAATTACGTAAAGAAATAAATAAAGTTATATAATATATAATATATAATATATAAAAAAACGAAACGATAAAAAATATATAAAAATAAAAATAAGGAAAAACATAATAATAACGAATATATATATATATATAAAAATATGATATAATAAAAAAATGAAAAATAAGTCGTAAAAAGATATAAATATATATAAAACATATAAAACAAAAATAAGCGTTTTGGTTATAACATAATAATGCATATATATATAAATTCGAAATCGTTGCTTTAAAGCAAAAATAAAAAAAAATAAAAAGTAACGAATTAAACGAAAAAAGTTTATCGTAATATAAGATAAAAAGAATAATATATTATAATTAAACGGAAAATATTATGCATCGGAAATATATAAAATAAACGAAAACGTAAAAAAAAATAAAAAAACAAAGGCTATAAATAAAGTATTAATTAAAATAAATCGAAATAACGTTAAAACCTTTATTTTAGGTACATAAATATTAAAAGATATTTACGTTATGGATTTAATTAAAAAGAAAGGTATTGCATTATTTGCTTGTTTATAAAAAATTATATATAAAACTAAACGAACCAGCATTTTTTATATAAACGAAAACCAAAACCCAAATATATCGGCATCGGTTATATAACCGAAGCCGATAAAAGCAATTAAAAAAAAACCTATAACTGCAATAACGCACTTATTATATAACGGCAATAATGTATTATTTAATTATAAGAAAAATTATTATTAATAAATATAACATAAAATAATGCATTACGAAAACTTAATTATAATTACATTATTTTTTATAAAGCAACGAAATTTAAAAGGCATTATATTATATGGCATATAACGCAAACGGCAAAACCTATAAAAAATCGAGATTTCAAGGCTATTATAACGCAATATAGCCAATAATAAGCCGTAACGGCTATACGTATTCGAGATTTCGAAAGCGTAATAATATAATAAATATAACGGAAACAACAAAACCTATAAAACATCGAAATTTCGAATTTATAAAAAGTTTAAATTCCAAATTTTAATTGCATCGATTTTATTTAAGGCTGCAAATGCGGATATATGCATAATATCGACCCATTTATAAGCAATTAATTAATAAAATAATATAATAATTATCCGTTTAAAAGTAATCATAAATAAGTTACGTTAAAATTAAATACCTTAATATATGCTAGTATTAAAAATAAAGCAATTCTGAATTTAAATAAAGAAATATTATATATAATAAACGAAAAATTATATATACGAATTATAAAAAAATTTAATAAAGCCGCGTAATAATAATAATTCGTATTAATAAATTATTAGGTTAGCTCCATTTAAATATGATTTAATTAGCCGCATAATAATAGTTATATAAATAAATAAATTAATAAACTAACTTTATTTAATTATAATGATTTATAATAATAAGCCGTTAAGTTAATAACGTATTAGTAATCGTTCGTATTAAAAAATTATAAAGCCAGTTTTATATAAATATAATCGTTCGTAGTAATAAGTTTTAAAATTAATTACGCATTAATGCTTATTCGTATTAATAAGCGTTAAATAAATTACTTAATAAGGATCGTTTATAGCAAAAATCGGATAAATTATGCGCGCAATAAGGGTTATTCGTAATAAAAAGCTAATACGTTAACCGAATATTAGGAATCGGCCGCGGCAATAAGCCGATAAATTAACCGGGCATTATTAATCGTCCGTATTAATAAGCGTTAAGTTAATCGAATATTAGCGGTTATTCGTATTAAAAAGCGTTAAATTAGCCGCGCATTAATAGTCGTTCGTATTAAATACGTTAATCGAACATTAAGAATTAACCGTATTAAATACGTTAACCGGGCATTAATAATTAATCGTATTAATAAGCATTAAATTAGTTGCGTATTAATAATCGTTCGTATTAAATAAGTTAATTGCGTATTAATAATTATCCGTATTAAATACGTTAATCGGGCATTATTAATCGTTCGTATTAATAAGCGTTAAATTAATTGCGTATTAATAATCGTTCGTATTAAATAAATTAGCCGCGCATTAATAATTAATTATATTAATAAGCATTAAATTAGTTACGTATTAATGGTTATTCGTATTAAAAAGATTAGCCGCGTATTAATAATTAATTTTATTAATAAGCATTAAGTTAATTACGTATTAATGGTTATTCGTATTAAAAAGGTTAGCCGCATATTAATGGTTAACCTTATTAATAAGCGTTAAATTAACCGCGTATTAATGGTTAATCGTATTAATAAGCGTTAAGTTAACCGCGCCTAAATATAGTTAATCTTCGCATATAATTAACCTGCTTAAATTAACCAAAGTCCTAAGGGTTAGGTTTTAAAAATAATCCGGTTATATTATAAAAATACTATTAAGTAAAGTTAAAATGTTATATTCTTTAAAAGACCTGTTTTTTAAACGGCTATTTAAAAGACGTATATATATTAGCTAATTAAAAAAAATAAGAAGGTCTTATTTTAGAACTTATATAAACTTATATATACTTGCCTTTTCTTAATATCTGCATCTTCTTAAAAGAGACGTAAACGTTTCGTTTATTAAAGCTAGTCCTTTTAGCAATTGCAGTTCCTAAGCTATTCGTTCGTTTTTTTATTTATCGGTTTGTTTTTAGTAAGTCTTTTTAGGTGGTAATTTGCCAGATATATATGATCCGGCGTCGGAAAGGAAGGTATTTATGAATATATATGGTCCAAATAATTGAATTTTGCGTATTTTAAAATTTAAAGACGTCATTTTTGGCGGTAAGATATTAAATAGGACGTATTTTAATAATGTCTTTAAAGATAATAGTTAATAAGTTTTTATTCCTAGTAACGGACCGTCGTTTCGAGCGCTATCCGTCTTTTGGGCTGGTCTTTTATGGAAAACCTTTGGAACGTAGGTCTTTTAGGTATGTCTTCCGTTCATTCGAACAATTTCCGACCGTAGGAGTCTTTCCGGAAACGTCGTTCTAATTGGAGGTATGGCAATGGACGGGTCTTAAAAGCTGGGCTAGAACCAGCACATACTGAACAACGTAGGCATTCGAAAGCCGGAACTGCAGTGTTTATGTGGCATAATAGGAACAATTATCTTCGGAAAAAAAAAAAGGTAATATGGTTATGGTTATGATAGCCCTTTAAACCGGTACAGGAAATGCTACCAGATTATTAAGTAAAGTCAGGATGTTGTATTCTTTAAAAGACCTGTCCTTTAAATAGCTATCCAAAAGACGTATGTATATTTGCTAGTTAGAAAAGACAAGAAGGTCCTGTCCCAGGACCTATATGGACCTATATGTGCCTGCCTTTTCTTAATAAATACTACGACGAAAACCCGAAATAAATAAGCCTTTCGATATAACTTAAAACATAACGACGAATCGTTAAATATAATAAATTTAATTTATTTCACGAAAACGATAATACGGTGGCGTTAATTTTCGCAAAAGAATTACGTAAGAAAAAATTTAATAAGGTTAAAAAAATAACTATTAAAATAATCAAATTAATAATAACGATTATAAGAAATATATAACGTTATATACTTAAATATTAAAAACCCGATAATATAATAAAGAAATACGTAAATCCGAAAATACCTCCTCGTTATTTAAAAAGCAATCGCGATTCGAGTTTCGGCTAAACTATTTCTTTTTATAAAAAAAAAAGCCTCGAAACGCGGCTTTCTTAAAGGGGGGGGTAATATTACGATAACCATAAGTGCAATACTATATATAAAAAGATAAAAATAAGAAACAGAATAAGTAAATCCAGCATTAAAATCGCAGCACTTATTAAAGCAATAGCCTTTTTATTTTTGCTGTTTTAATTTCTTTCTTTTCTTTCTTTTTCAGCTTAGAATTTTACATAGCTAATGAAATTCGGGTTTATAAAACGAAGCCATAACAGCCCATAATAGTAATCCGTTTAAAAAAAAAGAAACGCAAGTATACGATAACGCTAAAGCAATACTTACTTACTATTTCGAAGCAGCTAAGCCGTTACATTTTAAGAAGTGGATTTTAATATAAGAAATATACCGAAAATATATCGCATATCTTATATATATAATTAAATAACCGGCGTATAAATAATAATAATAATAATAATAATAATAATAATAATAATAATAATAATAATAATAATAATAATAATAATAATAATAATAATTTATAAATACCTTAGAAATTTATAAAACTATAAAAAATTACGTAATACTTAAAAAGAAAATTAAATATAATTATTAAATTCGTTTTATTTAAAAATAAATAATTCTTATAAATCGTTATTTTTAAAAAGCTTATAATTTGCCTTATAACCTTTCTTATTTTAGCCAGTTAATTGGCAGGCCTTATTATACCCATATTAGCATTAAAGTTAACATTATATAAGAAAGATTCTTAATGGCAGTCTTATTTTATTGCAATACCAGAAAGACGAGCACTTGCTGCACCGTTGCAAAGAGGCTGCCTTTTTTTCACACCCGTAACATATTCTCATACCATCAATCTCTGTTAAGAACTGTTGGACCTGGTCGTTCAACGCTAACAGCGTATCCAGTAACAGTGGAAAGATCTACACGACGTCCCGTTCGATTAGCGAACATGAACGAAGCTGTAGACTATCATTTCTTAAGTACCTTGATCATTTGGGGTTCCTCATGGCGGATACCGGGCTCAGAGAACATAAATGCGTGGCGCTCTGCGTCGAGAATGGCGACCGTGTACCCCTTTTGAACCTGACCTGGTGCTAATTCATCGCCTCGGCTATCGGTATAGAAGAATAGCGGAATTGTCGTATCGTCAACATCCTTGATCTCCATCTCTAGACGAAATAGCGAATGGAAATCCACAATCTCGCCAAAGAAGCACCAATGGCGTCTTGGTCGGTATGTACCTGTATTGCTTCTCTCCCAAAACCCCAGGTCGACGCCGTTCTCGTCTGGGAGATCAGCGAATCCGAGGAATGTCGCACGGCTCCGGAGATTCGCCAGCTGTCCCAGGGCTTGTGGCTTCTCCCTCCTCCAAAGCCAGTCTTCGAAGTCGCTCGGTTCGAGTCCTTGCGGGGCTTCATCCACTCTCGTCTTCCACTTCTTTGAGACTCCGAACCACTCGTACTTCGAAGGGTCTTGTGCTAGAGCTCGATGCTTGATAGCTAGCGTGCTGTCGCCGCCAATGGTCGTCTTCCAAACTGACGCCGCCCTCTCCGCGAAGATGCGTCCTCTTGCCAAGTCGCTATTGGCGATGACGAGCTGAGCGGCATTGACAAAGGCATGCGCATACCCAACGTCCTCTCGTCCTTGCTCCTTATAGAGAAGTACCTGTTGATCGAAGTAGCGGAGGGTCCGGAGGGGGGTTACCAGAAGCCCCTCCTCTGTGTCGAGTTGGTAGATGACATTATCCAAGCGGTGGATCTCGACCAATCTCCTGTCGCTTTCCTGGCTTTGCTCTAGCGGTAAGGAGCAGAGATGGCACAAACATGTAAAGTCGAACCTTTCCTGAAGACCCTTCTGCCGGGCTTCGCGGTTCCTGAGAGGGGCTAGGTAAGTTATTGTGATCTCTTCCCCTTTGTTGATGTCTCTTAGAGCATGCACTGTGTGTCGTTTGATCTTTCATTCCAGTTCTTCTGTGCATTATTATCGCAAGCGTGGTTATGCGACATGCTTCTAGGAAGATTGCCCCTTGATCTCCGTCGGCAGGTAGGGTGTTCGTTCGAACAATCCCGAGATACTGCTCAGCGGCATTCCTGTATGGGTGAATATTGTGCATGGATAGGAAGTCTCGCCGCTGGTCTTCGCTAAGGGCTTCAACTTGCTTGCAGATGGATGTTCGAGCCCGCTCGCTGACGACCGATTCACTTATTGTAATGACGGCCTCTTCGGAGAGAATTCGCGTGCCCTTGGAGATCTTTTCGGTTGCGACGAGACCCTTTCCTTTCCCCGGCACATCCTGCAAAACGTACATGGGATTGCCCGTTATGCTCTGCAATTTTGCGTCTCCTGCCCCCTCCATGTTTCCACTATTGTCGTTTGCAATGGAAATTGCCGCAGGGAACTCAGACCGGGAAGCGTCGAGAGGCTTGTACTGAACACGTTGCGAGGGAGAGCCCGAGGCTGGATCCATATCTATTCATTGATGTCGATAGGGGCTTGGAGTGACCTAATAGAAGTAAACATTTCAAACACCTTGGGAATAAATGCGAGGGGTTGGGATGATCAAAGACCACGTCGATTCAGGGCGTGCCTGCTGTCCGACACCACCAACCCGAGGATTGGCTGCACCTATGCGTTGACACCCAACAGGATGTACGGAGGTACTATATCCCGTCAATGCCAAACGACGGATAGGTTGGACGGTTCGGCCATTTGCGAATGTACGGATATATGACTTATATCGAACCATATATAAATCTGGCTTTTCCGAATAATATGCTTTTCGGATATGCCCATAATAAGAAATCAAGGTTATTAATGATTTCATTACACTTAGGTGCTAAAACACCTACGCATAACTGGAGATGTTCGAGAAGCTTTTATAGCACGATATTAGGCATTATATGGTACTTGCCGTAAACGACTGATCTCATTATACCTATCTACATGAAACGCATTGGTCTCAAAACTACAATTTATGCTGCCCCTGTCGTAGCTCGCCAAGTTCTTTCTTGGTAAAGGGCACATAGATATTGGACCCCGGTGGCAACCAATAGATCGGGTCTAGTCTCCCATCCCGATCTTGGAGTGCTTGCTCCATACGATCCAGGTCGATCCCTTCGTTGCGAAGGGTGCCTTTCTGCAGTTTCATCGTGCTCGTATGTTCGAGCGCATCAACCACTCTGATAAATATAGGCACGGCATATCGTGGCAGCTGCGCAAGACAATGCTCCGCTAGTCCCTTCCAATCGATTTCTTTCGTGTTAGGCACAATGGCGGCACAGCCTGCCCTCCCGTCGGCATGGGGTACGGCCACTCCGTATACATTGACCTCAACGACCTGCGGAAACCCACCGACAATGTCAGCGACCTCATTCGTCGACACGTTCTCCGAATGCCAGCGGAACGTGTCCCCGAGCCGGTCGACAAAGTACAGCCGACCGTCAGCATCGAGTCGCATCAGGTCGCCAGACCGAAACCAAAGATCGCCCTTCTCGAAGACGTCAGCGATGCGCCTCTTGACCGCGGCTTCGTGGTTCTTGTAATAGGTCGGGGTGCCTTGGTCGGGTGCACTCGGGTTCATGCGAACAATAGCCTCGCCTGCTTCGTTGGGCTTGCACTCGATAGCGAAACCACTCCCCCCTCTGAGAATCTCCTGGGTGTCTGGATCGATGCGCACGCGCTTCTGGTCGCGTCCGTTCCACCAGTGCCACAAGAGCCCTTGCACGCCCACGGCATTGCGTGTAAACGGCCCACGGTTAGGGTTGGTGCTTTGGAACATCCCGTCCGAGGCGCCATACAGCTCATAGATGCACTCGATCCCAAACCGCTCTCGAAACCGTTCCCAGACATCGGGTCGCATACCGTTGCCCCAAGCCAACCGGACTTTATGCCCCCGATCGAGCGGGCTCGGGGGCGCATTGAGCAAGTATCGCGCCAGCTCTCCTATGTACTGGATGTGGGTGGCTTGCGAGGAATGGACTTCGGGCCAGAACCTCGCGTGAGAGAACTTCGACGACAGGACCACGACGGCTCCCGCTCCCAGACAGAAATAGACACCGAGTATGAGGGCCGTGGCATGGTACAGGGGAAGGCATGTATACAAGCGGTCTCCGGGCTGAAGGAAATGGCTGTGACTCATTCGAAGGAAAGCGAGTAGTCGTGCCCGAGTCATCACCGTAGCTTTGGGCATGCCCGTGGTACCGGACGTGTACAACAGGCTGCTCACATCCATGGGGCTGGCACCTTGACGGCGTGAGGGTGGGAGAGGCTCCCTGTCTGTCAGGGCGGCGATGGAGGTGGTATCGTAGTACGTAACTTTGGCTTTCGCGTCGAGCCCTTCGAGTTCCCCCTCGACAGGGGAGATGAGCGAACGAGATCCGGCATCCGCAAGGACCAAGCGAGCGCCACTGAGCCGGATGCAGTGAACAAGAGGTTGCGCAGTGAGATTGCAGTTGACGAGCGCAGCTTTGGCTCCGATGGCTTCTAGTGCAAACAGCAGCATCAAGTATTCTGGGCTGTTCCCGCCATACAGCGCAACCATGTCACCCTTCTGCACGCCCAAGTCCTTCATAAGCCAGTTGCCGACGGGTTGCAAGGCGTGGAAGAACTCGGCAAAGGTCCATTGGCGATCCTCAAATATGAGGAAGAGGTAGTCGCCCTTCGGTGTGCCCACAGCATCTTCGAGCTCGTTATAGAGGAACAGCTTCCCTACTTTGGCCCTCTCGGCCACGAAGTTCATGCCCGCAGCCGCCCGACTTCGGTTGTTACCGTTGCGGAGATCATGGCGTATGTGAAACCGGGCGTCCAGGTAAGCCCCCAAGGCGATTGTGCCGGCAGCGGCTCCCACTGCTGTCACTAGATCAGTAGCCACAGATGATCAGCACGCGTAGCTTATCTCTATTACTCGGTACCTTTAACATTCGCTCAAGACTGCAGACTTACAGGCCATTCCGAGGATCAGATCGTCTGCCTTCTACCTAGTGCCTCGAGATGGCCATGGTGGATGTTCTCGACGACACTCGTCCCATGCGAAGAAGTCGCCTTTGCGAAAGACGCGGTGAACTTAAGTCCGCATGTCGTGACAGCCGAGGTTGCCTTGCATTGGTCGACAATCCACTGTAACGCCAGCCACCCGCGGCACAGCATTAATTACCACGAATCAAATCAAATCAAATCAAATGGGAGGCTTGGTTATGAGTCGGGTGCGTCGAAGGACACCAACTATACTTGGCAAACGCTGCATCCGCTGCGCTGTTGCCGTTTATATATCTTGATAGTCTCTAAGATGTTTGCCTTGTAAACTCAGGCCTTTTGGCAGGGCCAATGAGGGCATCTGCCATTCCCAGTTGCCCGCCAGAAGCATCGGTGGCTTAGTGGCTGAGGTAGTTGTCAACAATACAACATACATACATACACCGTAACGTCCCGCTCCGCATCGTCTACTACAGCATGATCTACCACTGTTCAACATATCAACATATGCATATACATGTAGAACCCCGAACCTGGTCTACTGTAGCAGTTGTAGGTACTACGTGCATTCGATATATCACATATGCCAAATGGTTAAGTACCTATTACCTAGTAGGAGTATGCATCGGAAAATCGACAACGTATTGCAGCAACTACAGTCCTGAGTCCGCACACATGACGACCAACCCCCAGGAGCACAGCTACCTAGCTACAGATCGACGTTGACCAAGGGCCTAAACTCTATGACACCACTCTATACTTTACTTAGTGACATTCTGGAAAGTGCTTGGCGTTTGTTTCGTAGAAAATCATCCTCGCCTCACAATCCTCGCCATCCCCCCCGCCTACACCAACCCATATTCCTTCTTTATGAGATCCGCGGCCTTCTCGGCAACTGCGTACACCGTAGACTGCAAGTGGCCAGGGGGGAGTATCGGGACGATGCTAGAGTCAACAACACGGAGATTCCCCACCCCATACACCTTCAACTGCGTATCGACAACACCTCCTTTGTCCTCGGGCAACATCGCACACGTCCCAGCGGGATGCCACATCGAGAAAGCCCGGGACTGGACGTACTTCTTCGCGGCATCTAGATCATGAAAGTGGGCGGAAGGTGTGTCTAGCTGCAGTGGCTGTTTAACTAGGTTGCTAAGAGGAGGTGTGGTGGCAAGGACGTGGAGGAAAAGCATGTGCTCTGCAAAAATTTCGAGATCCAAGGGGTTCGTCAAGTAGCTTGGATCAATGGCGGGAGCCTCCAATGAATCACGAGACTGGATATGAACGCATCCGCGGGAGAGCGGCTGAGCAAGCACGGCGGCAAAACAAACGTGTCCGCCTGGGCTCGGAGGCATCCGCTCCCCAGTGATAGGGTCTAGCGCGAGAGGATTTTGTGCGATGGCTGTGAGGTAAGCAGCCGATGGTGTTTGTGGGTCGAGCAAGGACGTTTTGGCTATATTATAATATGCTAAGTTCCTAGCTCGCCCTTGGATGGAATCCTCTCCGATGGAAGGCTGGCTTTTCTTGAGCAGTTCCTTTAACGCTTCTCGGCCTTCTTCGGAATGGTGTCTCGCCACAGGCATGTAGGCGAACGTTTTGATGCCGGCAGAAGTGAGGAGACCAGTATGGTTTGCAGCAAAATCGTGCATGGCCTGCCTTAACACTTCCGGGTCTTGTAGGGCGTCGAGGGTCTCCAAACCATTCACGGCTTCAGGGACGATGTCACAGACAAGATGGTCTTGGAGGTTTTCCCCGACGCCTGTGAGGTTCTTGACGACTTGAATACCATGCTGGGAAAGAAGATTTGCATTCCCAATGCCGGATAGCTCTAGCAGTTTGGGGGATTGGAAAACACCGGCAGCGATAATCACCTCCTTTCGTGCGATAGCCACCTTCGGTTCGGACTCGTACTGGTACTGAACCCCGACAGCTTTCATCGGCTTTCCTTCAACCAGAACCTTCTCGACAACGGCCTTAGTCAACACTTTCAAGTTCTTCCGATCCCGGATAGGATAATAATAGGTCTTGGCGGTGTGATTTCTGTCCTTTCGGTCGGGATCTATGGTCGCGAAGTTGCTGAAGGCTCCGATCCCTGCTAATGGGTCGGTCCAAAGGTTGTCTTTCATACGGTATCCTAGGCCTTGGAAAGTCTCTGCCCAACTCTCACGAATAGGATGAAGGGGGTTGCCAGGAAAGGAGACCCGAATCGGACCTTGACCAACAGCATCTTTCGTCGTCCAGTTCGCAATACCTAAGGTCTTCTCTAGGTCAGGGGGTACTTGTGGAGTGGTGAAGGCCCTGGTATAATAATCGCGAAGGCCTTCCCAGTCCCAACCGTCGTTTCCCAGGGAGGCCCAAGTGTCGATCAACTTCTTCGTAGGGTGAGCAAAGACATGTGCATTCATGATACTCGAACCACCAAGCGCTTTGCCCTACACGGGAACTTGAAATCAGCATTGTCTTGGGGCGTCCCCCCTCTCTCAGAAAACTTGGCCTTACTCGTGGGATACTGCAAAAGCAAGTCAAGACCACTATAGTGGACTGGACACTCTTGAAGCAGGTTGACGGAAACTAGAAAGATACTCACTTGATTCAAGTTCACTTTCCTACCATTGAGTTTTCCCTGTCATTGGTTTAACCTAGAGTCCTATATCGCGGGGTTCTGGGGTGTATTTGGGAGAAAACCTTACCTGCGCCTCCGTCTCGAAGTCCCAATCCATATCGGTCTTCATGGTAGCCATATAAAATGCTGGGGTCTTAACTCGAGGGTCTTCGCTATGATCAGCACCAGCTTCTAGCACGAGAATGTGTTGGCTAGGGTCTTCCGAAAGGCGAGCTGCAACGACAAGTCCAGCAGTGCCACCGCCAACGATAATAAAATCGTAGTCGTGTGATTCGGACGCCATTTATCCAGATGCCGCTGGCGTGCAATCGTGTAGTCCAATAGCAATTGAGGTATCTGGATCTGAGATGTTTCTCTCAATGGTGTCTTAAGAAACGCTCAAACCCCTGGGCAAGTCGTCAATTGCCTCCCCTACGATAAAGTCGACCCTTTTGTTTGTCACCTCTGAATGTAAAGATGCCCCTGTTGAATCGACGACTAGGGAGCATACAAGACAATCGGTGGAGTTGGTAGGTGATTCAGTTACTATGGCGGAACCGTAGGGCTGTCGTGGCGTTGCGGGCAGGATAGCATTTACCCAATCGTTAAGAAAAATATATGCGGGGTGGAATATTAGGAACTGCTAGCCAAAAGGCCGCGTAAGAAGTTTCGTGATGCACAGCCGTGAATCCAACGGGGACGATGGCATACATAGTTAGCCGAATTCTGTCAGCTCCACCTGTGCCGCAATTCAGCAGGCAGTATAGCAGGGGGGATGTATATTAATATTTACTAGCAAGAGCGCATTTATCATGAACATCAGAGGAGACTGTTTGAACACAGGGATATAGATGTTTGGAGTTGGTTGTTGGTGTAGTACCCGAGCAACTTGAGTCTTGAGCTCCTGAACCACAAGTAAACATCCAATCAGCCCAATATCATCAAGTTCGTGCTGCATCCCTTACTGCATGCATCCTTTATCACATCAGCCAGATTCATCCTGTTGGCTCAATTGGCATAGTGCATCACCCAACTGAAGGAAAGCATTACACAATTCTACCCTGCACCTAGCAGCTAATACGTCCATCAAGTCACCTTTATCAGAATCGGATATGTAAATGCTGATTTCTGATTCTCAAAATATTGTATATCCGTTGCTATTTATAACATAGTTGCTATTCTATCATGATACGCACAAGTATTCGTCAAGTCGGTGAGTGTAAGTTGCTAACCCCTGACGCGTATTGATTGGTAGTGCAAATCAGGGGCGCAAGGGGGTCGTGCTACGTATAAAGGAGCCATCAACCCCTCTTAAACTTAGAAAGCTTAGTTATATACTAATAATCGCCCACAACCCTATGTAATGTCTCCTTAAAGGCGCCATCAATCCGACACTTCACTTCCTGAGATCCGCATCCGCCATGTTCTTCGGGTTCTGTCTAGGCTTGTGGCGTATAGCTCTATCTAGCCTTACAAGACTGTGACCTGGTGGCTGAAGTTTCATTCAGCATGCCCGAGCGGGGGAGTTGATGTTGCAAATATGGGTAAACAAACTCCGTCAGCTTATCGTAAACACCGACCAGCTTCGACTGTTCCTGTTCGTCTTACTTATCTCGATTCAAATAAACGAGGTGTGTCGTCCAGGCAGTGCCCTGAGAAGCTCTCGACGGCGGGACCCTGTAGCATAATAAAAAGCATCGTTATTATGCTTGTCGCGTAAAGTGGGATCAGCCCCCGAGGCAACAAGTTTCTTCACTACAGGAAGGTGATGATGTTTTATAGCCGCTATCAATGGCGTCTCGTTTAATACGCCCCTCCCGTTCACATCGGCGCCGGCATGAAGTAAATAGTCGACGATTTGCACGTTGCCTAGATCCGCTGCGAGGTACAGAGGCGTCTTGTCGGTGTTGTCTCGGACATTGGGGTCAGCTCGATGATCAAGAAGACCTTTCACCATTGCTTGGCTTCTGGTGTTATGTGGTTTCTCGGATGCATATGCTTCGACGGCAAGATGAAGGCAGGTTCTACTATAGTTATCGTGGATGTTGGGGTTAGCTCCCCTCCTCAGCAACATCTGCGCCATTCTCCGGTGGCTATTTTCGACCGCAAGGAACAGAGCAGTGCGACCTTGCTTGTCCTGTGTATTGAGACAATCAGGGTAGACATCCAAAATGTATTCGGAAATCGTGACACCCCTGTGCCGGTCCCCCACTTGGCAGTAATGTAGGGCAGTCATTCCCGTTGCGGAATCGCAGTCGTACATGGAGACACCGTACGAGACTAAGAATCTCGCCATTGGGGCGCTGCGTGATTCTGCAGCCAGAAACAGGAGTTTGGATGAGGTGTTGGCGTCCGCCATGCAGACTTCTGCGGCCATCTCTTTGACCTCCTCCAAGTGGCCCCCCCGGATCGCACGATGAAACGGGGAGAGGCCATCTTTCAGGGGCTTGTCAAATCGAAATTGTGGGGAGTACGGATAGCAGTGTTGTTCGTGGCAGTCGGGAGGACAGCCTTGGAGGTGAAGACGTTCGCACCACTCGAATACCTTCGATGCACCGCCTATGTCGCCGCTACTGAATCCGTGCGAAGCCGAGGTCGATGTACTCGTAGTGGGTGCCAAGGATATCCCTTCGCTCGATATGCTGGGCGATAGTCTGTGCCCTTCGGATGATGATACGTTGGATTCTCGTCGCCTGAGCATCCATTTCTCGTGGGCTTCAGCTTCGATGGCATTCCCTTCCGATCGAAGTATGGGAACCAAGAGCTTGTGCGCTTTCATCAGGTCGTCATCGGGCGGGGACTCCATATCCCCCAACAACGTCATAGCTTGTTTCAAATGACGTTTGGCCGAGGCGATGTCTGGATCGCGCCCAATTCTCTCAGGCTGGGTGAGCAAATGCCCAAGTTTGAGATGTAGGCGGCCCTGCCTCTCGAGGTTTCTACGTTCGCTCGTAAGAAACCCCTCTCTCTGCAGTAGACCCTCTAGTATCGATGCCGCTTCCCGTAGACATGCTACCGTAGTGCAGTTAAGGAGAAGGTCAGCACGTATCTCCTCCATGTCCGCTCTCTCCTCTGGAGGGAACGGTCGTGAGTGTGAAAGCTTTTGGCGGTATTGTATGCTCTCTTTTTGCTGCTTGGACGCTTGTAAATAAAGCCCCTTTTTCGTCAAGTCTTTAACCCCTTGCTCGCTAATCTTGAGCGCTTCGATATCCCATTCCGCCGCCACAGAATTGTTTCTGCCTGGTAATATGTGGTCCTCTGCACTAAATGGTGTCGGGGATGATGTCGTGGGTGAGTTTCTGATAGATGGATCCCTCGTGACGTTGATGATGCTTTCGCGCCATGCCACGATTGTCTCGTTGTATCTTTCTGTGATCTGGGAGTTCGTCCGAGAGAATCTGGGGCGGTCTGGTTCCTCATCAGGAGCTAGGAGGGTTTCGGAGGCGTTGCCTTGGGCGCTTTGTACAGGCAAACTGAGAGTATCGAGTTTGTAAAGAATTTCGCTTACATGTTCATCTATGTGGGATAGTTTTCGTCTAAGATGGTTTTCGAGAATGGAAGACTAGTCAGTGCCCGCCGCCCGGTGCAACGAGATGGTAAATTCAGGGCTTGACAGTTCCAGGGTGTACTCACAAGGAGAACACTTCAAGACTGAGAGTGAGAGACTGTGTATAGCGCTGGATAGCATCGAGCTTCTCCTGTATCGCCTTTTCGTTGAATTTCATGTCAAGTGCTGCACCAAGTGCTGCACCGACTCGCCTGACGCGGCTTGGGCTCTCGCATAGTTCTGGTAGGTCACGCTCGAGGTCTTGGAGCAGCTTAAAGCAGTCATTACTGATTCTTTCAATACTGCCAATGTGCTGTTTCTCTGAATCGCTTTTGCTATCTTTCACAACCCCGGGGATTTGTTGAAGTGCGTCACTCAATCTTTGCAATGTGTCACCGAAGAGCTTCAGAGACTCCGGAACGCCGTGGACCTCTTGGGCAAACTTATAGACGAGCAGTGACACTTTGGCACTGAATCCTATAATGCCCACAATACTAGCTGCAAGCTCTAGGGGTTCCATGTCTATGTCATAATGCCACCAGACTTTAAAAGTAGGTATAGGTATATAAAGGTAAAAGTGGGGATATGTATGGCTTCATCGGCATTGTTTCTATCGCTGTGCGAGTGGTTGGTATGAGGGGTTGGAGTTGGGCAAAGAGGAAGGTCAGAACAGGTCGCTTCTCGGGTGGTATAGGATGGTGCAAACCCCATGGGGTCGCACAGATTTGCGTGTGATCGAGCTCAGGTCCCTCTGCCCTCTACATCTTGTGACTGAGGCTTAGAGATGGGCCGCAGCACTGTGGGGTGGCAATGCTTGCGACGAGTGCATGGTCGTAAGCCAGACAGAACTCCCTATTGGTCTAGGAATTACACCACGATGATCCTTTCCGTGTGCTACACACACATGGCCACGAGCTGTATATACACCGAAACGGTAAGCTGTCTTATGACTCGAAGGCTAGCCGGGTCGTAGTCAAGGCATATGCCTTTCTTTCCTATCATGCAATGAGCAATCCATACGCAAGTATCGAGTTAAATAAAATCCCGAACAATTGCAGGTCGCTACTATTATATAATAAATAATATTGACAATCTTAGTACTGGAATGTATAGTTCATGATGTCCTGCCCGGCGTCCTTCGCTTCTTCACGGTGTCCAACTTGGCGACTTGCTTGCCAAGAAAGCCTCCTGCCTCATTGTAGTCATACACACGCAGCCTGCTTCTACTCTCATAGCTGAAATCCGGGCTTAGGGTTATCCGGGGCGTGCGGGGTGATACAAGAAGGAATACATAGGTAAGACATACTGTGATAACCAGGCTCGTCTTCGCTTGTGCTTGTCATCTTGCATGATGTCTAGAACCTTCTTACGATACTGGCAATGTAGTAATAGTCACATACCAGACTCCAGAGCCTGAGCTTGACTTCCAAGGCTTCACCTCCCTCAGGCTTTAACGTTTCCCTTGATCCTTCATTCGACGATTGTGGCTCGGATCGTTTTGCTGCACCACATATTCGCAGACGTCCCATATCTATCTACGAGACTTGATCAAGCCGTGATCCGATGCATAGTAACTTTGGCCCTAGCCATCGTCCGGTTGGCGATGAAGTGTTGTTGTCTCCGCCACAGGCCGAAGATGTGGGGCTGAACAGGAGGAACAACCCGCCCAGCACAGCGAACATGAAGTCAAACACCCCAACAATTACCCAAGACCTCGTATCTAGGGTCGATCGTTTCGATGTCCCGGATTCCATTGGTACGTTACCACATTCGATATTTCCATTACTGATCTGTTAGAGAATGAGTCAACCTATCTGTCTCTGAATACTTACGGCATGTAGTACAAACAAGCTACAGAGAGTTAAAGGTCGACGCCCGCGACTTTGCTATCCGCATTCTAGGGCTTAGCGACAACCAAGCCGAACGTTTCGTACGCGCAGCGCTTGTCGCAAAAGACTCAAGAGTATACGATCTCGTCGCGAGAGGGGATCCAGACTACGTCAATCGCAACCTTCATGTTGTACTTACCCCTGACGAGCTGGAGGCGGTGCGAAACGAGAAGGATCGCTTGTTCTCAGAGCGCGGTATCCTCATCGTTAGTATTTGTGTCGCCATTGCTGCTTTCCTCCAGGGCCACGTACAGTCTTCTATCAACGGGGGCACGCCATATGAATCAGATCTCGGGTTTCGCGAGAGCACCTCGTGTTCTAGCCCAGTATCAGATGCGTCGCGTTGGGCTTTGGGCGCTACTAATGCGATGCCCTTTTTGACGGCCGCCCTCTTGGGATGCTGGGTTTCGATGCCAGTCAATGATCGACTCGGACGCAGAGGAGCCATGATAGTCGCTGCCGTGCTGGTTCTCATTAGTTCATTGGTCTCTGGCCTATGCATCCTCATCGCAGAGGAACATCATAGGTGGAAACTCCTCATTGGGATCAGAGTCGTCAACGGCCTTGGTAAGCAGTGGCATAAAGCAACGACCAGGATGGACACTAAATTCTATGTAGGCATGGGTATCAAGGCCGTTAGCACCCCGGTATGCATTGTTCGAAGACGTTTGAGGTATTCCGGATGTTTACTAACTCTTTCGTAGATCTTAGCTTCGGAAACCGCCATCAGGTTCTTTCGTGGCTCGTTCATTTTAGCCTGGCAGCTTTGGTAATGCCGATACTCCTGAATAAGTATGGAAGTGGCTCACGTTAACACATACAGGGTTGCATGTGGCATCATGGCAGGATTCGCAGTGAACCTCATCCTAGCCTCCCAAATCACCAATACCCGAATCGCCGTTTCTTTAATATTGGCAGCTCCTGCGGTTCCAGCCCTTGCCTTGTGTTGTGTTCTGCCGTTCTGCCTTGAGAGTCCCAGATTCTACATGCGCAAAGGGAGTCGACAGTACAGTCCAAAGAAAGCTTTCGGCATATTGCAGAGACTAAGGAAATGTGAAGTATGTTTGTCTATCTTCTTTTTCCCTTGCTGTATTGTGTACTCATTGACGTCTGTTAGTTGCTAGCGATGAAGGATATGTATGTGCTCCACAAGACAATCGAAGAGGAATACAGCGTCCTCGGATGGGGCCTCGCCCGCACAAAGGAAGGGCAGCAACGGCACAACACATCGCAGACATCGGTCCCTGGATTCGGAGAGAAGTTCCTAGATTTGCTTCGCATCAGGAGATTACGCAATGCTTTGATTAGTACTTCCACGGTCAATCTTGCCCAGCAGTTGTGTGGAAGTACGTTTCAATCCCATCCTCCCCCCTTTATCAAAAGGCGTGTAAAAACACCACGGACGTCCATCAATATTATGCCTCACAAATCCATGGTACCATCTGCTTTTCTTGGTTAGGATAGCTGACCATGTTGGGTAGTTAATATCTT
Organism: Diatrype stigma; assembly: GCA_022225965.2. NCBI lineage: Eukaryota > Fungi > Ascomycota > Sordariomycetes > Xylariales > Diatrypaceae > Diatrype > Diatrype stigma. The sequence goes on along the minus strand of JAKJXP020000051.1, from coordinate 270,746 downwards.
GGCATTCTATTCAGGCACCTTCTTCGGTGCCATTGACCCTGTCCCTGACAACCATGGGGTGAGTTGTAGCGACATCTCGCTGCTGAAAAGGCCTATGGAGTTAAGTCTAGGGTTCGGTATGATAATTCTGCCGAAATGCGTGCTTGTATAATTCTTTTAACTTACAATGTCTCCCAGGGGCAGTTAACTTCCTTTTTGGACTCCCAGCTATCAAAACGATCGACACGCTCGGGCGCCGGAAATGGCTCATGACAACTCTCCCCCTGATGTGTATATTTATGCTGATGGGGGCTCTATCGTTCCCACTCCCGTATAATCAATCAGAGAACACGCCTGTAACAGTCCGATTGGTTACTATATATCTCTATTGTAAGTTTCCTTGACGGACTTCACTAGGGTTTCCTAACTGAAGTTTTATAGTACATGCTGCTGCATATTCTCCTGGACTTGGTCAGATTTGCCGTGCCTGGTTCGAGCCGTCCTTTATATTAATCGAGTGATTAGGACCGATACCCTTCACTTTAGCTTCGGAAAGGTCAGTCTTCGTATTGCAGCGGCCAATATGGTAACGTGGTTGACATTTTATGCAGCTTTCCTCTCTCCCACCGTGAGGTGGTAAGTGTTTAAAACCCCAGCAAAGCATTCAAAAACTTATTTCAATACAGGGATGCGCTTTCGCCATTTCAATATGCTACGGCTTTGCCGGCCTACTTTCTTTACTCTTTCCCAAGTATGCACTCTTCGTTAATGTCCTCCATCATCTTTCAAGTGACTGGAGCCCTATCAAAAAACGCATGTATTGACTCAGGTTTCCGAACTATAGGATAATTGATAGGTTGACTCCTCCCGGGACACTCGGCCTATTCGCTAGTCTTACGGCCGTGGCCTTCGTTCTTGTCATTCTCTTCGTCGAGGAAACCAAGGAGAGGTCTTTGGAGAGCTTGGATATCATCTTCAACTACCCAAAGAGGCAATTCGTACGCTATCAGGTGAGGCAATACTTACCCTGGTTCTTCAAGAGATACGTACTACGCGAGAGACCTAAGCCAGAGCGTCCTATACTGGATTTCTTCGGATTAAATAGCCATCCTGGTGATCAAGAGAGTGTAGAACAGGCCAGTGGGGAGGAATTGCGGCCCATTTCCAGAGGAACTAGTAGTGTCCGAACAGGATCAACGGGTAACATGGAGCAATGAGTATGAATGGTCGATGATACGAAGCACGGGGCGAATCATTTCGGAGTAAACAGCATGATATATTGAAAACATCCGAACCCAATTTATTTCTATAGTGTTCGATCGCGTATCAGGAAGCTATTTCATTTATCTGGACAAATGCTTGCCTGGAAATGACCCCTTACTCGTTATAGACAGCTCCAAGACAATAAAGGGGTAAATGAATGAGGCACACCTAGACCGCAGGGCTTAATTAAAACCCAGGTACACGACTTCTGCTTTATATTGAGCGCACCTAGTTTTCTCAAGACACCAATTCCATGTCTGACTCGGCTCGGAAATGATACCCCATGTCACATGTATTTCCGACTGGGCTTTCGACTTCTCATAAAGAGGAGCACACGTCGTCGTTTCTCGAAGTCGCGATACCAGAGCCTAGTCGAAGAGACGAAGGATGGCAATTTCTGCTAGTGATATAGCCCTAGAAGAGATAGTCATGTTATATTAAACACTAGTATATACAGTAACCGGGCTGCGACAGACTTCAAACGCACCATTGCGGTTGCCGAAACTAGCAAATACACGCTACAAAGCATCTTTCATCGGGAATAGACTCTCCTTCCTCAGCCATTCTTCCATAGTCAACAACCCAGGATGATCTCTACGACATGCTCCAACATTTGCTTTGTAACCATCACTGGAAAACCACCCAATCATAAGCCTAAGCTCCACCACCATAAACGTCAGCAAACTTCCAAATACCCAATGCGCCTCGGGGACAGGATGGCCTGTAGTATGTTGAAATGCCCTGCTGAGCTCACTGAATGCGAGCTCGTCTCCGGCTAGTCCCACAGCCCTTTGGTTCCAGAGCTCAGGCTCTGTGAAGGCCTTGGCGGCAAATATCCCGATATCTGACGTCGCGATCCACTGGTTCGACTTGTTGCCCATCCAGTTATGCATCGCCGCCATGAAGACCTTGTTCGGGAAGCTCGGCACCAGGTTATCCATGAAAGCGACAGGTCGCAGAATCGTCCATCCCATGCGCTCCCCCAGCGTCCCGGGAGCAGTGGCGTCACGGAGGTATCGCTCGATGCGATATTTGCTCTGGAAGTGCGGAATAGGGGTAGGGTTGTCCCATGAGGCTTCATCGCCGCCACGTTCAACACTGCTGTAGACGAAATGCGACACGCCAGCGGAGATGGCATGTTTTACGAGCTCCTGTCCCTGCTGGACTTCGCTCTCCATGGTAACTCCCTTGCCCATCGATACCTGGACTGAATACACACCCCAAATCGGTTGGCCATGTATGTTTTGTGCTTCTTGCAAGAGCCCAGGCGCATCGTCAAGATTCCCTTGTATCAGTCGGATCAACGGTGACTTTGATGCAAGCCGTTTTGCGCCAGCACTGTTCGTATCGCGCGTCACTGCTAAGATGGCAAACTCCGCATCCTTTCGACCAAGTAAGGCATCAACAACTGCACCACCCTGTTTACCGGTAGCGCCAGTGACGAGTATGGCTTTCGACATGATTCCAGGGAAAGCACCAAAAGCACCGTGAAAACTCGGGGATAATATGATGGCTATGCCTCGAGGGACGGTTCGACTTCGTAGAGCAGGTTGGGCATTACCTCTTCAAATGGGGATATATCGATCTGCTTCTCCAATCACGGGAGCTGGTAGCCGGACCGAGAAATGGAGGGCTCCGTCGGCGACCCTATGTATGTGCCTAATCCTGGGATATTCGTAATCTGCAAGGGTGCTACGGCGGAGATGAGCGGTATATCGAAACGATCCGACCAAAAACCTTATCTGAACTCCGGTTCAAGGAATACCTACTTCTCTGCCCCACGCTGTTCGAATCTCGAAGTCCTACCGTTTCACCTAGGTAGCTCTTCACCTTTCAGAACTACGATCAAATCCTCTTACAGCATCTTGTCTTTAGATAAAATCAAATGGATACGAAAACGACGAAAGCCGACATGGAAACAGATCCCTCGATTGGCATCACCACCGTCAACACATTATTAGATGGCTATAGCAGTCTTTCTGTCACTCAGCTCCTCAAGCCATTAGCTGCAGATTTTCAGTACCTAGTATTGCCTGAGAGCCTTCAAATAGAGAGATGCAACAAGGATGCATTTGCACTCAGGGCCGAGAGCATTTTCACAATATTCGAATGGTTTCGAATGGTCCCACAATCGATCATGGAGGATGTCACTAGGAGCATGGTGGTTGTGCACGCGTACATGGAGGGGAATCTGAAGGGGGGTTCAGGACAATGGAGGAACGAGTGTATCCTGATGATCCAGCTATCAAAAGACGGGACTGAGGTTGTCGAAATTCAAGAATTCGTCGATAGCATAAAAGCTCGTGAAATGCACCGCAAGCATGCACCGAAGCATTTTGAGGGAGCGGGACTTTGATGACGCTGGAATGAGAGGCTAGGCCGCTACACATAACACTCTAGAAGAGTTCAAGCAATCTATAATCATCGACGTAGGCAGGTGACAATCAGAGCTTCGGGGTTTCATACCAGACATTACTGGCCAATACGGTTGTAGTCGATGCTGTCAATTCAGTAATGATCCCAGTAGAATCGTATCAAAGGATCACGTCCGACCTTCCCCTTTCCAATCAACTGGAAAGTTTCTGGTTCGCAGGAGTTTGAACGATCAAATTGAAGCTTGCGGTTTGAAAATAGACAATGGCTGGCCTTGATGGAATCTCACATCCCTAACCAAACCTTGAAAGACTATGTACATGGTCTCAGTATGTTCCTGTTGTTCTCCTTGGCCTCTTCCTCATGCCGAAGCCGCAGCTAACACAACCGGCGCACCATCTGTGACATTGACGCAGATGTTGCCGCTCCCGTCGGCAGTGTACTCGGTGCCGTCTCCAAAGGTGTCCGTCCACTTGCCATTCGGTACCTGGGAGTTGAAGCAGTGCTGTTCGGAGGATCCGGCGCCGCTATTGGTGGTGAGGACAACAAGGTCGCCGCCGGCGCGGGACCAGGCGTAGGCCGTGTCGGCGACATATAGGTGGTCGTGGTCGTCGGCGGCGAGGCCACCCGCAGCAGCGCGTGCAGCTGAGAGCTTGGCGAGCGCCTGGTACAGATCGGCACTCGTGTCGAAGCCGCTACGCCAGAGGTCCTCGCGGTTGGCCGGGTCGGCGCCGCCGCCGTATCCCTGCTCAGTGCCGTAGTAGACGATGGGGATTCCGCGAGCCAGGACCACGTAGGCGAGCGCGTTCTTGAGCAGTTGCGTGTCCGACTTTGTATTCAGCCATCGCGGGTTGTCGTGGTTGTCCAGGAAGGTGCCGAGCGCCGACGGGTCTGGGAACAGCGAGCTCACCTGGTCGTGGGTGTCGACGAGGGACTGGCTCGAGCCCGTCTGCTGGTAGAAGGCGTTGAGCGGGTAGTAGACGGCGTAGTTTAGCAGGCCCGACATGGTGTTCGCGTAGCCCGCCAGGTAGTTCGGGTCACCATCGAAGACCTCGCCGATCGTGTACACACCAGCTGCAGCCGAGAAACCCGTCCAGAAGTCCTTCTCCACGTGCTTGACCGTGTCGATGCGCACCCCGTCGAAGCCGTACTCGCCCACTAGCCACTTGATCCATTCCTGGTACAGGGAGCGGATGTCCTCGCTCTCCGTGTCGACGTCTGGCAGGCCCGCAACCCAGCAGGTCTCGATGCTGTTCTGATCCGAGTAGTTGACGTCGCATTGTGGGTGGTACGAACTCTGTTGGTTGAGCGGCTCCGGCTTGTTGTCGGCAATGGGGCCAGTGCCCATGTGATTGGCCACCACGTCTACCATGATGTATATGCCCTATCGAATAAGTGAGCCCTGACTCCTAGCAAGGAAGGAGGAGATAGCCTGCGGAGTTTGTGGGACCTGTCATGCATGCTACGTACCTTATCGTGGGCAGCATTGACTAAGCTCTTCAAGTCATCGGCCGTTCCGTAATTCCCATTCACAGAGTAAAGGTCCTGTGCCCAGTATCCATGGTAGCCACCGTCGCTATCTGGTCGAGTCACAGGTGTCAGTACTCGCAGAGGACCGAGGTGGAGTCCAGAAAGGATCCTAGTTGGTTGTCTTACTGGCAACGACGGGAGTGATCCAAATGGCATCAAAGCCCATGCCTTGAATGTAATCAAGCTTGGACTCGAGACCTTGGAAGGTGCCACCACAATAGCTTGAGAGGTCGCCGCATGCATCGCCTCCCGTATCATCGCTACTACGCGCAATCCGATCTGTCATGGCAAAGTAGATGTTCCGACTTTTCCACGCCTCTGCATCCGCTGCCGAGACGGCAGAAGTGTACAGCCCGAGTAAGGCAAGCAGCGAAGTATACGAAGCGAGCATGATTGCTTGCTTGAGGAGCGATTGGCGTAAAGCGAGAGTGAGGAAAGACTTCCTAGTGTGTGTCACAGTGTCGACCAACTGAGATACAAGGAATGGAATGTCGAAGGCTTTGCATACAAAGGAGTATCAGGGGAATATGTAGTCAAACACTCGGTGGTGATCATTGCCTATCTTGGCAGCTACTTGGGCATTGGTTATGTTCAGCAATCTTGGACAGATCAGGAAGGCGACTTATTACTCGGTCAGATCATCTACACAAATGGTATATCGCCATTCCGGTAGAAAACTATCACCAAAGGACCGATGTCAACGGGGAAGGGCCGATGTCCAAGGAAGTTATCAAGAAAGACCGAAAGATTAGCCCCTATTCACCCCCGATTGTGGAGCCCCGTGAGGCTCCGATGCGCCCGCCCCACGGGGATGCGAAGCGTATATATAGGAGCCGTATATAAAGGTAGGCGACACATTATAAGATACTACCTATATTCGCAGGGGTAGGGGTAGGTTGCTGACGACTTGCATGTGCTTGCCGAGTTGGAGTAGCTCTGCTAAAAGCCACTACCTAGGTACATATCAGCTGAAAGTGTGCGATGTCCATGACGTTCATTATGTCGGCCGTCCTCGCGAGTCAATGGCTGTTTTAGGTACTGTATAGCGTATTGAACGTCACGAGCTAGCAACTAGCCGAGTGCACCACGATATCCTTCTAATTTCTTACCTCAAATATAGCTATTTATAGTTGGCCAGTCATGTGGTTGGCTCCGCTAGTCACGCTCGATCGAATAATCACATCTGTCGGTGAATTCCAATCATCACGGCCGAGGCTGCGAGCTACAATGAAGATGGCAGTGTCTTAGGGTGTAAGAAAGGCTTCACTTAGAGACAACAGTAACATCTAGGAGTATAAGTCCCAATAGGAGTATAATAATAATCCGAGTGTTTTAATTAGGCTCTCATTCGGGGGTGTTCACCGAATCACCGCGTATTTACCGCGTAAAAGCAATCCGCAATCGCAGAAACATCTCCGGAGCATGGGCATACATTTGGTCATAGATTAGCTTCTCCCCTCATGCCAAATGTAGAGGCATACATATCGCCGAGGAATTGGCAAGCCTTCTTATCAAATCAACCGTCATTGGTTCAGTTTAGCTTTACGCTTATAAACTATTTCAGTATGTAGTTCGTAGTGGTTTACTATACCTAGGTAGCCTTACGTATAGCCTTTATTATGTTAAGCGAAGTTTCAAAAGTCCCTCCGGCCACTTCATCTTTGCATGAATGATGAAAATAATACAATGGTTACTATAGCCACGATAGGGCCGAGAAGCTGGTCGGCGAAGCGGCAAAGCCTTGGCCAGAGTAGCAAATAGGTGGAGTGCGGAGACCCCAGATTGTTGATCTCTATACTATACCACCCCGCACGCACTAGACTAACCGGGCCGTTAAGTAGGTAGATGCATGGGCTCTCGTCGAAAACGCCGTGTCGAATCGTGGTTCGGGTCGCGTTACTTCAACAAGGGGGGGTTGGCTAGAAGCCTCGGGCCAAGACTCTTCGGAGCTCCGCACAGACTCGGCATAGCGCCGGATCTCCTGTATGCAAGTTAAGTTTATCTCATGTGATACAACGACAACTGCTTCGATGTGCAAAGACCTGGTTTCCTTGTGACGGCATATGGAGGAAGAGCCTGTCGGTTCTATATGATTTAGTTGGCGAGAAAACACAACGAGCAATGATCGAGGAATAAAAAATTTGTCAAAATTAATAAGGAGGTAAAGATATTCGACGTCAAGTCGATATGTTGCCATGAAAGAACGTAACCGTTGGATATCACCACGGAATTGACATTGGATATGACAGTCTCTTTCTCTACTGCTTGTATTGACAGTTGAAGCTTGCTCTATGGAGTGATGCCAGTCAAACTTGATTACAGGGAGGTTGTTATAACGCCTCATTAGGATTTGACCAAGTAACAGCACTTTGTGTTCAGTCGTGATCTTTATGAACTCAACAGGCGATACTAAATAAAATTGCAAAGATAGAACCGAACAGGATATCTACACACGACCTGCCCAACTCCGAACTTCCACACATTCCTTCAGCCCAACGATCATAAGCTTGTAGTCATAGCATTGCATTGCATGAATTGCATCGCCATGCGGTCATGAGCCCATGCATCATCGCATCACATCACATCATATCAACTTTTCTCTTCTCCATCAGTCATCATCATCACTTAATAGGTCGTCAACGATAGAAGACTCCCGTTTGATCACCGACCCTCCTTCGCCTTCTTCCTCGCCTCCCTCATCCTCATCGGGCTCTTCTTCCTCATCAATGCGCTGCGGGACCGCATCGGCCATTGTGATCGTCTTATCATCGTCATCTTCCTCGGCCTTGGCTCGTGGTCGGGGTGGTGGCGCTGCCGTTCCTACTGTTGACGATGTCGTCGAGGGAGCCACAGAGACACTTCGGCTGACACTTCGCCTAGACGTTGATGACCCGGCGACCGACATCTTATCCTGGTTTTGCTGCTGCTGGCTATCGAGAGCATTCACTATCTTGCCAAGGCTGACGTGGATCTTGTACAGCGCGTTCCGGCTCGTCGCGTCGGAGACCAGGCCGTCCTCGACGGCGGCCGAGACGTCCTCATACAGGGTGCGGATGTTATCCTCGGATGAGGCGGGCGAGATGTACAGCTTGCCTAGGAGCGGCGCTATCGTTTTCTTCTCCTCTTCTATTTAAGGGGTTAGTTGGTAAATACTATACTGGGCACGAGATCGGGCAATAAAAGGCTATGGATAGGTGGGAAGTCAGGGAAGAAAGGGGCGAAAAAAGAAGAAGCAGGAAGTAAACAAGAAAGAGTGGACGGATAGACTTACTACTAAGGTTGCTATCCAGCCTCTCCAAGATATCCCTCGCAAAGTCCAGATGCACGTCGCCGTTGACAACCCTCTTCTCATCCATCGGCAAGCCCGGGACAAAGCACTTGCGTGGATCAGTCCAGTCGACAAGGCAGGCACCGATGGACGCAAGGGTGGCCATCTCATCGTTGACGTCGACCTCGTCGTCATCCTCGAGACCCTCGCGCACGTTGCGGAGTGCGTGCAGGGCGTCGAGCGCGACGCGCTGCATAAGGCCCTGGTTCTCGGGGCGCGAGAAGCAGAACACGGGGAGGAAGTAGTTGAGAGCCTGGCGCACGCCCTGGTTGGCACGCGTAGCCGGATCGAAGTAGGCCACAACGAGGGTGCGCAGCAGCTCAGCCGAGGCCTCGGGGTCCGTCACCACGCGACCGAGCAGCAGCTTGGAGACGGCGAGCGTCGCGGCCGCCTGAACCTCGGGCCCGCGGGCGCTGTGGCCGCGCAGCGCGCGCGTGTAGACCTTGAGCAGAGTGGGGTTCGCCGAGAGCAGCTGGGCGCCGTGCACGTTGAGGATGTCGGTGAGGATCTGCAGCGCCGTGATCTGTAACGCCGCGTGGCCCTTGCTGAAGAAGTGCATGAACAGACCGAGGTTCTCCTCGGCGAGGGAACGGTCGAGGAGCGCGCAAAGGCCGAGGCAAACGAGCCCGCGCTCGCGGACCGGCGCCTCGTGGCTACGTACAGCCGGCACCACCAGGTTGTTCAACATCGAGACTAGATGGTCGTTCTGCTGCAGGGTGCCCTCGACGTGCGTCAACATGCACTGCACGATGTGCAGGCACTTCATGTTCACCATGATCTCGCGAATCGCCTTCTCGCGGGCTTCTTCCTCGCTCATGCCGTTGTGTTTGTTCTTGCCGCTCTTCTTCCCGTTCTTGTCCGTCGGCGTGCTGTCGCGGCTCACTTCGGATCGTGCCGAATGGAAGCTCTCATCTTCATCAGGGACCGACTCGTCATCGTCAATCAGAGTGTCGTGCACATCGGCCACGGCTTCTAAAACAATGCTGCAGAACTCCTTCTCGCCCGCGGTGTCGGGAGCGCAGATGTCGCGTAGCGCCTCGACCGTCAGTTTCGTGATCTCGTCGGGCAGTTCGGGCTTGGACAAGCTCTGGCGCAGCAGGGAGAACATCTTACGCCGCCCGACTTCGTCCGAGTAGTCTAGGGTGAGGATGATGTGGAGCAGCTGCTCGACGATGAACTCCTGCTCGACCGTGTCTTCCTCCTCATCCTCGTCCTCCATGTTCTCCTGGCTGTTCACCCTCTGGATGGCGTCGATCAGGACGTTGAGGTAGCGCTCGAGGAAGAAGGCCAGCTTCGTCACCTCGGGTAGTTTCTCCTCCACGAGGGACTCGTACTTTCGGTTGCCCTCGGTATGGCAGAAGTCGTTGAAGCTGCGGGCCATGAAGACAGACTCCGCACTCAGGGTCTCCCAGAAGTTATCGTCGAAAGTCACGGCCTCCCGATAGTCCGGCCGTCCCTCCCAGAAGCCCTTCATAGCTTCGAGAGCCACACCGTTCTCCACGCCTGAGTTGAGGACGTCGATACGCTCGAGCAACTCCAGAAGCCCGTCAAAGCTGGGCGCCGATGCGCCCTCGGCCGGCTTGTCGCCCTCGGCAGCCTGGTTGACGCCGGCACAATCCTCGATCCATCGCTCGCGGAAAAGTCTGCCGGCAGCTTTTCGCACGTTCTCGTCTCTGTCCCGAAGACCCCAGCGAAGCAACTTCTCACGCATCGAAAGGGACAAGTGGCGGAAGTCGCCCAACGCAGGTAAGAGTCTCGAGTAGACGGCTCGACGCGTACCGGCGTCCTGGTCTCTGGCCCTCTCCAGGAGGAAAGGGAGGGTGTTGGGTAGGATGGGCAAGTTCACTAGCAGCGACCTTCTCACATCGGCGCTTGGGTCGTTCTGTAAGACTTCTAGAAGCTTCTCCAGCAGGCCCGTCTCAGCATCATCGTCGCTGTCGTCCGAGTTGACCATGCCCTCGACCTGGTTTCCAGCCAAGCGGCCTAGGCCTAGGACAGCTTGCGCGCGGACCATGGCTTCCTTGTCGCGGATCCTCTTCAGCAGACCCATGCGCAGTTTCTGGAAGAGATCATCGTCGATGGCATCGAGCGAGTTGATGATGTGGGAGATGAGCTGGGTGGACCGGTACCGGACGAACTTGTCCTTGGCGGTGAGCAGGGAGAGGATGGTCTCCATGACGCTGGTGGTGAGGCGGGTGCTGGGGGTCTCGGGCATGGTACTAGCATCGACGTCGTTCTCGCCCAGCAGCTCGTTGTCCTTGTCGTTGGCGTGGCGCAGGAAGAGGCCGACGAAGCGGATGACTTTGTCGCCGGCACCTTCGCTCTTCTTGACGGGCATGACCCGCAGGACGCAGCGGGCGAACTCGGTGTTGAAGTCGGCCTCGTCGAAGTCTACAGACGACGATGTCGACTTATTGGGTCGCGTAGGCTCGTAACAGCACGTCTCGTGAATCTTGCGCAGGGTGATGACGAGCTTGCGGTGGGTGGCTGTCGACTTCTGTGCGTCGCGAAACACGGCGGATATTTGGGACCGCAGGGCGCTGTCTGGCGCCTCTTCGGGGACATCGGCATTGGCGGACGCACGCGATACACCCGATGCTTTATTCGAGGCGGCAGCCGTCGTGCGCGTGGATCGGGACGATACCTTGCTTGGCATTGTGGCTGTCTGCAATCTACTGTCTAGTTGTGTGCAAGTTGATATAATTAGACATGTGTCTGTGAAAATGGGCGCATATGCTGGTCCTTCACGGCGTGGTTATGCTATATCGTATATCGTATGGCGTATAGCGTATTAGGGAAGTACGATCGGTTTCGAGGCGCATGAATGTTGATTTGGCCGGGCGTAATGATGATTCGAGCAGCTGGTCCGGGCCAGTATGTTGGGATGGTGGGGGGTGGTCAAAGTAAATAACGGTGTAAACACAGTCGATGCGAGACTGCGTATATCGGTAGCTGAGCGCTGAGCTGTGAGATTGCGACGATGTGTTCGATCAGTTACGCAAGAATAAGATGATACCTACAATGGAGATCCAAGCCTACAACAACCGATCCTTACCAACGTCGAAATATCCGAGTGTGAAGTACATACATGAATGTAAAATACACAAGGCTAAGAAGGGTAGGTATGGAGAATGAAGAGTGACGCGCATCGATTCGCCGAGGGGATGTTTGTATACAACCCACCGCTGAAGGCTTAGTTAGCCCACTACGAAGGTCGCGGCCACAATTGTTGATAACATGCCCATATAGCCACAGTACGTAATAATTGAGCCGCACTTAACCCTTAAATCAGTTAGCGCAGTATGAGCGCTATGCTTCAGTGGGCTTAAGACCTGGAAGTAATGCCATATACTGGCTTGAGCCACTGGAAGCGCTAAGCCTTAATACAGTATCCCTTATATCTCATTTGCTATTCGCACATACCCAGACATGGGCCTATGATCAACAATTGTGGCCGCGACCTTCGTACGATTGAATTAGTCAATAGCACACCAGCGCTGTGGCTTATCGTATTCAGCTCGTTATTTTCCGTGATTGCTGCTGGGACAACCATTAGTGCGTTCAGCCACATATCGACGCGGCTAGCCTGACATGGTTAGTGCAGCAAGTCTTATTTCTTATCCATCTTATCGGAGATCGGATTCCACTTTATTTTTTCCTCCGTCCTACTCAGATCATTCCGACCCAGTACCTGTAGGAAGTGGCTCGCTCCATCGTCGCAAGCTGGGAACTGCATTAGGAAGATAATCGAATTTTTCTAGCACCGTTCTTTCACTACAAATTCGTCTGTCTTTACTTATATACTTGTATATACTTGAAGTTATAAGTAGCAAGCATCAACCGCCAAATCTACAACCAAGTTCTATTCACAATGGGGAGCAAGAGACGCAGGGTGGAACCCGCAGAAACGAGCGACCCTTCAGAACTGGCAGAACTGGCAAAACTGGCGCAAGCCCAGAACAGCGCGGAAATCACGGCGCAACTCGAGGATGAACCCGAACATGCTCCGGAGGCCAAGCGTCCGTCTAAAAAAGTCCGGGTCGATTCCAGTAGGTCGCTCTTTGTGAGATCGCTACCGCCCACCGCAACCGATGCGAGCTTAACCGACTTCTTCTCGCAACATTTCCCGGTCAAGCACGCGACCGTCATTCTCGACCCCAAGACGAAGGCATCAAGAGGCTACGGGTTCGTCACTTTCACTGACGCCGACGATGCAAAGGATGCCAAGGAGAAGCTGCAGAAGCAGAAGCTCGACGGCAGGCCCCTGATTCTCGAGGTCGCCGAACCCCGTCACCGCCAGGGTGCCGCTATGGTACAGGCTACCGAGAAGAAGCAAGAAAGACAGACTACCCTCGCCGAAGCTCGGAAAGCCCCTAAGTTGATTGTGCGAAATCTGCCCTGGAGCATCAAGACATCCGATCAACTCGCTGCCCTATTCCGCAGCTATGGCAAGGTCAAATTCGCCGATCTTCCCCAAAACAAAGGAAAGCTCTCCGGCTTTGGCTTCGTCACCATTCGCGGTCGCAAGAATGCCGAGGCGGCCATCGAGTCCGTCAATAGTAAGGTGGTCGATGGGAGGACTCTGGCTGTCGATTGGGCCGTCGACAAGAAGCAGTGGGAACAGCAGAACCCGAAGGATGGCCCAGCGGCGGGAGAAGAAGATACCCCCAGTGAAGAGGGGGAGGAAGAAGGTCAGAGCGAAATAGAAAAGGACGACGATGAGGACGATGTGAAAGAGAAAGAGAACGATGAAGATGACGATTTAGATGCGGATCTGAAAAACTTCATGAAGAATCACATGCAAAACCTGGAGGAAGAGGATAGCAACGATGAAAATTCGGAAGCAGAAGACGAGGAGGCAGGGTCAGACGGGCGCCCCCAAGCCCCTAAGAAAGTCACGACCACCGACAACAGCGCCACCATCTTCATCCGGAATCTCCCCTTCTCAACCACCGATGAGCAGCTGAAGTCCCATTTCGAACAGTTCGGTCCGATCCGGTATGCCCGTACCGTCGTCGACCGGGCTACAGATCGGCCAGCCGGCACAGGCTTCGTCTGCTTCGTCAACGATAGTGATTTCAAGACCTGCCTGAAAGGCGCCCCCCAGCAACAGCAGCAACCGCTGCTCAAAGGAAAGCGCTCGATCTTGCAAGACGAGATGGCCGATCTCGAGGGCAAGTACACTATCGAGGGGCGCATTGTGCAGGTCTCGCAGGCTGTGAGCAAGGACGAGGCGACACGGTTAGCCGAGTCGGGCGCCGTGACGCGGCGAGAGAAGGACAAGCGGCGGCTGTACCTCCTCTCGGAGGGCACGATCCCGGCCAGCTCGCCGCTGTACGCGGCGCTGTCGCCGACTGAGGTCCGAATCCGCGAACAGAGCGCGGCGCAGCGCAAGAAACTGATCCAGGGTAACCCCAGTCTGCACTTGAGCCTTACGCGGCTTGCGATTCGTAACATCCCACGCGACCTAGCGGCCCGGGATCTCAAGGCGCTGGCGCGGGAGGCCATCGTCGAGTTCGCAAAGGATGTCGCCGGAGGCAAGCGCCAGCCGCTGAGCGCCGAGGAGAAGGCGCGCGGCGGGGCCGACGACCGCGAGGCCGAGCGTCGCCGCCGCGAGAAGGGCAAGGGCATCGTCAAGCAGGCCAAGATCGTCTTCGAGAACCGCCAGGGCAGCAAGGTCAACGTGAACGCCAGCAACGCCGATATCGAGGACGGTGCCGCCCGCAGCCGCGGTTATGGTTTCGTCGAGTACACGTCCCACCGGTGGGCGCTCATGGGCCTGCGCTGGCTCAACGGCCACGCCCTGAAGAGCAGTGCGGCGAGCACGGGCGGGCGCGCGGGCAAGACCCAGCGCCTCATCGCCGAATTCGCCATCGAGAATGCCCAGGTCGTCAACAGGCGCAAGGAACTAGAGGCGAAATCGCGGGTGGGGAACACGCATGAGAAGAAGGCTGAAGGAGATGATGATGATGAAGAGGTAGAGGAAGAGGAAGAGCAGACGGTGGAAAAGGGGAAACGGGGGAAAAGAGGCGCGAAGGGCGTGCCGCCGAAGGGCAAGGACTTCGCGGTGTCCAAGGACAAACGGCAGAACGACAAGAAGGGGAGGATAGGGGCGGATGATGTAGAGAAGGGTGATGCCGATGGTGGTTCTCGTGAGAATGGCGAAGAGGATGCTTTAAAGCAGAAAATTATTGCAAGGAAAAGGATGGTCCGGAAGAAGAAGGCACAGATCCGCCGTTGACCACGTAGAAGATGAAGATTTATTTATTCTTTAAGCCAGTCAAGGCTACCTAGCTAAGTACCCAACAATGGATTCTGAGGATCAAAATAATCTACTGGGCTTGTCGTATCCGAAGAACAAACTGGACTACTGCTTACTTGAATCCAACAACCGAGAAACTGCCATGTGAAGTGTTGTATTGAGTATATAGCACGGAAAATCTGACTAAAGACAGGCTGAGTAGAGTATCTTCTAACTACGTACTCGCCATAGATATACCCACGATGACGCCCCCCTCCCCTCCCCCTATCCCAGGATGAACAAAGATATAGACGAACAGCCGGCATTGAATGGTGCGCAACGTACAAGATGTCAACGAAATAAGCGCAACGCGGGGTATCCTAGCATATTCGCCTCTTTTCACTTCGTCCAAAACCACCCGCTCTTCTTATTGTTGCCCTCTTGTTGTCGGATCTTCTCTACCGACGTCCAGTATGCCTCCCGAGCCTCTCGCTGCTTCTGCTCACTATCCACTTCCTCTTGCTGTTGCTGGGTCTTGGTCCTCTCCGTCAACGTTCCAGTGTTCTCTGCCTTGAAGTCCCGCCAGGGCCCATGACTAGCAACCCAAACATCGAAAGGGATGAGGCTATGGTGAGAATAACCCCCTCCGCTCCCAGAACTACTTTCGCTGCTGCTGCTTCTGCCCCATGCATAGGAAGGAAAAGAGAAAGAAGAGGGCGAATTGAGAGAAGACCACTCCCGCCTGCGTGTCATGTGACTCTCATTCGAGATGAGGTTACCCTTAGCGTCGTATCGCTTGGTCGTGATTGTCGTAACAACCTTGATCTGTCCATTTGTTTTGTCCACATCGTGCCGAATCGCCTTGACTGTCTTCCCTCCATCGCTATTCTCGATCGTCTCGGTCGTCTCAAAGCTGGGTATCTCGTGATCTTCTTGTGCTTTCTCTGAGGTAGCAGCCGTGGCGGCATTGTTTCTGCTGCTGTTTCTGCTGCTGCTGCTGGCGATCGCTTTTGGCTGCTGGTCCCCTGTATCCCGGAGGTTGGTGGCGAGTGAGTTGTAGAGGTCCTCTTCCACTTCGGATTGTGGCGACAATGTGGATGGTGATCTGGATGGTGACATAACTCCATACTTGCGGTCATGCAGTGTCTTGAAAGCCTCGTCGATATCGGCAGCGGCAGCGGCGGCCTCGGCGGCGGCGGCAGCAGCAGCAGCCGTAGCAAACACTTCTCGTTTCTGACCCCAACCCCAGACCTTATCCCATCCCCTGAACGCGTTGCCTACGCCTCCGCCTCTACCATCCCCGCTCGTCGGCTTGAACCACAGCCGCGGCGTGAATGTTGCGTTCTCAATATCCCCTCGAAGGCGTTCACAGACCCTGACCCAATGGTCAGGGCCCTGAAACAATAGTTCGGGGGTCCTGTCCGGATGGAGCCCTGGCGTCAAGTGCATTCGATCGAAGAGACGTGGGAAGTACACGTACCACAGTCCATGGTACCCGAGATACGCGGTCCAGTCGGCCACGTGCAAGCCTTGCTCGGGCCGGGATCCGGAGAACCCCCAGCGCCGCTGCGTGTCCTGCAGATCGGGCAGATGGTGCCACATGGTATACCAAAGCAGGTCGGTGAATGCGTCACGGAACGTGAACTGCGGGTCTGGTGATGATGAAAAGGACGAGTCTGATGATGGTGACGACGGGAACGACCAGGGCGATGAATCCGAGGAAGAGGACCAGGGGGGGAAGGTGAAGCTGAAGGAGTACTGAAAGACGTGAGGGGCGTCATGTTGGGTAAGGTCCCGTGGAACGGGTTGGCGTAGATGCTGCAAGTTGAGCGGGGAGTAAGGCGAGTTCACAGCCCAGTTGTAGACCTCTTCTACAGTTCCCGGCCCTTGGTGGCCGTCCTTATCGATGGGTAGCCTTGGGTGTCTTGGGTTGGGGAAAGAAGACGTTGAGAGGACCTCGTCAAGAGAGGCAACTGGTAGTGGTGATGGTGTAGATGAGAGTGAGGAGGGTGTAGATGTGGGTGTGTATGGGGATGAGGGTGGCGAGGAACTGTTCTGAGTTCCTTTGTCAGGACGCGACGGCGATGATGACGGCGACGGCGACCACAACAGGGAACTCCAGATCTCATAGCCGCGGTATATCTTATTGTCAACGTGATCCTTGAAGCGGATGAAACGATTCTTCCGTCTATAATCGTCATCGCCCGGGGGATCACTGCTGTCGGTAGGCATACTTATTGATTGATGCTCGTTAGTTTCCACCCAGTCGAGATGGTGTTCTTTGCATTTAGTAGTTATTTATTATAATACTAGGTAGGTAGATACTGAAGAGAAAGCTTGAAGCTGAATGCCCCTCGCCTCTGTCCTGGAGTAGATCCTAGGGACCTGGGTAAGTATGGGTACAGTACCTATATGTAGGTACATACATATGTAGGTAACTGTATGGGGAGAACACCTACCCCACACATAGAACCTTCGGTTGGGACCTCGGGACCTACATGTGCCCGGTGACACGGCCGGGACCGAGCCCCGATCCGTCATTCGATTGAATTCTAGCCCCGGGATTGACGTCAGCTCCATACGTAGTAGAGATTCCTGGGGAACCCCTGCAGCGGCATGATGTAGGCACTTTATAGTGCATCAGTGCGTCCATCCGTGCGTCCATCCGTGCTTTCATCAGTGCATCCATAGGCCTGCGCTGACATGTGCTCCACCAATTAACCTTGTAGCGCTACCTTAGCCTTAGGAGCTCAGCTTTAGACCCGTGTCTTTTTTGCTATGGGTATCGTATCGTACTTCGTACACCCAGACACCCTGCTGGGACCTTGAAGGTCAGCAACACCGAAAAGCACTGCAATGGCGCGGTTCGAATTTCACGTCCATCGACAATCACCAATTATTCCGTACACGCTCCTTTCAACGTATTAAGCTCCTACCCGGTGGTGGATATGTACCGCCAACATGAACATGGACTTGGACATGGACGTGGACCTGGCTTCATTCCCATCTCGACCATTCTCCTGATCGTCGCCAATCTGCTGATTCCCGCCGCCATCCTCGTCTTCGCCACCGGTTTCTTCCCTTACAAGCCTTTCTTGCCGGGACTGGCCGAGTATCAGTCTGTGGTATCCGGGCCGCCGCCGGAAGCCCCGTTCGACCGTGTCATTTTCATGGTCGTTGATGCTCTGCGCAGGTATGTGTCCCTTTCACTTCGTCTTCCCCTTGCTGTTGCAGTCCTGCCTCAACGTCACGTCGCATCACAAAGCGGGTGGGGGAAGGGGCAGGAATGCGATGGGAAGTATATGCGTGTATGCTCATGTCAGTGTACTAATTGACGGGCACGGCTAGTGATTTCGTATACCTCAATGGCTCCGGTTTCGAATATACACAACAGTAAGCTTCTTGCACATTACCGGATCATATTGCAACGGTTCATGATACGATCTTGCGGTCCTGCGACCATGGATGGCCTAGTCCATTAACACCAACACCAGGCTGATCGCCAATGGCGTCGCTATGCCCTATACCGCCCACGCTACCTCTCCTACCATTACGATGCCGCGCATCAAGGCGATTACCACCGGTTCCACGCCTTCGTTCCTCGACGCCATACTGAGTTTTGACGAGGCCGACACATCCTCCACGTTAGCCGCCCAGGACACATGGCTAGCGCAGATGAGGGCAAAGGGGTCCGGGAAGCTGGTCATGTACGGCGACGACACTTGGCTGAAGTTGTTTCCGGGTACTTTCGATCGTGCCGACGGCACGTCGAGCTTTTTCGTTTCCGACTTCACCGAGGTGGACAACAATGTCACGAGACATGTTTCTGGCGAGCTGCGGAATGATGATTGGAACACCATGGTGCTGCATTATCTCGGCCTCGATCATATCGGCCACAAGACTGGTCCTCGAGGCCCCAATATGCTTCCTAAACAGCGTGAGATGGACGGCATCGTTCGCGAGATATACGAAGCCATGAACACCCATCCTCATCTCGAGTCGACCCTCCTTGTCTTGGTTGGAGACCATGGCATGAATGACGCCGGCAACCATGGCGCATCTTCCCCGGGCGAGACGTCGGCGGCCCTGACCTTTGTGTCGCCAAAGCTCCGAGCTATTTCCAGGCCTGTGAAGGCCCCGGCGGACTTTGTCGAGGATTTCCAGTACTACGCCGTCGTCGAACAGTCCGACCTGGCACCCACGTTAGGTGCTCTTCTCGGGTTCCCGAACCCCAAAAATAACCTCGGCGCATTCATTCCCGACTTCCTGCCTTTTTGGCCGCAAAGTAAATTGTATTCTCGAAGACATCAAGCGTCGTTTGCTAACTCTCCGTAGGGGAGGACCAACTCCATCTTCTTACGCAGAACGCAGTGCAGATCTTTGATATCATCGCGGCTGCTTTTGGCAGCTCTACAAATGCCTGTCGGCTGCAGAGTAGACAATGCTCCCAACTCCCTTCCACGGCGGGGGAGTTGGCGGGTGAATGGGCCCTAATCGAAGATGCTGCCACCGCCGCATTCCAGGCCGAATCACCGAGCTCGTCGGAGTCCTGGGACAAATGGACTTCGGATGTCTTCAAGGTCAGACATGTTGGGTCAGATTAGACACCTGCTCATTTATACTAACTGATAGCAGTGGCTCAACAAGGCTCAAACGTTGATGACTACCATGGCTAGCAACTACGATATGAACCGGCTGATTAGTGGCGCAATGGCTGCTACGGTAGCGCTTGGTGCAGCCATTGCCTCACTCGCGATGTTATCTACGGTCGGCACTAGTGGCTGGCTCCCGTTCAGTCTTATAACGGTTCTATATGGCGTCATGATGTTCGCTAGCAGTTACGTCGAAGAGGAACAACATTTCTGGTACTGGACCACTTCGGCCTGGCTTTTGTCCCTCGGCGTCAAAAGGTGACGATACCCTCACCCCCTTTTGCTCCACCGGCCACGAAGCTCACTCGAAGTTAGATTTGGCACCAGACCTCCTGGCACTATCCATCGTTCCGCATTACCAGTAGCCCTGCTAGCAACGGCGGTCTTCCGGGTCATACGAGCTTGGAACCAGACCGGCCAGAAGTTTGCCGGCGAACCTGACATCGTTACCATGTTCTTGGCGCCACGGCCGGCATTGCTCTGGTGTCTCGTCATCGCGAGCTACTCGCTTGTAGCCGGGCAGCTCTTCCGCCAACTGAGCATCGCCGGCATCCCGATACTCGTTGCGGGATCTCTCGTCTCAGGGCTGGTGCTTTTGACACTGTCCTTCAAGCTCGCATTCACCATCGAGGATGCGCCTGAGTTGGTCGTCGGGTTCGCTAGAAGCACCGCCGATATATTTGTCCCCGATGGCGGGCCTGATCTGGTCACTAGGGCCAGGGCTGTATTCATTGGGCTGGGACTCACTGCGCTCTGGCCGGTGGTGATGTTGACTGTCCGCCCAGCAGCATGGACCTCCAAGACATGTGGTAAGACTCCTTTCGATCTCTGTTTAGGCACCAACTTGGAACACTATTACACTGTTACACTACCTAGCACACCAATACAATGACATCTGCCCTGTGTTCCTTGCTACGACTATTACCTCCCTCCCCGCCCCTTTCCTGATGAATACGAACCTCACAAATGTGTGTTAATATCTGAATAGCGATGAGCACGACCCTCCACCATCTATTAACGCTCTTCCTCCTAACGCAATCTCGGACGACCAACATTCCCCTATTTTTGTTATTTCAGGCGCTCTATGCCCTCATGGGATCAAGATCGTTGGGCCTAGGGTCCCTGGAGATTTCGGTTACGGTGCTCCTCCTGCAGTTCGCCGGCTTCTTCGCCATGGGCGGCAACAACGCCATTTCAGGCGTCGACCTGTCTAGCGCTTACAACGGTATCAGCGACTTCAACGTCGTGGCCGTCGGAGTCCTGATTCTTGTCAGCAACTGGGCAGCGAGCGTGTGGTGGATGAGCGCGGGGAACCTCATGTTGCTTGCGGGTAGGGAACCCAGCCCAGCAGATGCAGCCATCCCCAAGGAGAGCGGCAAGACGACGAAGGATAGCGGGCAAAGCCGCGACGGGCAGTGGAACGTATGGAAGCAGCACGTCGGCCTACTGACGGTGTTCACAGCGGCGAGCCTGGTGGCCGTCATGGCAGCTTGCACGGCGCTCCGGACTCACCTTTTCATCTGGACGGTCTTCTCGCCCAAGTACCTGTATAGCATGGCGTGGAGCCTCGGTGTGCATCTGGGCGTCAACATCGCTCTTGGGGGGCTGCTGTTCTGGCTGGGTTCTTCACGGTGAGACGGGCAAAGCAAACCACCTAGTATTCTACTATCTAGGTGTCTAAGTACCCAGACTATGCAGGTAACTAGCTCGATCTTATGACGAATTCACTACCTAGGTATAAATTATACACTTTATAATTATATACGGACATTAAACACGGATTATCGTCATACTGGCAAAAAATGCCAAATAATTATTGGGCGTCTGATCCAATCAATGTTCCTATACTATACCAAGTTAAGTCCCCTCTCGACGATCGGGAAGCTTTGTGTTTGCAGCAGTTGGAACTTTGGGGGCCAACTTACCTATATACATGCGGGTTTCATACCAAGCAAAGGATGAAGTGAATATGCCAGCAGAAGCACGTAAGGTAATTCCTTACCTATTTAAAGGTACGTAGTTCGTTAAATCCAACGCGAGCATTCTCATATCGTGTTCTTCCAGAGGGGGGGAGGGGGGGTGCCACTATAGCATCTACAGGATGTCGTCAAGAGAGACAGCAGACAGCAGGGTAAGGTAAGTAAGTAACTGTCAAACTTTGATAGATGTATCCCCAGTTATCGGAGAGTAACGAGTGCACCATACTTCGTACTTACCTACTTACGTACTGGCCATGTGTCCAATCTCGTCACACCCATCCATTGGAGCTGTCCCTGCGTGTGCTCATGCCAGTCATACCAGTCATCCATGATCCATCCCATCCAGACTCCAGAGGCGCCAGAGTGCCAGACTGCCAGTGCTAGGATTGCTACTATGTAACCACTTGACACCAACAACACCTTAATACGGATTGTACATACACACCAACATACGGTAGGTTAGGTACCTGTAGTAACTGCGGGATCCCACTCTACAGGTATTGTACCTCTCTAGACTGCTAGGTACTATGTATGTATGTATATACGTACATACGCACCTACGCGCCTAACCTCAGGCGGCTGGATACCTCCATACATACAACCTTAGTATACCTAGGTAGGTACCTACCTACATGTATGTAGGTACTAGTAGTCGGTTCCAACATCGAAGGTCTACCTAGTCTAAGCCCATCTCAGCCCGTTCCATCGCATCCGGACGTTCATGTCCCATTCTGCACTTTTCATGTTTCTAGAATTAGTTGTTATTGATGTGGTCATTATTTTCCCTGCTATTAGCCACATATTATCATCCTCTCTTGTTATCACTTACCAGCATAGCAACTTAATTTCATGCCCACCCTTGTCTCTCCTTACTTGCCTACATATCAGCCCACAAGTTCGCATTAACATTCGCATCGCATAGGCAATCTGAAGTAGGCGTCGGCTGTCTATCACGTTGTCTGTTGTCTGCTGTCTCTACTTCTACCTCTAGTCTACCTATTGTTTGAACTACCTATTTACCTACACATTCGGCCTGGGCCTTTGTCGTCATGTTTGCGCCCTGCATAATGTTCTATACCTCCTCATCTGCTTCCCGTTAGGCCTGCCACCCAGTCAGACATATATAAGCCATTATCTCATATCTTGTATAATCATACGTACCCTTGGTTGAGGCCTTGACGACTTCAGCATATTCCCACTTCGACTTCGACTTCGGCTTCCGCTTCGGCTTTGCGCGCAGCAGCGACGGTGACAACGTGCGCTACGGCCGCAGTTCTCGATCCTCTTATCTCGAGCGGCGACTTCGATGGAGCATCACAGAAATAACACACCTGCTCGGAGGACGACAACAATATGTGGCGACGAACGTATTTGTTTTTGGTGATTGTTCGCCTGTGGTTCGCCTTCTCGCCGAGCTACTTACACCCCGACGAGAATTTCCAGGGTCCTGAAGTCATCGCCGGTCAGATCTTCAGCTACCCCGTCCGGCTGACCTGGGAGTTTACGAGCGAGAATCCCATACGGAGCGTCTTCCCGCTGTGGCCCGTCTACGGCCTGCCCATGCTTCTACTGCGGTGGCTGTGGATCGGCAATGGGAACGACGGCGAGATCCCTCCTATCGCCGTCTTCTACACACTGCGTGTGCTCATGTTCGCGCTCAGCTTCGTGCTGGAGGACTGGGCTATCTACGAGCTTGTCCAGTCCCAGCGACACCGTCGCTTCGCCGTCCTGCTCGTCGCCTCGTCCTACGTCACCTGGACTTTCCAGACGCACACCTTCTCCAACTCGGTCGAGACCCTCGCCGTCGCCTGGAGCCTTGTCCTGACCGAGCGGATTCTCGAAACCAGACATAGCTCTTCTTCCGTTCTCGCTTCCGCCGTGCTTGGCATCGTCGCCGTCTTCGGCGTTTTCAACAGGATTACATTTCCTGCCTTCTTGCTCATTCCTGTCCTTCGATTGATACCCCATTTTATAAATAGGTAGGCCAAGTAAAGTTCAAATCACCTGCCAACCTTGTCTCCCTCCCCCTCTCACTCTCGCTCCGCGCTTTACCCATTCGCTTTCACGTTACTGACAGATATGTACAAATTCCAGACCTTTGTCGTTGATTTCCACGACAGCTTCAGCCTTGTTAGCCATAATAACCGCTATTTCGCTTGATACCTCCTTCTACACCCCACGTTCCATCACGTGGTCCGACCTGATTCACCACCCGGTCATCACACCCTGGAACAACATCCTATACAACATCGACCCCTCGAACCTAGCGGAGCACGGGCTACACCCGTGGTACCAGCATGCACTAATTAATGTCCCTGTGCTCGTGGGACCCGCCGCTATTCTCCTCGTCACGCATCCACACCTATCGCTCAGGCTCTATTCGGCGATATCGGGCATATGCGTGCTATCCGTTTTCCAGCACCAAGAGGCCCGCTTTCTACTGCCAGCGGTCCCGCTCTTGCTGTCGTCGTTTCAGCTCCCGAAGAACCCCAAGCACATGAAACTGTGGGTGGGCGCCTGGGTCGTCTTCAACACCATCCTGGGGCTCCTCATGGGCGTCTACCACCAGGGCGGCGTCGTGCCCACCCAGGTCTTCCTAAGCAACCAGCCCGACGCCACTCAGGCCGTGTGGTGGAAGACGTACATGCCGCCCATCTGGCTCCTCGACGGCAAGAACGCCGTCTTGCGCACGGAGGACGTGCCGGGCATGCAAGGGCCCGCCCTCTTAGACCACCTCGGGCGCATAGCGACCTGCGACACGCCGGCAGACCGCCGGAACCATGTCGAGTACCGCAAGGAGCCCAACGGCACATACCTGGTCGCACCCCGCTCGGCCGTCTGGCTGGACCCCTTCCTGGACAACAAGGGCCTAGACGGGCTACGATTCCGCGAGGTGTGGAGTTACAGCCGTCACCTCAACCTGGACGACCTGGACTGGGCTGAAGACGGCGTCTGGAATACGCTGAAGCGGGTCGTAGGGAGGCGAGGCCTCGTAGCCTGGAGAATCACCCGGAGCTGTGACCGGCCCGTCTCAGTATATGATGATGACAAGGCGCTAGGGTAATATAATTTACCCAGGAGGGCCTCATTCACCGCTGTCATGATTGAATGGATGGCGCCGGATTATAATGAAATGAAATATGAATTATAAAGAAACAAGAAATGCGGTTACGATGCATGTAACATGACTTATCCTGTAGTCAAAATGATCAAGCTGCGTACTTACCCCTTAAATGTATATAATCCCAAGGGGTAGAATAATTCGTAATAAGACTACAGGTAAGTAAGCTTTAACTTTAAACCTGCCTATTAATCTCTTTATATACCTACAGAAGCACACAGGGTTTAAATAGTAAATCTGTGGCGTTACGGATATGAAGTAAATGAAAAGGGTTAATCTGTATATAGAGATTAAAGACCTTGAATTTATCGATTTCCGGCCAGAGGGAAAAGGGGGTGGGATTGAGTTCATTCATACTTTGTGGAATAGGTTTTCCCCGAGTTGACCAGGTTTTCTTTTCTGGTTTTCCTGTTTTTCTTTCTTTTCTTCTATGCAGATAGATTGCTTCCAGCCTATTTCACACAACTACTATCTCCAACTGCTTCTGTACTAATTTCAATTGTTGTTGGCTTCATCTATCAAAGTATAGCTAGAAGGCTTGGTCCATCGATATGAACAAGTACTGCAGTGCTAAATAGCTATCCCTAAGAGCCCCTTATTTGCAGTCCTCCGGCCAGTCTCGGTATTTCAAGGCAAGTCATCCATTCATTAGCCAGTGGGTCATACTTGAGCTCGAGGAATGAGAAATCCTCAAATGCGTCATGTCCGTCACCCTTGGATTATACACCAATAAGGCTACTAAGTAGTCATATCCGGCCTTATGGGGTGAAAGTCCATCACCATATACTGACATGGACATGAGCACCATAACAAGTTCAGCTCTGATCTTCCCACAATGCTCGTAATAAGTAGTTACAACTCAGGTCCACCCGTATCAAACAGACACGAGTGGTTTCATCATTCCCGTCAATTTGGAAAAGTCATGCTATACCATTAGTTCGCCACCGAGTAGGGGTATCATATGCCTGCCTGAAATCAGTTATGAGATGTTCAAGGAAAGAAAAGCCATCCATCTCATAAAATCCAACCCAGCCCGACCGGCTTGTCACGAAAGCTCCCTCGTCCATGGTCAAGTCATTGCTTTTGAAGTTCCCCGGGAAGTAAAGAAATTCATGTCGTTTCCATTTCATGTATCCGCCCGTTGTGTTAAGAGTAGGCGTGGCTGAATTGAGTCTACTGAAGGTTTCGTGGAAAGGACCTTCATCTATGATGCTGTCGGCGTTGGTGTCGTTGCGCGCGCCGCAGCAGTTGTCGTCTGTATCTGGATGTCCGTGTTTTTACACCAGTCGTTGACATCCTGAACGAAAGTTAAGTTAGTAAGAATTGCGATGTAGTTCCAAGCCACGCCACATGAGATCAGAAAAATGTGATTGGGAGGACAAAGGAGGATTCGGTGAAATGGGCAAGGGGGTTCAAAACACATGCAACATGAACAAATATACGTACCAAACAGCTCAGATGTTTACACCAAGTGCAGCTGCTCGAGTTGGAATAAAAGCTGTTGAGCAACACGATGAAGACGACAATGATGAGGATGAGGAACGCGGCGCGAATCAGCCACCAGGCCCACCACAGCGGCTTACGTCCCTTGAAAAAGCCCACGGGGTTTCTATAAAACGCAGGGAAGGCGACGCTCGAAATGCCTGCGCCGCCGCCGGCGAGGTTCGAATACGAGGGGCCCCCAAAGTGATCCTCGCCGATTTTGAGGCGCAGGGCGTTCGGGGAGTGGAGCACGGAGATGCCCAGGCAGATGCCCACGAGGAAGCCGCCGATATGCGCGAAGTTGTCCAGTCCCGGGAGGAGGCCGAGGGCAAAGGAGATGGCGATCTGGATGATGATGAAGATCAACTCGCGCCAGGGGTGGCGCCGCTCCGCCCACGAGTAGAGGAGGTCCAGGAGCGTCAGGGCGATGATGCCGAAGAGGGCGCCCGAGGCGCCGGTCGAGGGCATGGCCGTGCCGGCATAGTTGGCGCCGAACACGTTCGCAAAGATGCCAGCGAACATGTAGACGAGGAAGAAGCGGATGGAGCCGATGTTGCGCTCGATCTCCTTCCCTAGCGTGAGTTGCAGCAAGAGGTTGAAACCGATGTGGATAAACCCGGCGTGCATGAAGATGGGCACGATGAAGCGGAACCACTGGTTCGGGGCTGGGTCCTGGGCCAGGCCAGGCGGGACCTTGTACTCAGGCTCGGGAACACCGGCGAAACCGCAAACCTGCGAGAGCGTGCACTGGTAGTCGGGCGAGGTGATGTCGCTCGTCGTGACCCAGGGACAGGGCCAGGAGATATGGGTTGTCTGATCCTGTATGCCCTTCACGTTGTGCATACAGGGCGGGTATCGAGCGCCCATGTTGATGAGGACGTAGGTGGACGGACCGATCATGGGGTTGAAGGTAGGCGAGGTTTGGATAGGAGTGCCTGTCAGGTTTGCTGCCTTGACCAGCTCCCCAATGAAGACGCCGATCTGGATGAGGGTGAAGAGGTAGACCATGAAGGGGATGCGTCTCTTCTCTCCAGATCCCAGCATCCCTAACTCCCCAAAGTGCAGCTTGCCAATGCCCCGACCCGCAGCAGCACCACCAGCCGCGCCGCCTCTCCTGCCGCCTCGCTCTGCCGTGTCGTAAACGTGATCGTTGGAATCCATGGGCTCGAGCGGGGCGCCGACCACATGCGCCTGTGGTGTCTTGTTCTGGCTTTGTAATGGTATGTCGTCTCCGGCTACAGGGGATACGTTGCCATCGTTCGCGCCGTGATAGCGCGTGTCCTGCGCGAAGCTGTTCTGGCTGTCCATGGGCGTGGTGTGGGAGCTGGCGGGATAGACGTGGTCGTCGAAGGCGGTCTCGAAGGGAGAAGTGGTAGCAGCGCCTGCACGGGGATCTTGCTGGTGCGAGGGGGGAGCCTGTGTAACATAGGATGGCGGCGGCTGGGCAGACACCACCGAAGGTTCGTAGACGTTGTCGTAGGCGCTGTAGTATGGAGCCGGTGCCTGCCGGGTCGAGCGAGAGCGACCCTCGTCGTAATAATCGTTGGCGGCCATCGTGGGGGCGGGGATGGGTTGGAACCACCAGGGAAAGATTGAAGATGAAAGATATAGAAATTCTTCGATAAAAAAGACAAAGAGAGGAAGACGATGTAAGGATCTAGTTGCTCAGTAAAGTCAGGCCTAGACTAGACCATGCGTTATTGTATGGATGGGTTGGTCGATTGTCGATGTGGCTGAGTGTGGGTGTCGGTCGATATGGTGTCGATACGATATCGATGTGGGTTCCGGTGTGGGTACCGATGTGTACCTGCCGACGCAAACACGGCAAACACGGAAAGGAATGAAGTTGTGTGCAAGCTGGCAAGTCGGAATTCTCAGCCTTGGGCTTGAAGCCTCAGGAAGCCAGTCCGTTGGTTTTGGTCTGGAGGGAAGTAAAGTGTCTGGGGGATGATGAACAATGCCGGTTCTTCAAGACCCAGCCAAGATCCGTGGGTAGAGTGAGTGAGTGACGGTACCAATGACAGAGCAGAACGAAATGCCCGCGGTGGGGTGGAAGGGTGGAAGTGTGGAAATGTGTAAAGTAAATATGCAGTGGAAGGAGGTGGTTTGGGAAGCTGGAGCAACCAAGCGAGCGGCAGGCGTAGGCGTAAGCGTAGGCTTGTTAGTGCCCCGGTAGGCGTTGTGTTGTGTTGTGTTGTCTAGCGGTTCGCTATGCTGCGCTGCGTTGCGTTGCGTTGCGTTGTGTCGTGTTTCGTGATTGTGTTGTGTGACGTCCAATTAGACAGATGTAAAGCACCTAAGCGCAATCGTTGCCCTCAAATTTCAATCGATGCTTGTTGTAACTAGTAGAACTCCTCAATTTCTTTCTTGTTTTATTTTTCAAATTCCGCTCGCGCGTGGACGATCTGTAGCAGTATGCTGGCGCCCTTGGGTAGGCGGGCATGAATGGAGAAAGGCGTGTGTTTCAGTTTGTATGTACTCGGTAGGTGGTATGTTGAATGCACCGTTGAATGCCGAGTTTTCATGTCATAAAATCTTCATTTCCTTTTCCTACCAGCCCACGTACGTACTTTCTACTTACATATATTACATACAAGCCCAGAGACATTTCGGGTATCCATCCACCATGCTGCGGCGCGCAACATGAAGTCCTTCCAGGTTGCCACTGGTTAATGACCGGACCAGACGGGCGCAGGGAGGTACGTAATCAGGTATAATGCCATCCCCATCCCCATACCACTACCCAAATGCATTATGCAAGGCCAGGCTGCCAGGATCCATTCTTGAGGCTGGGCTGGGCTGGGCTGGCACCGGTGACTGGCTGGACTGGTCGGCCTTCCGAAGATCTCACCTTACTTCGCCGTAACTGCACTCTATCGGGACGATCAACAGCCCCGGCAAGTCGGCCTCGACCTGAGCCACGCCAGGTCCAGTTTTACTTCCACGTGTCAGTGTGTGCATGTTGTCTTCCTTTTCTTAGTTTCTGTCCCAGTCTTTCCAAAATACTGAATAGAGCTCGTGTCTTGTAGTGCCTGTGTGCCAAGCTGCTGCTGCTGCTGCTGCTGCAGTTGTTACCGTCTGCTCTGTGGCTTTGCTGCTTCAGCTGTTCGGCGGTTCGGCGGTTCGGCCGCTGTGTTCCCTGAAATTGTGGCACAGTTACTTACCTAGGTAGTTATGGCACAGTTAGGTAGCGAAGACTGGTGTTCAAATAGTGTGTACTACGTAGAAGGCTACCTAGGTATAATACCTACATACCTAACTACATACACAAGAGGCTGTGCAAGTCCTTGTCCAGCTGAGTTGTAGCGCCGCGCTTCTTAGGACTGCTCTAATTATAGATGCTACTGTAGTACCGCCTATGAATTACACCAGGTAACAGGTAACAAGTACTGCCATACATAAGAGAACCGAAAGAGGAAAGAAGAAGAAAAAACCTATACTATCATGAAATCTGCGTATCCTTATATGCCTGACTTCACGATGGCAACGTCTACTTACGTAGTGTATCATAAGATGTTGCTTAACTGCTACTATGCTTGACTACCTACTAAGTACCCAATACTACGACGGGTCCTCTCCCAGCATACCTAGGTACAGAATCTCGTAGTCCTATCTGTATAGCTACGAAGCTCTACATCGAGAGAGGAGTAGGTAGGTGCAGCCTTGAATGACATCCTCGCGATACAGCCATTTATCTCGTACAGTAGATTGTACCCCTGAGTGCGGTCTGATGATGGCTACATGAGCTCATTTATCAACCTGTCCAAAAAGACGCGATCAAGAGCAAATGGAATTAACCCTAGTGCCCCTCCAACTTAGATCGGTTCGTGCCGTTTACAGCGCTTTCCCCGTGGTGATCGTGGCCATTCTCGTGATGCCCGTTCGCATGGTTGTGTCCGTTGCCAACGACGCCGTTCTTCTTAGTCTTCACGATGGCGCTATCGCCATCGCCACCGCTACCGCTACCGCTGCTCGAGAGCCCGATGTCCGGTCGACCATCCAGCCACTGCTCCATCTTCTTGTACAGATCCAACCATAGGTCGTGGTTGTTGGGCGTGGGGAGGCATCCGTCGATGTCGTGACCTAGCATCCGCTGCGCCGCCCCCAGGTACTTGTATCCCTCCGGATACTGGTCCAACACCTCCTTGCGGAACGCTGGCGCCCGCATCCCGTCGACGGGCACCACCTTGTCCTTCTCGTAGATGAGCTTGACATACTTGACTTTCCAGTCACCCGCCTCCCCGTCCTTCAAGCAGAAGAAGTGGAACCGGCAGTCGCAGTCCACGTCGAACACGACCGGCTCGAACGAGGAGATGCCGTCGCCGTCGTTGGGCGACGCTCCTTCTCCACCGCCCAGCGATGGGGATAGGGTAAAGCGCTGCGTGATCGTCGCCTTCATCTTCCCGACGGCACGCTCCGTGTCCGGGTTCAGCTCCACAAGCGTTCCGCACTCCCGGTGCATAATGAAGTCGCCCGCGGCTTTGCCCAGCTTCGATTTCTCGATGAAGACGTCGTAGGGCTGCTCACGGCTCCAAGCTGCGCGGAACGAGAAGACAACCGTCAGCTTACTTCACGCCGAGAGGACACGAGCCTGCCGAAGGGTAGAGTGTTAAACAATGGGCTCGATGGTGTACACTTACTAGTCCATACGTACGCGTCCTCGCAGAAAAGTGACGCAAAGTTCTTCCATTCGGAAGCATCGCGATATACCGGCCATCCCTTGCACAGCTCGGACACAGCAAACCGGTCCAGGAATTCGGCTTGGCTGCCGCGAAGATGCGAGTAGACCTTGGTCTGAGGGTCTCTTGGGGAAGTCATGTCAAGCTGGTGGATATTGGTACTAGAGTTGATACGCTTCTGCTGGAGAACAACAGACTCGGGGAGATCTGCAGATTTCAGGGCCGGGCAGGTCTATTTATACCTCTCAGTGCATGTTGTTTGCCAGAACGGAACACGCTGGTGTTGCTAGATCTTGATCATAGCTAAGATTGCTTCGAAGAAACCCAGTGATTCGGCGGCCTGTTTGCGGTGAGATGATGTGATGATGATCCACTGAAGTGTAATCGAATTCCTGGCCATAGTCTCGTATGACACATATATGACATGTAGACGTAGTTCATCCCGAGTGATACCGCAGAGAAGGGTTTCAAGTCGGGCGCTTGAGTACGAATCGGCATTCCATCTCTTCTCTGCTCTTCGGCAGTGTCGACATGTCGACATGTCGACATGTCGACGTGTCGACGTGTCGACGCAAGCATCCTCGACCCACTGAAGGGATGAACGCAACCAGGCGCTCCGTCCCGTCCCGTCGTCATTCATGTTGCCTCTCAGGGGTAGCTCACAGCGGGGGATGGGCGAAGGAGAAGAAGGGAGACGTTCCTCTCGCACAGGTATACCTTGGCCACGTTTTTCTTCCTATTCTTCTCGGTTCATGAAAGGACGTGCGTCCATGGTCATTGGCTGTTCCGGATACATGGGACGATTCCCGCCGGGGTCAGACGTCTAGATAAGTCAGAAATCACATCGTAGTTCCATGCCGTGCCGTGCGCGGGATGTTTGCTAGCGAGCGGCCAAAGCCTCCACGTGGGTCTATGTGTCTCGCTCCCGACTTATGCTTATATCCTATCACATTCTTACTGCATCTCACGGTGGCATCGCTTTGGACCCAACAGCCAGCCTATCCGGGTCGTTGGATAGAACCTAGGTGGCACGACGTGCGAATGCGGCGCTCCGCCGGGTCGGGAAGCCCGCATTACCGCTACGAAGGAGCCCGCAGATCCGTAGTGTGGTTGTGATAGGGGTCGTCGTACAATACCGGGCGGCACCTCGCTAAACCCTGTGATGCGCTTGAATACTAGTCTGGGGATTCGGTAAGTATGGACACGGAGAAGGGGCGGACGCCGAGGCCTTTCACTTCACTTCACTTCAGCTCACTTCACTGTGCCGTGCCGTGCCGCTTTACACTGGTGAGATTGTTATCGGTGGTTAATTTGCGGAAGATCCCGATCGAGCGTACTAGAGCGAATCGGAGGCGAGACAGATCGGGATCGTGAGATGAACGACGCTTAGGTGCATCTCTACGGCTTCTCACTTATGGGATGTATGACTATCTCCAATCAACAACATCAACAACATCTCATCCCTAGGCAAGTTGGCTGGTAGTCATCGAGAGCCCAGGCAATCCGTAGCTAGAGCAGACGATTCCCACTTTCTTCAGATCTCGACGCTATAGTTTGCTATGCATGTTTTTCAGCACGGGATTATTTGGTTACGGGCAAGCTTATGTACAAATGTGTAAGCTAACAAAGATGGCCAACTCCGTAATTCCGCAGCCTTACCAATGCCAAGTGCCATCAGTCGGACCCGAGGACGGCTCGTATAAGTATATTCACTGCATATTTAGCATCGGTGACTACCTAGGAAAGAAGCCCGTTGCACTTCAGGCGAGTTGTTATGGCGCAGGCAATTTGGAATTTATGATTGCTTCCGACCGGACGTTTCATACCAATCTCCAAACTCCAGGTTGTCGCCTCAAGCCGGGCAAGGTTCGTAGATAACTTGGATCATCCATACCCGTCAGTTCGTACCTGAGTGCGTCCTAGGCCATCGTCACGATATCCGAGTGAAGATCACTAATTGATGACCCAAGACAAGTCAGCCAGTCAGCGCAGGCGGGAACGGCCGCGGCCAAGATCTTACAGCGTGGTAATTGATCCACCGGGTCTGAGTTACTACCCAGAGTATGGAATTGCTAGTGAATTAGGGCACGCCCGACTCTAGCCAATAGCAGCTAGGTATAGCTTCAGAAGTTCACCACATAGTCCGCTGATAATACCGGCGCTGGAGGATGAAAAGGGAAAAGGGGGGGGGGGGGGGGGGGGGGGGAAAAAGTAAAAC
>JAKJXP020000051.1:0-237891 GCA_022225965.2 Diatrype stigma | reverse complement strand
CCCCCCCCCCCCCCCCCCCCCCCCCCCCCCCCCCCCCCCCCCCCCCCCCCCCCCCCCCCCCCCCCCCCCCCCCCCCCCCCCCCCCCCCCCCCAAACTGATAACGCGGCCCACTCACAAGAAACGTCATTCACACTTAGTACCCTCCTATTTCGGCGCGGGCTGGCCTTTGTTCTACAGGGACAATCAGGTAGGTGAAACAAATCAAACATTCACATATAGTATAGTGTATGTAGTAAAAGGTGACTAAGGAGGAGAAGAAAGAAATTTCCTATTACGGGCTACCGAGTCTGTTAGTATAGTATCAATACCTAACTACTTACGTACTAAGTAGGTATGAGAATACCAGGAATTTTATACAGGTCGTTTCAAGGTTCTCATCATCCATCAGCTACCCAGCTACCTAACCATTAGCCATAGGCATATAGAGGCTGTCAGATATCAATTGGATATTTACACATTGGGACATTTGGAATTATACAACGACACATAAGCAACCGAGCGGGAAGTAGGTGGTGTAAATATATGCTGACTCCAGGTAACCTCACCTTGATTTGACACAACCTTCCAAGACTCTTAGTAACCCGGGGGCTACCACATGTATTTCTTTGCCACCTGCTCTAATCGGACTTGGATACCTTCCCTCGTAAATCCGAAACGCAATGCAGCATACAAACTCCCGATAGGACCTTCCTCCCATTCTTGAAAAGGTTTCCAAGTGAGGTTCAGCTTCCTCGAGTGCGTCGAAGTTTCTTCCAACCGCTGTCTCTTCTCAAGTCCTACGGTACAGTACCCAGCCAGATTGGATACTTTCCATCATTTCAAAAACCAACGATACCCATCCCCAGAATCATTCTTCCATAGCCTCAAGCCATAAGGAGAGAAAGAAGAACGAGAAGAATATCAGAGAACCTTGCGGTGAGCAAGGTATCCTACGGTCTGCATGGCGCCAGAAGGCTACCGGCCGCGGGTAACACCGACGGACGAAGAAAAGCTTGAGCTCGAGAGGGTCGAGACCAACAAAACGATCGCCGAGACATTCTCCCTACCGCATGAGATCCTCTTTGTTGCCGTGATATGTCTCGCGCAGCTATTCACCCGTAGGTCTCCCCGGTACCGTGGCCCAGCGAGCGGCCTTCAGTTGAAAGGGCAGGTGCTAACGGAATACACAAAGAGTCTGGTCTTGGGCAAGCTGTCAGCATCGCCCACGTTATTGGAGACAACTTCGGGATCACGGATCCCGGCGAGCTGAGCTGGATCATCGCCGGGTACAGCTTGACCGTGGGGACGTTCATCCTCTTCTCCGGGCGACTAGGCGACGTCTTCGGCTACAAGACCATGTACCTCGTCGGGATGGCATGGTATTCGATATGGAGCATGGCTGCAGGATTGGCCGTCTACTCGAACGACATTTTCTTCATCTTCACGCGCGTCCTTCAGGGCATCGGCCCCGCCATCGTACTCCCGAACGGCCTAGCGATTCTAGGCTCTAGCTACCCGCCGGGAAGGCGAAAGGCTATGGTGTTCGCCTGCTTCGGCGCCACGGCCCCCGGCGGGTCCGTCCTGGGTGCGGCGTTCTCGGGATTGTTTGCCCTGGCGTGGTGGCCCTGGACTTTCTGGTGTTTCTCTATCGTCCTTGCCGGCGTGGTTGTACTGGGATACTTCGTCATCCCGTCCAGCCTTGACAGCCACCGACAACCGAGGAAGCATGGCCTGATGCATCTTATCATTACAGAGCTTGACATGGCAGGGACTATCACTGGTGTAACTGGGCTTGTCCTCCTCAACATCTCGTGGAACCAGGCACCTATCGTCGGCTGGTCTGAGCCGTACGTCTACATTGTACTGATCCTCGGCTTCCTAGTTTTAGGAGCCTTTTTCGCCATCGAGATGTACTACGCGAAGCACCCCCTGATCCCTTTCAAGGCTTTCAAATCAGACGTATCTTTCGTCCTAGGGGCTATCGCTTGCGGGTGGGGGTGCTTTGGGATCTGGTTTTACTATACCTGGCAGTTCCTGCTCGTTCTTCGCGCCGAGGATCCGCTTCTGGCGACGGCGCATCTGTCTCCCGTCGTGGTCTCGGGCGCGGTGGCTGCCATCCTCACCGGTGCGCTCATACATCGTCTTGGGCCGCCGTTGGTCATGCTTTGCTCTCTGGTAGCGTTCATGCTCGGTACCATCCTCGTGGCTACGCTGCCCATTGACCAGAACTACTGGGTGCAGACGTTCTTCGCCATGATCGTCACACCGTTCGGCATGGACATGAGCTTCCCGGCCGCCACACTTCTCCTGTCGGACGCTGTGCAGCGACGGCACCAGGGCATTGCGGCGAGCCTGGTCAGCACGGTGGTCAACTACAGCATCTCTATCGCCCTCGGCTTTGGGGGGACGGTCGAGGTCAACATCAACAAGGGCGGGCGAACGCAAGCGGATGTGCTGAAGGGATACAGAGGTGCGCTGTATCTAGCTATCGGCCTCGCTGGG
Organism: Diatrype stigma; assembly: GCA_022225965.2. NCBI lineage: Eukaryota > Fungi > Ascomycota > Sordariomycetes > Xylariales > Diatrypaceae > Diatrype > Diatrype stigma. The sequence goes on along the minus strand of JAKJXP020000051.1, from coordinate 235,409 downwards.
CTGGGCATAGCCGTATGCACGGTGTTCTTGGTCAAGACTGTGCGGGCAAAGCGAGACAGCAGCAAGGTGGTCGATTCAGAGTCATCGGATGAGTAACCACGCTCGCTTGCTTTGCTGTCTCTTATTTTGTTCTATACCTGCCTACCTACGTATAACTGTCCAGTCCGTCAGGGCTACATGGACGACGTACCCAACAACCACGTGCAGGGTCTGGACTCTGGAAGGTCTTGGGACGGGAGCGGGTTTCGATGTACAATATTTAACGTTAGTACTTGTATATGCTTGTTTTAGAGTGCAACTTTCTGGGTAGCGACGGCGATGGTAGCGACGGTTCTATATAGATAACCCCCTTTTTTGGATCCTGTGTCATATACTCTATGGTACCTATATCTATAGCCCCTATATAGTAGTTAAGGTTCGTGCAGGTGGTAATATTGGCGTGTTCCCGTCCCATGTTCCAGCCTGTCTCAAACGTTAAATAACAGTCAGTTACTAATTACTTGGTAACTTACCTCTAGGCTGTCAGCCCTGCCAAGACCTTCGTTGATCTCCCGTGAAGATTGGATACGTACTATTGCATCGAGGCGCCCATGCCGACGCCATCGGCACTTGAGAGGACCCCAGTCTTTTTTTCTTGGTATATAAGGTATCCGTACGTACTTGTTTGTGTACATACAGATCTGATTACAATATACAATTACACAGCACAGAACCGAACCTTGCAGTAGATATTTCATTTTTCCTACATGATGAACTGAGCTACATGTATGTATGTATGTACGTACTTACATACGATCTAACTAGTACCAATCTAACTACTTCGTACTAAAGCCCCTCATTCCCCGAGTTCCCCGTCTGGCCATCCAGCCGCCCCAATTCCGTGCAAGTACGAATACCTTCTTAAGTATGTACATGTATGTATATATTCCCTGATTACATGTACACACATATACAGTTAGTCTATCAACTATGGACCTTACCGACTCGCTGGAGGCTTCTTGACACATGTTCACGCATGGCTTTCCCACCTTTAAAACTTGCGGGCAAGGGGCGTATTGCCGATGGATGACGGTGGGATGCGAAGCATCTGTCTCGATCAATGCAAATCATGGAAAATTCTGAACGTCCATCGCTCATCGACGTCAATCTCCCTGTTCGTCCTGCTCAGTCTTCTGTGTGCCTAGCAGCCTAGCAGCCTACAGTATGTAGGTGCGATAGCATGTCGTATCTATGTACAAGGAGTCATCACCTTTGCCTACCTACAGGTATGTACATACATACATACGTAGTATGAGATGGATATGGATGAGAGGCTTCCGAGGCGATCACTCTCCAACCCCTCTGCCCCTCCACATAACTCACGCATAGGCATGCAATCGATGCATTGAACGCATCTGCTGACTCGACTAGAGCGAGATATGGAGCTCACGTATCCAATTCTTGTGGTCGTTCTGGCGGTTGACTATGCAGTCATCACACCGCCCCTTCGTTCCTGTTCTCTGTTCTCACACTATTAGTTTTTTAAGCAGTTCAAGACTTCCGGTGTCCCATGCTATTCTTTCCCATTCTGCCCATACCCCGTACTCGGCGCCTTGATTGGACGAGATTTAAGGTATGTCCCGGCGGCTGTGCCGCAAGCGTCACCGTTGATGTGCGCTGATGGGGCCTGAACTCAAATCCCCCGCCTCTGTTTTTACTTTCTGCTCTGCTTTAGGTTTGGCCCGCCCGCTTGACTTCCAATTCCGTCCGGAACCTGATCTAATCGTCTTGTTCTTGTCTCGCCTCTTGGTGGTGGCAGTGGTAATCCGGAAAATGCCTCTATTTGTGATGTATTCTTCTTGCTATGTTTCTCCTTGCTATGTATGCTATTCTACCATTTCACGTCCCCCGTAGTCTCGCTACATAACCAACCCAGGCAGTAACTAGCTCTCCATATCGTCAGTGTCTGTTCGGAAGGACGAAGAACAGCCGTAGATAGCTCCAATCTTGCATTTACATATCTAGAGTTACATCCCCGCTCATTACGCAAGCTTAATCATGACTTATAAGTAGAAGCCTAATCCACTGATCCATTGATGTCTGGCAGTCGATAAATAGGTCAATATGTAGTTAACTAAATTAAGGCAGTGAATAACAACCCGTGCGCTATGAGTTGCTGATCCACATATGACCAGACGACGCGCGCGTAAGCATCTGTCTCAACATTGTGTTCTTCTGCCTTTCTTGCCGTTTGATGCCAACCTGGATTCCAGCCTTGATAGGACATGCCCGATCAATCTTTAATAGACCATACCTCAGTGCGTATGTACCCAATACACCTAACTACATGTAAGCACCTAACTAGAACGAATATCTATATGTAGATTCTGAATGTACATTACCTCGGTATATCATACACAGGACTGGCCAGGGACAACATTCCAGAGTTGTATTCTATAGCAATAGGTACCTACATACCTAGGTAGGCTGGTAGGTAGGTAGGTACGTAGCAACTTCGTCTGGACTGCATGGTGTGTACTACCTAGCTCTAGCCAAGCTGCCAAGCCGATGTATGAATGACAGGTAAGGTTCCAGGGATTCCCTCCGCACTTGCTGTGCGAATACATCATAGGTAAATCACCAGTCATCCGGGCCTAGGAGGTCAGGAAGTCGAGACTCGAGAGCCAGGGAGTTCGTCATAGGCAAGCTAGCACGGATTGGAAGTTCTTGCTCTTGAACTCGCACTCGAACGGTCCCACTCGGACAGCATAGCCATTCGTCGGATGCTAAGGTATCAAGTATTAGTCAAAGATGCGTGGTTCATTTGCAGAATACTACCTACCTACTTACTTAACCCTTATGATTATTTCAAATATTTCACACATCTCCCTCTTTTCCCGAAAGTCCCGAAAGGAAAAGCGAAATATCCAAGCTGCCACTCACAAGACCGCGGCGGAGGCACCGGTTCGAAACACAGTTAATCGCTGGTCATCCCACCCCACCGACATCTCTGCCAGTCAAGCGCATGGACGAGCCAATAGTCAGTACGTAGTATATTCAATATTCTGCTCTCATCTCTCATCAGGAGGCACAGGAGGAGCCTTGGACCGACGATTGACTACCGAACCCCGAGCACAACCCATCCTCTCTCCTAATTCGCTCCATTCATGTCCACATTGACGCAGTATAAACCCACTTGACCATTTCGTACACGGCTAACTAAGTGGCATGTACAATACCGGCCCAGGCCTGCTACATAGCCTGCTAGGTAGCTCTGCATGAGGATTTATGTAATATTCAATGTAATACCTACTCGAGGGTTATCTTTATGTATGGCTGCATGTGCGTGTAACTATTTCAGCCGGTACATCACGTTCCCACGTTCCCGAAGTCTTCTATACCATGCCATACCTACCTGCCTCTTGCCCAGGCCATAGGCTATAGGCTATTCGACGCAAACAGTTGCCTTATTCAGGCATGCATACATTCCACCTACCTACATATCTATACTTCGAGGTTGCTATGAGTTTATACGGGCTAGCTAACATGCTGGATACTAAGTACCTTTAGGTATGTAGCAGAAAGCAGGTGAGTGAGCGGGCGAGTCGGCATTAACACCAATCTGAGATCAGCAAAGCTTACCTACCTCCAGGGTCTAGTGAATATAACCTATGCGCATATGGGCATAGAAGGAGTAACTATAGCTTACCTAGGTAGGTACAAGTACAATACCTACTGTCGCCAGTCAGCCCAGTCTAGCTACCATCACCAACTATTCACCAACTACGTACTCACAACTTAGCAACTACTTACTACCTCTTACTACATACCTACTACGTCTGAAGTAGTCGGTAGTTAGCGGGACATCCAACCGGGAGTTACCCTCCAATACATACAACCAATACCAGGCAGGAATCTCGCTTTTGCGCTTTTTCGCTGTTTCGCTGCTTCGCTGCTTTCTTTCTCTCGCCCGCCTCACCTCATCCTCTCCCAGATCGAGTTCTGTTATATCCCAGATACATACATACGTAACAAGGCTATGTTAGGTACTTTTGGGCTATACCTAGCGTTATAGCTTATAGCTTACCTTACCTTGCCAACTATATCACCGCACCGCCTGCTGTTCACATTCACGGGCACAGGCACGGGCACAGGCACAGGCACAGGCGCAGGCACAGGCACAGGTTCACAGGCAGGCTGGTACCACAACCCCGAACCTCCCGTGCGTGCGTGTCTGATGAGTCCGGAGACGTGGTTGGAACTTGCACTCGCTCGCACTTGCAACTTGCACTTGCACCTGCACTTGAACTCGACTTGGACTGGGCTGGACTCGAGCTTGACTTGACTTGACTTGACTTGCCTTGCTCGTTGATGTGCACGCGCCTAACCATAATGAAAATTGTTATGAATCGCCTTGTCGTAGTAGGTCCCCCCCCTTCCGCTTTTCGTTTTCCTATCTCCCGCTTCCCCATGTCCCTGCCCTTGTTCATCTCCATGCCCCATGCTCATGCCCTTTCCCATTCCCATTCCTCGATGTTACCTAAGTTTTTAGTGTCGTGGTTACCCATCGTGCCCATGTAGGTCATGCAACATCCATCCCGCCATTTCACATTCATTCGCTCATTCATCCATCTTCCCCATACATACGTCTAGGTATATACCCTTCTCCCTATACCCTAAGCTTCTCGTCGCTACCTCGTTGCTATATTCTTGTTTTAAGCCTACCAACCTCCACCCACTCGCCTCCTTACCGCACGTACAACTACTGCTTCTCCCATTTTTGTGTGTTATTCCTCGATGACCCGTCACCTTGCCTCACCTCTGCTCACCTACGATATTTGAGCATCATTTCTCGGTGTATCGCAACTACTCCTTGCTTACATCTTACACCCTTGGCCGATTTTGGCCAGTACCTTTCCGTGTCTCGAGTAATTCCATTGTCTATGTTGCTACTCAGAGACATGACTCACTGAAGCTTTCGCCTAATTGTTGTCACCGTCATTATCACTACACCCCTGAACCCCTAGCATCACTGTTTTTGGGCAAGCATGCTGTATTCGGCCATCATTGGAACACACTCGCAGTCACCGAGCTTGCAACGTCACGTTGTCTGCCAATACCAGCGTGCTTCATGCTTTGGCTTGCATAAGCGTGGCTACTTCTAGAGTTTTGGTAGTTCTAGTAGTTCTAACTTACGACCATGACAGACGCCGATCCAAATCAACAACGCCTGGAGAGCCGTTGCGATTCTCCTCTGACTGGAAATATCTTCTACAGGCCGAGAGCGGGAGAGCGGAGGAACCGGCAGCAGCCCAGGTTTCCGACTCCACACATTCGGCCCCGACAGCGAAGGCCTCAGTCTATACACGTCATCTCGTACCCCCCAGGTTACATCCCCTCGGAGCTCAGGCCAGACGGTGTAGTTAGGCCCTCCAGGAGGCCGCTACAGTCGAAAAGGGGGAAAGGGAAGGGGAAGAGGAAAGAAAACGGGGAAGGAGGGGGAGCGCAGAGCGAAGAGCGGCCCAGAAACGAGAACAAGCACTCAAGCCGTTCCACAAGACGTGTTTTCGAGAGGGTACTTGGGCCTTTGAAGTCGCATTTCTCCCAGCACGGAACGATCGACGCTGCCCGACCTGCTAGCGTGGCCGCCACTTCGAGACCGAACCCGGAAGAAACTCCGAGAAGACCGCGGCCGACGTCTATGATCGCACTCCCATCGCGCGGCACACTATCTTTACTACCCGATACCGCAACGACAATGATGGAGTCCAGGAGGTCCCCGATGCTCAGCGCAGCCTTGAGCCATTCGCACCGGAACAGCATTATGTCGGTCCGTTCGGCCAAGAGCGTAATGAGCTCGGTTACCGAAGTTCCTAAGCCGGTGGCGTCCGGAAGCGGACTGTCGTGCTCTATCATCCTTGCTGAGCCCAGCGTGTTCCTCACTGGTTTCGAGCATGACGGCCATGTGCGCCACGAATCGGCCAACTCGACTGCATTGTTGCGGGGAAAGTTGCAGCTCAACGTTACTAAAAATGTGAAGCTTAAGTCCGTGACGCTGAAACTTTCTGGTAGGGCGCGGACCGAATGGCCCGAAGGTATACCTCCGATGAAGGTCGACCAATTCGAGGAGGAATCGCTCAGGACTCAGGTACTTACGTTCTTCAATGCTATGCACGAAGCCTGGGAGACGGACTATGGGAACCAATGCACGTATTCACTACGGAGCAGCCCCGATGCACAATCGCAATTCAAGCCTAGTGCGACTACGCTCGTGAGAACGAGAAATTTATCGCCTGCCCCGTCGGCGACATCGGTAGCATTGCGGGATAGGTCGAATAGTAGTCTCACGGCCAAAGAGTTCAAGCGGCTCTCGCTACAGTCGGTGCAGGCGCGGAGCTTTGGCAAAAGCGACACTCCGAATGCGAACGCGCAAACTACGCAACCGAAAGGCTACAAGGTCTTTTACCCGGGCACTTACGAATACACCTTTGAATTGCCCATTGATCACCACCAACTGGAGACGACGAAGCTGCAGTTCGGGTCCGTCAAGTGGGAGCTGGAGACTATTGTCGAGCGAACCGGCGCGTTCAAACCCAATTTGCATGGGACCAAGGAGGTCTTGCTGGTGCGCGTTCCGGACCAGCTATCGCTAGAAATGACCGAACCCATTTCCATAAGTAGGCAGTGGGAAGATCAGCTTCACTACGACATAATGATCTCCGGGAAGTCTTTTCCCATTGGCAGTAAGATACCAATAGCTTTCAAGCTCACACCGCTGGCCAAGGTCCAGGTCCACAAGCTCAAAGTCTTCGTGACGGAGTCTATCGAGTACTGGACCAACGACAGGCGCGTTACGCGGAAAGATCCCGGCCGGAAAATCCTTCTCTTGGAGAAGGCCGCGGGAAAGCCTCTCGATAGGCAGTACGAAGCGTCTGAGATCCGAGTCTTGAGCGGCGGCGAGCTTTCTCCCGATGAGCGGCACGAGGCCCGGGTGGCAGCACAGAGGCGAAGAAGCTACGAGGCCTCAAGGGCGCATACAGCGCCGCAGCCATTACCTGACGCAGCCGACAATCTCCTTGGAGACTTGGATTTGGGTTTGGAATCCTACTGGGGACCGACGGAGATGGAGATGAACGTCCAGATACCAACCTGTGAACAAATGGCCAAGGACAAGACGTTGCGCTTAAATCCGGACTGCAGTTGGAAGAACGTGAACGTCTTCCACTGGATAAAGGTGAGTTCCTCAATTTGGCATAACCCCGGTGTTCTAGTCAGCTGACCGCCTTTGTCTCAGATCGTTATGCGCATCTCCCGAATTGATCCGGAAGATCCCGCTGGCAAGCGCCGGCGCCATTTCGAGATCAGCATCGACTCTCCCTTCACCGTCCTCAATTGCCGTGCTACGCATGCCAACACGGCGCTACCCGAGTACTCGGGTGCTGAACAACCGACTTACCGGCAACAATCAACCTGCGGCTGCCCCGATGCCGAGATTGTTGCTACGAACCCGAGTCCGGCGTCAAGCACAGGCACTATCCCTCCCGTGGAGCCCATCTCGGACTCTGCCGGACTCGCCCCACCACCTGCAGCTCATCTGCAGCAGCATCCGACGGCAGCAGGTGCGCAGCTTGTCCAGCGGTCTATGACGGGAATGCAGCGGGCCTCGCGCCCGGTACACCTGCTCCGGTATCCGAGTTTCAACCCTCCAGCGTTCGACGCCGACGATCCACCCCCTCCGATGCCCACGCCGCCACCGCAATACGACGTGGTAGTAGGCACGCCAAGCGTCGACGGGCTAGCTGACTACTTCGCGCGGTTAGCTGACTATGACGATGTCGACTCCGATACAGACGAAGATATCAGCACGCCGAATCGACTTACCGAACGAAGCGGGCGCGTCAATGTTCCTCACCCGCGGACCCCAGGCGGACGCCTCGTTCCAAGTAGAAGTCTTGAGATCCAGCGTCCAACAACGACGGCCATGGCACTAGACATCACCGGCGCGATACAACAACGGAGAAGCTAGTTGCTCCCTTTCGCCTGTCTGATGCCGTGGGCACTCTGGGTGGAAAATGGGCAAGCAAAGAAGGACACGAATACGGATGAGGGTTCCAATCAACACCCATGACGTATATGAGTCGATTGAGGTGGAATTGGTATGAAATAATCTGGCGAGGGTGTTTCTCATTTTATTGGGGTGTGGTTCCCCCTCTACACGCGGACTGTTTTTGTGATACCCAGATACCATCGATACCATTAACGAAAAGTTCAAAACATCACTAGCCCGCAGGCTGGAATCAGGGAGGTCCTCTTGTACGGTATCTCTTAGTTCGGCCTGGATCGGGATGGGACAGGTGCATTCCATACGGTCAGCAGCCTGGCGGCATCGGTGGTCGGGCGAGACTCTTGGACTACAGCGCAGACTGCCGTGGCTTTGCTCATTGGCTTTTGGAAGGTGGCTTTATATTGGATCGGAGTTGTGGCCTTCCAAAAGGGTTGAATGAATCACTTGCATGCATGGTGGCGGGTATGATAGCATTAGTCCGGATAGCCATTTAATAGCATAGTTACTGAATACCAATGCCAAAGCCGAGGCGAGATCAAGCGAGACTCGTCGTTTACAATAGTGCTTGAAGGCGTGGTGAACCTACTTGGTACCTGCTTGGTCATTTTTTCTTGCATTAATAAAGAGTCAATCATAGCCTCACCTCACTCGCCACAGTAGAATTCCTTTCCTTATCTGTATGTTTGCTATTTTGTAGTCCAGATAGACCGTGGCAGCAATTGCATCACTTAACGGCGTCTTGGTATGTATGAAATGAGGAACTGACCTTGACATGCCATTCCCGGGTACTGGCTTTCATTGACGTGCCGTTTCCGGAACCTAGAAGCAGAAGCGCCTACTATCTTTGTAACATTCAAGCTACCCAGTTCCACGACCGTTACTACTGTACTCAAATCATACCAGGGCGTGAGGTACCTAGTTGTTATTCGATCATTTTCCCTACGTCACTTATCTTTGCCTGCCTATTTTTCGAATGGAGAAATAAATAAGGGGAAAAGTGGATGTTGAAGGGGAAAAGCCCCCAGGGGAAAAACATCAATGTGAAGTGACGACTCGTTAAATAACACACACAATGTCCGGCAGTGGCGGCAACAGTGGGAATGGCGGCAATGGTGGCAGTGGCGGTGGTAGCGGAAGCGGTAGCGGTAGCGGTAACGGTTCTGCTGCTAGCAATTTTGTCGAGCGGAACAAGCCGCAGAATTTCGAGGAGGAGGTGCGGGCCGAGAACTTTCGGTTCGAGCAGTACCGGCTGCATGGCACAGGGCCGTACGGCCCCACGGAGTACGCGTACATGCGGGATGAGTGGATGGCGAGGCCCTTTCCGAGGGTCGGCCATGGCACGCCTGCTATCCGGAGCGGTAAAGTGGCAGTCAGCCGGGAGCAGCAGATCCTCCGGGGCAGGAAGATGCCCAGCCTCCTGGGCAACTCGCCCCACGACAACGACCCGGGGTTTGTCAGGGCGCGCACCCGCTTCCACGAGGCCAAGAACTGGTTTCTGACACAGGGTCCCTTCGACTTCGTCCGCCCGCTTGGTTATGGGGGGCTCGGATTGACTATCCAATTTAAGACCCGCGACGCGACCCCCATGAATATCGTGCTGAAGATCGCGCTGGAGGGCTGGGTCGACGAGGATATCGGCCAAGAGAGGAAGGCGACTCGGGTGAGTGAGCAAGAAAGTCGAAAAAACAGAACCCTGATATATCAGGTCCTCCTGCCGGCTACGTATGCTAATATAACATGACCCTGCTCGTAGCAACTGGCCCGCGCGGCGCACTGCATCCAGCTCATTGACCCGGCGTCGGTCGGACTACAGCAGGAAAAATACAAGTTCGTGATGCCCGACCAATACGACTCCAGCGCCGCCGAGGGCAGTTCCAGCGGCGAGGAAAGCCGCGACGACGCGCCTCCCCCGCCCGGGCCGACGCGGAGAGCACAGCTGGCGGACCCAGTGATGCGCAAGAAGATTTTGGATCGGCGCAAGCGGAGGCGGGAGCAGACCGCTAGGTGCAATGAGGCGCTCGAAATACGGGATTCCCTCCTCGAGCAGCGGGCGCGTGGGGTGGAACTCATGGCCGGCAACGTGGCCAGGTTCCAGCTCGATTACAAGGACTACCTGCTCCTTGAATTCGCGGAGAACGGCGATCTGGAGAAGTTCATCATCAAGATGAACGAAAGGGATCTAATGGCCCCAAACCGCGTCCTGTGGTCTTTCTGGTTGTGTTGTGAGTTGGACTACCTACCTACTTAACCTAGGGGACCTTTGGCTTTTTCGTGCTTTCCTCACTTCCTTGAATACTTGCTCCTCCATACCGAGGCTGATTATTATTGGTTTGGTTGCTAGTGGTGCGCGCCTGCGTTGCTATGGAGTAAGTCACTGCCTATCTGCCCACCTACCCTTGATCACATTGCTAAAAAAAAGGGGCTGAAATAGGTACCCTCCTCGGAAGTTCCATCCCCGGCGGCGGGAAAAGCCGAACACGGGTGAGCCTCTCGCTACCGAAATTGCGTCACTCTCCCTCGACAACGACAGGGACCAAGTCGGGAAGATCATCAACGGAGATCTCGTGGAGGACGTGCCTGGGCCCAGGCGCAGATGGGCTGGAAAGCGGATGGTCCATTTCGATATCGACCCTAGGAATGGTAAGTGCATCAGGGCGTTCGTTGAAGATTTCCCTACCTGGTACCGCAGGTGAAATACTGTTCAGAACAAAATTAACGCGCTACAGTATTCCTTGCCGGATTCGGCGTGGATGCGGCAGACGATGAACACACTCTAGCTCCTAGGCTTAAGGTAAATGCAGGAAGAAAAGAAGGGGATAGGACTCACTCCTCTGAGTGTACTAATGAGGCTGTCTTACCATATTCGTAGGCTGACCAGTGTCAATTAATAGCTCGCAGACTTTGGGGTCGCTATGAATGTCAAGCCCAACAAGTCCAAGTATGTCCATCCCATTGTCACCACATCACCCCAAAGACTCCAGCTAACAATCGTTGCAGCGCATATTACCAAAACAAGCGTTTTCAAGCGAAAGAAGGGTATTTTGCTCCCGTAAGTGTTGTTTTCCGAAATGTCCTATTTTCATGGATTACTAACGCAGACTACTTGATAGGAACAATTTGGTATTGATTGGGACTATGTAGCCCCCAAAGAACCCATCGGATGGGAGCTCTCGGAACAGCCGGTGGCCGGCAACTACGGTGCGCCAATGAATGTCTGGGGCATAGCATTGGTGAGTCGGGGGAAATGAGTCTTGCAACATTGTCGAAGATATAGGTTTTTTCTCTCTAATACTCTAATTATGGTTGAACAGACTCTATGGAACGTCATCACCAAGTTACGGCCACCGATACCTCCCCAGCGACAGAATTCAAGCATGCTCGACCCGTCCGAGCCGCTCACGTACTGCCACTTGCTACTCACGACAGACGCCAGGTTCAGATATGTTGATCCCGAGTTGAAACAAGTGCTGCAGCAATGCCTGAGACACGATCCTAAGGACCGCCCGAGCCTGCTGGCGCTGCTGCGGCAGGCCAAGAGAGGCATCACGAAAACATTCCCCGACGAACCTGACGAAGCCATCCGAACCTGGATGCACAACTTGCTCTATAATGCATAGTATGACAAGATTGACCATCCTGGAAGTCAATGACTGGGCTATACTAGGGGCAGTATGAAGAAGAGGCGTATGTCCAGAGTACCTGGGCAACGGAGCTCTTGCGTTTTGCTGGAGATTACTGTGAACTCATGATAGGGCTCGCAGCGCAGTCGTCCAATTTCCAAGAAAGGGGTACAACCAAATGCCTCTTGTAGACAGACAGTTCAGACGTGGGGAGATGACTTTAACTCAAAAAAGGGGGTACCTTTGCTATGTATCAGTATATGGATAGGATTGACCAAATTTGATAGCACATATATAAATAGTCATATGGTTCATATAAGGGGAGCTCCAGTCCTAGAGCAGAGAGAGAGGAAATTTGACTTAGATGCACTCGACCGAACCCTGTTTATCTCGGTCCCTTTTCTGCTGGTGTATGATCTTCCCTATGATGTGCATATATTTGCGCCGTAGTGAGCCCCGTCTACATAGAAGTTAGGCAAGAATGCTTACTTTATGAATGGACAATCTTCCCCTGAACGTGCCCCTCGGTGTATTCCTTGACATCTTTGGCGACATTGATGTGCTTCTCGGGTAACTACTTCAAAATTTTGCTGGCAAATGTGTGAGCTGAGTTGTTGTCATGTATCGCTGCTCCAGCCGCAGTTTGCTGACTCCATAGACTTTCCATGACTGATAGGGTCAGACATCACGGACGAAACGCTGCGAAGCCGTTCATGTTCTTCTTTCGTCCTGACTAGGAAATCTCCATGGCAAGGTAGAACCAAGCAGATGCATCATGCCGGCTGCTATGAGTGCAGTGGTTTTGTCACTGTATAGATAGTCTTCGAGTCTCGTGACTGAAGAGCACGAGCAGCGGACCTAGCGCACCTCGAATGCTTTACGGCAACGATATAGTAACGAATAAATCTCTTGTCTTAGGCTTGCTGACCAATCTTTACGTGGGACTTGGTAGACTATAATGATCGATAGTCCGGAAATTTACAACAACACCTCTCGCAGAATAGCTGTAGTCCTGGACGGACAAGCACAATGAAAGATTCTCGCACGTCATCGCCGGCAGGTGAAGCGAGGTGCCAACTTTACATGGTCTTGCCCTGCTGCTATAGCGGGACGGCGTTTCTGCCGGTTGGTGGAGAAATTCTGATTCTTCCTTCCGGCACCAACGGCCTCTTGTGGAGCAGATCTTAGATCACCTACGTATTTTTATCAGGGTTGTGACGGAAGGTCTAACTCCCAAGTACCCCTTCGTGATTCCGCATGCTTCCGAATCCTAACTGGTTGAGAACCCCCCGCGCCGATATTATGCCTATTGGTGAAACTAGGAAAGTCCGCATCAAGGTGGCGGCCGTTCCACTTTAGACTACTACTTACTACATGCAACGACTGGAATTCAGGGGGCCCGGGGGTATGGACCATGCTGGCGATGTTTTCGGCCAGTAACATAGAACCAAGAGTTTAGAACATAATGTAAGGTCACAGATATACAAGTCCGTTACAAGGGTCCTGGAATGGTATTGACCCTGGCCCTAGGTATTGATTGGCCGTGATGGGCTCGCGCCTCATGTTCCAATATAAGTCGTTGGAGTCTCCCTCCTGTGCACAGCCGTCCATCATACACATTGGGTAGACTATCAACCCCAAGCCAAGCTCCATCTCTGATCACTAGATACTGTTGACAGGAAGACAGCGAGTATGTACCCTCTACTTACAACAAGCGCCGCCCTTCTGGCTGCCCAGGGCGCTTCAGCCCAGCTGCATCAACTAGCCGTGGCCGCCGGAAAGCTGTACTTCGGATCTGCGACGGACAATGGGGAACTGAGCGATACGGCTTACCTCGAAATCCTGAATGATGCGAACGAGTTCGGTCAGATCACCCCGGGCAATGGACAGAAGTGGCAGTACACGGAGCCAACCCAAGGGCAGTTCAGCTACACGAGCGGTGATGAGATCGCCGAACTCGCCCAGACCAACGGGAAGATCCTGAGATGTCACACGCTGGTCTGGTACTCTCAACTGCCGTCATGGGGTATGTGCGCTCTTGCTTGACTTAGCTACCAACTACCTTACTACATATATAGATAGGTTAGTCTAGAGGAATGCTGGTAGTTAACCTAGACACGTATCACTAGTGAGCTCTGGATCGTGGACGGAAGATCAGCTTACGTCGATCATCGAAACTCATATTTCCAACGTGGTGGGGCACTACAAAGGCCAGTGCTACTCCTGGGACGTGGCGAACGAGGCGCTGAACGACGACGGCACGTTCCGGGACTCGGTGTTTCACGACGTGCTGGGCGAGACCTTCATCCCGATCGCGTTCCAGGCGGCGGCAGCCGCGGACCCGGACGCCAAGCTGTACTACAACGACTACAACATCGAGTCGACGGGGGCCAAGCAGGCTGCCACGGTGGACATCATCACCTCGATCATCGCGGCGGGGGCCCGCATCGACGGGGTCGGGATGCAGGCGCACCTGATCGTTGGCAGCACGCCGGGCCAGAGCGACCTCGAGGCGGCCATGCGGTCGTACGTCGAGGCCGGCGCGGCGGAGGTCGCCTATACGGAGCTCGACATCCGGTTCAGCAGCTTGCCGGCGACCGATGACGGTCTGCAGACCCAAGCCGCGGCGTACGGCGCCGTCACCGCGGCTTGTCTCGCCGTAGCCGAGTGCGTCGGTATTACTATTTGGGACTTCACCGACAAGTACAGCTGGATCCCCAACACGTTTCCCGGCCAGGGCGCGGCGCTGCTGTACGATGAGGACCTCGCCAAGAAGCCGGCGTGGACGGCTGTCAGTAGCGTCCTCGCCGCGGCGGCTACGGCGGCTGTTTCTTGATCCATTGTGCGATTTGACTAGAAGTCTTGTAAATATATTGGAAGTAGTGGCTTCACCGAGGTTGACCGGGGAGTAGTCTGCATATGCAAATGCCGTGTGAACTGGTCTGGTTGGCCTAGAGTGAGACGGGATCTATATGTACATAGTATCAATGCGTATATATATATATATGTGTGTGTGTGTGTGTGTGTGTGTGTGTTAGATACATAAACCAGGGAACTACTAGCTTTCCCGGTATTATTGATCATAACCGGGATTCTTTCAGCATTCATATCTCGGTTGGCAGGCTTGGACAGGCACATCGAACTGGACTCCTCACAATAGAACATTGGGGGTGGACTGGTGATTAGATGCACATATACAATGCGGTGTTGGTACTCTGATGCTTTCAAAGCCCCTTAGCTAGGACTATGGGTATCTGCTGGGCGAGAAAAAAAGAATTCCGTGTACCTCCCTTTTGCCTGAAAGAAAGATCAACGCACTTGTAAGTATACCTTTCCATACGCCCTGGCACGATTGAATCCATCCCTTGTTTCCCCTTCGCCGCCTGCCATTACCTGCAGATAATAACACTAGAAACAGTAATAATAAAGCCGTAGAGACCAAGTGTTTCTTAACTTGCTTTTCCGGAGCCGAACCACCATCAATCGCAGGGGGTGGTGACTAGATATCCCCATGACCGTCACCGTTGCTGCTGAAACCCGACACGCCAGAAGACTTAAACCCGTCGAACTCGGACTCGGGACGGGCAGACGGGCTTGGACCGGGGCCGTCAGGGCGCTACATGACGGGTGCCCCTAGCATGGACCCTTCACCCATGTCCATTTGGTTGTCCATAGGGATGTCCATCCGCCCTGCGCCATCTATGCCCGACATGCGAGCCTCGACCGTGCCAAAGCGAGACTCCATGGCATCTAGCCGTTTCTCGATGCCTTCGAGGCGGGCCTCGATCCGAACGAAGCCTTGATTGAGGTCATGGCTCATGCGGTCCATCTTGTTGGTCAGGCTGCGGATGCTCTGCGCGATCGGTGTGTTCTCTTGGCCCGGGGGTGCGGCAGGGACTCTCGCCTCGTGGTTGTGTCTCGCGTCCTGAACGGCGAAGCGCCACTGGTTACCGAGCTGGACTTCGCAGACGGCCTTGGCTCTCCAGGGACAGTCGACCTTGCGAGTGCTGGGGTTTCGCTTCTTGGCGGTACTGTTGTACTTGACGCCGCCCCGGTCGCAGACGAGATCGTAGCGCGTGGGTTTGCCGTCGCGATAGTTGCTGGCGCGCAGCTTGACCACACCGTAGCCCTGGTCCTTCGCTACCCGTTGAACTGCGGTCAGGAGGTCTTCGAAGGTGCGATAGATGCCCTCGGGAGGTGGCGCCAGAGCCCCTGTGGTCATGGCTGTCGGTGTCGCCGGCATTACCTCTCCCCCGAGACCGCCGACGCCAACGCCCACACCGACGCCGACGCCGACGCCGCCGCTGCCAGGAGGACCCATCGAGGAGGAGGATGGTGTCGCGGTAGCAGACATGATCTGTTGAGGCGGACCCCCTCCGCCACCACCACCTCCGCCAGCTCCACCACCACCGAGCGCGCTCAGTCGCGGCGTATTGTTCAATGCCGGACTGGTGCCGTTGGGAAGGCCGGCGACGGCGGGGTGGTGGGGAGTCTGCGGGGGGAGCGTTGGGAGTGAAATGGTGGCGGTTGTTGAAAGACGGCGCGGGTGGGTGTGTGGGTGGCCGGTCGGTCGGCTGAGGACAGCGAGGCGAGGCGATCGAATAGGAAAAAAGAAGAACTAGAAGAGATTATATTAAAACAAGTAATAATAAATTAAAGATAAAATAAAAAAAGTCGGACAAAAGGAAGGCGGTAGGAGTGAGTGTGAATATAGTGGAAGGCGAATTGGAGATCGAGTACAAGTGCAAGAGTGAATGAGTGACTGAGTGTGCCGTTGTCTGGTCGTACTGTGAGAAGTTGAGACGGATCACCAAATGTGGTTTGCGGGCGTTGCGATTCACGGATTCACGTGGCGCCGGGGTAAGCAGCGGGAGCTCTGGAGCCGTGGAGCTCTGGAGCCGTGGTAGCAGTGGTATGGATGATGGACCGCACCGTATCGTAGGGACCGTCGACTGTATGGTCGGGATGGCGTCGGTATTAAATTAATAAGGCAAATTATGGGATTAGAAGATGGAGGACTGCGTCGTGGACGGAGGTTTCCCACTGTGTTGATGAACCAGCGCGTGTTGCCTTGCACCTTGTCACCTTGGATGTCGGGCTTTTCCTGGCAGCAGCAGGACGTGTTTTTCTCGGGCGAGACGGACTGTGAGGAAGTGTGAGAAGAATTCGGAGGGAGGAATTTACACGGTCTGACTGCCTAGGTGCTATGGAACTAGGCGGCAGGGCGGCAGGGCGACAGGGCGACGGGGCGACGGGGCGACGGGGGCATCGACACCTGCAGGGCTGGGGGCAGGGCTGGGGACAGCCTAGGTTTAGGTACGAACCTGGAAGTACCTAGGTACAGGCACCAGAACAGGGGCAATCTTCTTTTTCCGATCCGGGCGTCGAGGCCCACCTGCCCTGCAGCCTGCACCTGGGCAGCTCCAGGGCCCCGGGGGTTGATGGCAGCTGCACAGGTGGTGAACAAGAGCGTTTCAGCTGGGTGCAGGTGGGGGTTAAATACAAATCACGGGTCGGGTCCACGGGTACTTCCAAGGTTCCATAGCTGCAGTGTACAGTAGGTGTATGTAGGTACGTATGCATGTACTTTGCATATCACAACCTCCGCCTCGTGCAATTCATACTTGGATAATGGTACACGTCTGCCCTTGATACGTATGTAGGTGCACTGATGGATCTCCTTTCCATCTGAATATGGAAGTAAGCTATGCTCCTGAAGCCGTAACCAACCTGTTCTTATGACTGATCTATCTCTAGTACGCTATTGTCCAGACACCTCAAAGAGAATAAAAGTGCCTGTCCACTAGTGAACGGAGCAAGATGTCAGGCTCCGGTGCTTCAGGCATGCAACCCAAGTCCAAGGAGAACAAGGACGAGGAGGAGATTCAACAGGCCTTGAAGCAACTGAAGCTACTTCATATCAAAGTATGAATGAACTTCCGGGTGGTTTTGTTCATCAGGCCCTCATGGTTCTCCCGAACAACGCTTGTGTCATGGGGAGTTGGCTGACTTTGGTGGTCATTCCTATAGTGCCGCGAACTGAGAACAACTATTCCACGAATGTTGGAATCCGTGACCACAAAACAAACTCGTGAGGAAGTTCCTGTATTCCCTCACTGGGAACACCATAACATAACTAGTTCAACTACTAACAATTCCATAGCGGAAGAGGTCTTCCAGTGCTTCATGAAATCAGTACAGGATGCTAGCAACGAAATCAAGGATTTTGGCAAGCTTTACAATAGCGAGGAGAGCAAGAAGGCCCTGAACCAGGCCAAAAAGAGCCGTGAGGCTGACCCAAAAGAAATCAAGCCTTGGAGAGCAAAAGACGACCCAAACTGGTACGACCTAGAAAGCTGAGATGGGACACACGACTGCGGGCAGGGTGCTTTGGGATTCGTGATCTGAGGGTGATGGCGTGGTTCTGGGTGGGATAGGGGCAGGGGTTGCTGCTAGAATCCCATCTCCAAATTTCTAAGCTTAAGAGACGTTGATGAACTGCGAGTGTTATGTTTTCCCCTTATCTTAAACCCCTTATATACCATGCATTTTAGAAAAGACGCGGTTATTTCCAATATGGCAATAAAGGCCCCTCAGACAGGAATCGAGATGCGCCATCAGATCAAAGCGATGGGCTTAAACTAGAAGGCAGCCGCGCTATACCTTCTAACTATCAACATAGGATTCAGACTCTAGTCAGCAAAGGTCGATCTAGCAATCGGTTCTTAGAATACCATGGCAGTTTAATATGCGCCTGGCTATATAGACCAGTCACCATTCGGCAGTTTACTAGAAACCTCAAAGTAGTCCATTCCGAGCACCTGTTGGAACCTTCGACTTGGAACATTGAAGCTGCTAAGCGATGCACTTCGTATGCGCAGTACCTACCTGGTAGTGTTGTACCGAGGCCCAACGGGTACATACATACATACATACATACATACATACATACATACATACATACATACATACATACATACATACAATACATACCTACCTACAGCTACCTCTCTCGCCCGCCGTGACTAGCTCATGCGAAATAGGGGCTTGAGGGGACAGCAGACGAATCTCCTTCGTACCCCGCCAGCCCGCCAGCCCGCCAGCACTTTATCCCTTATCCCCCACCTGCCCGCCCACCTGCATATACACCTGGGCATGTACCGACCTTGCTGTATGTAGGCATGTATGTACTTACCTCCAGCTGCCTGCCCTCCTTTCGCTCACTATCTAATCTGCCACCAAAAATTCAATCAGTGAATTTTCGAATTCACCACCCGGAATTTTGCCATATCCTCTTTTTTGCCCCTCCAGAGATTTCGCCTACGCCCACGCCTACCACCAAGGCTGGACCAACCATCGTTACCAAACCGCCGCAACTAGCCAATATAGTGAAAACCAACAACTGCACCAACTATTGCCTTGGTGTGGTCTTTTGGCGACGATACTCCATCCCATCTGAATACCCCCAGTAACCCCCGGTCGGCCCTACAGCAGCAGAGACACAGCGACCAGCGGTAGAGCCATCCACCAGCATGTCTCGATTCTTCCGCGGCGACGACAGCTCGTCCGAGAGCAGCTCCGACGAGGAGAGCCTCTACTCGGGAGAGGAGGAGGAGAAAAAGGAGGATCAAGAAGAGTCATCCGAAGAAGAAGAGGACGAGGATGAGGAGGAAGACGAGGATGAGTCAGACGATGATAGCGACGACGAGGGAAAGAAAACGGGTGCTTCCCGTTTCTTGCGCGATGCATCATCAGATGATGATTCCAGCGCCGACGATGAAGATGCCCCCAAGACGATAAAGAGTGCCAAGGACAAGCAGGTTGCTGAACTTGAGGCTATCATCGACGCTATAGAGAAAAAGCAGAAGATCAACGACTGGGGTGCTGTATCTACAGGTATGTTGTGTCTGTTATCATTATTCCGCCCCTTCGCCCTTCGCCCTTCGCCCTTCCCACCCCTTCCGACCTATTGTACATATCGACACACCTGGTCTTCACGGGAAATTACACGGACACACCCCATCCACTAAACGATGAAGCTCTGAAATGCTAACCTTGTTATCCGCCCGCCTATAGAATTCGACAAGCTGAATCGCCATGCCGCCAAGATCGCCGAGCGCGGCCGGGTGCCGAAAATCTACGTCAAGGCTCTCGTCGAGCTCGAGGACCACATGAACGAAGCCATATCTAAGCAGAAGGTCACACCCAAGAAGATGAACGCCACAAGCGCTCGTGGTCTGAATGCCATCAAACAGAAGATCAGGAAGCTTATCAAGGACCACCAAACCTCCGTCGAACAGTACAGGGCAGACCCTATGGACTTCTTGTTCTCTGACGACGAAGAAGAAGAGAAACCCACCAAGCCCAAGAAGGTCAGAGTCGAGGTTCCGGAAGGCCCAGTGGAGGGTGACGATGACGGCTTTGCGACTGTTGGCAAGGGCGGCCGGACACTCCTGTTCACGCCCGAGAGCATCTTCAAGCACCTGCGCGCCATCCTAGAGAGCCGTGGTAAGAAGAACACCGACCAGGTCGAGCAGATCCGCATCATGGAGAAGCTGTTGGAAGTTGCTGTTACCCCCTACCAGCGCATCCGAGTTCTCCTGACCATCATCTCGGCAAGATTCGATCTCGGCACTGGTACGGCAGCCTCCATGCCTCTGGAACACTGGAAGTCTGCCGAGAAGGAGTTGTCTACTCTCTTTGAAGTCCTGGACGCGAATCGCGATCACATCGTCATCGAGAATGCCGACGAATGGGAGGATGATGACAAGGCCCCTACTCTGCAACCCGGCGACAAGTACATCAAGGTCCCTGGCAGCATTGTGTCCTACGTCGAGCGGTTGGATGATGAGCTCACCCGGTCATTGCAAACCATTGACCCCCACACCTCAGAATACATTGAGCGACTAACTGACGAGGGGGCCCTGTACAACATTATCTTCCGAGGCCTCCTGTACTACGAGCTCCTTGGCCAAGACAAGGCCCTGGAAATTCCCCAGGACAGCCTGAACCGAATCGTCATGCGCAGACTCGAGCATGTATACTTCAAGCCTGCCCAGGTCGTCAAGATCCTAGAAGAGAACGCCTGGAAGGCGGTCTCCTCTGACGCCGAGTCTGTCATCACACCTCGCAGCGAAGCCACCGACGCCACCGGCCTTCTCAACATCCTCTGCAAGTACCTATTCGAGAATAGCGAGGGCATCATTCGTGCCCGAGCCATGCTTTGCCAGATCTATTTCTTGGCTCTCCACGATGAATACTACCGGGCGCGAGACATGATGCTTATGTCTCACTTGCAGGAGACGATCGGCAGCTTCGACGTCCAGACCCAGATCCTCTACAACCGGACCCTCGTTCAAGTCGGCCTCTGCGCATTTCGGAAAGGACTCGTCTACGAGGCACAGAACACACTTCAGGAAATATGCGGTAGCGGCAGGCAAAAGGAATTACTGGCTCAAGGTGTCATGATCCAGCGGTATAGCCAAGTCTCCCCGGAGCAAGAGCGGCTGGAGAAGCAACGGCAGCTGCCCTTCCACATGCACATCAACCTGGAGCTTCTCGAGTGCGTGTACCTGACTTGCAGCATGCTTCTGGAGATTCCCCTTCTCGCCCAGACCGGCTCCTCGCCCGACATCAAGAAGCGGGTCATTAGTAAGACATACCGCCGTATGCTCGAGTACCATGAGCGGCAAATCTTCACCGGCCCGCCCGAGAACACCCGTGACCATGTCATGCAGGCGTCGCGGGCCCTCGCTGCTGGCGAGTGGAAGAAGTCGACACACTTCGTCCACAGCATCAAGATCTGGGATCTGATGCCCGATACCGAGGGAATCAAGGCGATGCTCTCGAAACAGATCCAGGAGGAGGGCTTGCGCACGTATCTCTTCACCTATGCGCCGTACTACGACACGCTCGCAGTATCTACCCTGTCATCTATGTTCGAGCTCGAGGATCGCAAGGTCGCTGCGCTCGTCAGCAAGATGATCAGCCACGAAGAGCTAGCTGCGGCCCTGGACCAGGTCACCGCCACTGTGATCTTCCGCAAGGGTGTCGAGCTCTCACGGCTGCAGAGCCTCGCCCTCACGCTCTCCGACAAGGCTGCCCAGCTCATCGAGACTAACGAGCGCACTCTCGAGCACCGCACCCAGGGCACTGCTAATGCCTTCGACCGAAGGGGCGGCCAAAACGCGCGGGGAGGCCGTGGTGGCGGACAGCGGGGACGTGGAGGTGGTGGCCGAGGAGGCGGTATGCCAAGACAGGCCGGTGGTACACAATTCACCGGCGGTGCTCTTGGTGCTGCTGTCCGTGGTTAGGGTAGATTGCTCAGGCACACAAATAGGAGGCAGAGCGGAGTTCTCCTTTGTTTGGTGTAATGCATGCATGAGGTTGACTGGGTTTGCTTTGAAACGCAAGGGGAAAACCCCCGTCATTGCGTCCGGACCAGGGTCAGGGTCAAGGTCAGAGTCCTTCTTATGGGCGTGGATAGCTTGGCCTGGGTGGTCGGTCCGGTAAGACGCATAGCTTAGATGCTATAACTAAAAAATTCGTTCCTCACTGTGTCACTTCCTCGTGACATGCTATAACTACAGCCTGTGTTTTGCGATTCGATCCATTTGTAGAGGTTTCATTGACGAGCCAAACCAAGTGTTGTACGTGTCATACGTGTCCCGTGATAGAACTCAGTGTAGCTATCCACAGCCGTATACAGGGCCGACGGAATATATTCTCGCACTTCATACCAGAGCAATGTCTGTAAGCTGTAAAATACGTTGAGGGTTCGTGTGTACGCTGTACAGTCTGGAGTGACTACGTTGTTTCGAGACGTTCTACTATCTTGGGGGTTGCTAAGATCAAGACGATTCTCCATGACCCAACCACGGGACGGGGGGGGGACTAGCATGACTTGTATTCTGGAAGATGAACTGGACCGATAGCCAATGTATCTTGAAGCAACAGGAAGTATAATTCAAGTAATCAATGGGGCACCGATATCGATGAGAACAATAATCAGAAATCAGTTCTTATTACTAGACGATCATCCAGGAATTGCCAGGATCGCATCCCCAACACAGAGACAGCTCAAGGTTTCCACCCCCCTGTTCGATTTCGGAAAAATCCATCAGGGTCCACTTGCTCTGCAACGGTCTTCGCAAACGCTGCATTCTCCGGCTTCAGCCTTCCCCAGTAATCCTGGCGAAAAAAGGCGTAGTTCATGAAGAGAGGCAGGTATACGTCAGGTAACCTCGCCTCTTGCTGGTACTCGAGAACCCTCTCACGCACTCCTCCGTACGTGTCCTGCATGATCTGATCGATCTTGTCGTAGTCGCTCTGGAGAGAAAAGGCATAGTTCATCTCGATGATCATGCGATCCGCGTCCGCGTCCACATCGATGAGGTCCCCGCCTTTGTCCAACGCCGCCTGAGCGATGCGCTTCGGGAAGGGCTGGAAAGCGACCGAGGCCACGATGCCCGCCACGAGCTCGGTCTTGTCCGTCATGTTTCTCCAGTGGCCGTGTATGGCTCCCATGATCTCCTCGCCGTCGGCCGCCGACGGTATCGGTATGGTCTCGGTGGCGATCGTCACGACCGAGTCGGGAAGCACCACCCAGTTGCTCCCGGCCATCAGATCGGCGTACGACTGCACCTTGGTCGTGTCGAGAAAGGGGCCGACGTCCGTGAAGTTCTTGAAGATGCCCTCGGGGACGTCCGATCCATCGTAGAAGAGGAAGAGGATCCAGGAGTCGATGATATCGATGGGGGCTCGCTCCGCCGTCACGATGACCGCTGCCTTGTCATCGGTGTTGTACTCGGTGAAATCCCTGACGGCCTTCAGCAGTTTGGTAGCCACCTTGTCGGATTGGTGGAAGAACAGGTTCCCGCCGAAGACGTCGCCTTGGTGATAGGTCTGTAAGAGATAGGATACGACGATGGCAAAGTTGTTCCCGCCACCCTTAAGTGATTTGAACAGATCGGGGTTGTTGGTGGCAGAGGCCGTCGTGATGGTGCCGTTGGCCAGGACAAGTTCGTACTCGATGACGGACGAAGCAGACCATCCGTATTGTGCCGACATGTAGGACAGTCCTCCGCCAAGGACCAAGCCACCCACGCCGGTGTTGCCAATGCGGCCACCCACGAACGTCCAGCCCGTGCCGTCCAGCGCAGCGGAGATGCTGTCTAGCCGCTGGCCTGGACCAACCCGGCAGATTCCGGTCTCCTGGTCCAATGTGACCTGGTCGAGCTTCTGGGTGGAAATGAGCGGCCCCCCTTCAACGCTCGACCAATAATTGTTGGGACTATGCCCGCCCGACTTGGTGGCGAAAGGCTCCGTGTTATTGTTGAGGATCTTTACGATCACGGACACCTCCTCGGCGCTCTTGGGGAAGACCACGCAGGTGGGCTTGAGTGCTCGGCATGACGTTGACCAGTAGTCGTTCCGCTCGTCGATGTATGACAGCGATAGGGCTCGAGACACTTCGATGGAAGAAGTAGCCTCGATATCATCACAGGAGTCGGCCCAAGCCAGTCCTGCGAAGAGGAAAGCCGACAATGCTACGACGTTTCGGGCAGAGAACATCTTATGCTTGCACGTGCACTTCATTCACTTGAGCCTTACAGAAAATGCCAGTTTGAAAGCTTTACTGATGATGAGCTTCGGTCGTAGATTTTCACTGCTAAGCCTACGTTCTCGTGGAATTATCTCACCTCTTATAGACGGCCACTTCGCACAACGAAAAGCTTAGCACACAGACTACCGACAGTTGTTATGCAGGTCAGAGGGCGTTTAAAGCCCTGATGAGTATAGTTCGTGAGCTATCTGTACGAGCCTACATATCTCGAGAACAATTCCAGTCTAGTCTAGGCCATATGGGCAATAGGTGAACCCGGGGAGTATCGGATCAGGGAAGCTAACTAATTTTTCATTCGTGCGCGAGACTTCCCGATGCAGGACACGATCCTGTCGACTATAAGTTGAGATCGGAAGACTACAAACAAGAATGCTTAGATCCGGTGTCTGTGGCACCATCTACTTCGGGTATTGATAACCAACCCCGTGAAGGCTTGGGGACGAAGGGGCGCGAAGGAGTGTCTTGCAGCCATTGGGCTTCAAAGCTATGATAGTAACAAGTCCCAGATCCACGGCTGTTGCTAGGTTGCTGCTTACCTACAGCACAGGCTTGTCTGGATAGGACGGAAGCTTCATCGTAGTATCAACCTAAGGCAGCTTAAGCGAACCTCTCAAGACCGCAGAACCCCTGGATCCGCTGACTCACTACTATATCCTGTGACCTCATCTACTACCGCAAGCGTGCATTATCACGCATAATGCACGATCGTACTCGGAGAATAGGAGAGAAAGGAATCCTGCTCCCACGATGCCAAGAGCAGCTGAGCTTTATAGTCGCCGTATTCTTTCAGGCTATAACACGTGTACTATGTAGCGTGCCTGGACCTTGGAAGTTAGACCTGGTAGGCAACTGGCACTGGTAGTTATCAGACTGCTAGCGACGTACGTCGGCTAGACTAAAGAATTTGATATATAACCGGGTGCGCTTTTCAAGCTGTGTCGCCCTAGTCTGGGTCTACCCCCTAGTCTTTCTTTAGGCTGTTATAAACTTGCTATAGACCAGGTCAAAATATGCATGAAACCTGGTGTCCTCCAGTTCTATAAGATGATCACGGCCCGAACCTCAGATCGATACCCGTCAGCTGTCCACACCTTTTGATGTCACTCCACAGTGATGTCTGAGTGGGCAACGCGGACTATCACCAAAACCTACAAAGGCTATCGCACAATTTCCGGCTAACTCCATGATTGGCTCTCTGCAAGTAAGTATATGCTGGGTCGAACAATCCCTTCGTATGGACACCTGGCAGACCTGTACTATCTGGGTAGCATAGTTGCATCATCTCACCGCCGTAGATTGCTTCCCGACACGCTGGGTGTTTAGTGGCGAGGAGATATGCAGCAGCCACCCTACGTCACCTTGCTACGACGCTGGTAGACATTAACACACAAACTAACTAATAAACGGCGCTGGTTCCGTGCTTGGCGTAATGTTCCTCTTTACCGAGTGGCTGGAGGGCCAGCATCAAGCGGGAGACAGTCTTTTGAAGGATCATAGGATGGCTTCCAACCCCTCTAATAGTCCAATAAGATTGCTTAGGCTACAGAATCCCGGGGTGGAAAAGGAAGGGGGGCAATGAGAATACCATAGCCGAATATAATAATGGGAGAAATAGAGAAATGTGGACAAGGATGAGTTGTACGTTTCCGAGCATATTCTACATCCACTAATGCGGTATCAATTCTAGTAGGAAAATGCGATGATTACTTTTATATGATTGTGATTACCGCATATGCTTGATAGGGGTGATCTCACTCTACCTGTTTCTCATAAGTACAATTCCAGTTTGTCGAAGTGTAACTCATTGCCTTCCAAGTCTGGCAGAATTTTCTAAGTTCCAGCATAGCTGCAAAACCTAGGTCTCGATCGCTACTAGATGTTCTTCTGACCATAGTAAAAGAAATCTCTTGAAACAGAAGTCCTTGTAATGACCAAGCTTCTTTAAAGTTTTATATGACATGGGTTATCTCGATTAGTTCCAAGGCGGGCCGAAGCTTCACCTACCGAGAACGAAACATGCTCAGTCTATATGGCGTATTTTATACGGGGGACGAAACCCCAAATGCTTCCACCAAAGCAATCCGATATAAAACATCCGAGAATACATTATGGTGGTAACCTCAGGGCAGAAGGTGACAGGGGAGCCATCGTTTTCCGCTGCCTTGGCTTATATCTCTGATATATAGTTAGCATAAACGTTACTACAAGCATCGTCCTCATGAAGACCTTTCTACTACAGTAGTAGAAAGGTCGTTGCCAGTGAGTGTTGTACAAGACAAGAGTAACCTGCCATGCAAGCGAGTCCCACAGTGTCCTAGCAGCGCGTAACGCAATGGTATAGGGGCGACTGGACAGCCGTTTCCTAGCTCCCAAGAAATCCTATACCCATCACACATCGATATAAACTTCGCATTGATTTTTATACAATTGGAACTACATGGGTATCCGTCTGATCTCATCGACAGTCCAATACTGCCTCATATTCTCCGCGCCGAGAGTCTCGACCTCCTGATCTAAATGGGTCCAAAGCACGGTGCCCCACCCCTCCAGCTTCGTCTTCAGCACCCTCAGCTCCAGCTCTGTCTCGCCGCTCTTGCACTTGCGCAGGTACTCCTGTAGCGTTTCCAGGCCGCGATGGATCTCCTTGTGTTGCCGGAGCAGCTCCGCCGCCCCGTTGCCCTTACCGCTGCGGAACTCGGGCATCTTCTTGGCGAGCACCGGGAAGATGTACGTCTCCTCGATGTTGTGGTGCATCTCCAGCTGCTGCACGAACTGAAGGCCCGCACCGATGAAGGCCTTCAGGGACATGCCGCCTGGGCGCTTGCCTGACGTGCACGCCCCCCACAGCATGTTCCAGGTCGACCGGAAGTGGTTGTGAAACAGGTCCATGTGTTCCGCCAGCCGGTTGTACTGTCGAAACTCGTGATCGGTGAGGGGCGGGAGCTTGGGCTTCGCGGATTGTTCCGGCGTCGTCGTCTCGTCAGACTGCGCTTTTTGTGTCGTCTCAGCCGTGTCCGGCGGGCATGGCGGGTTCGTCGCCGACTCGGAGGATGATGGTTCGGAGGCCATTGCAATGTTTTGGGAGCCAAACGTGCGAAACGTGCGTGAAGAGGAAGTCGGCGCGATCCGGCTTAACGAGATCGCATTCAACGAGGGTATGCTGCGGTTCTTCCCGAAAGATGGTCGCTGCCGTATGGCGGGAAGCAAGCGTGGAGACACTGTGGTGAGAGACACTGTGGTGAGGTTGTTCGTGATGCTATTTTTGATGTAAGGACGCAAGATGGACATGAGAGGCCATCGGGTCATTAGTTGCAGAGAAGATGAATGGATCTATGCGCATCAGATCTAGAGGTATATTAATGATACTACCTATATACGAAGGCAGCAGACTTCAGTGTCAGCCCATAATGAATGAAAATTGTACGGGCTAGACTATCTTTGTTGGACTTTCTAGGGGCCTGGGGGCAAGAAATAGGAGGAAAGATGACGATAAGAATAATGTGTCAGCCATTTCAAATCAGCGAAACCCACTGGATGGATCTGCGCGCCAATGACTCGCCTTGGATTAAGAAGCTACAGGCATTCCCCGCCAAGCCCGCCTTCACCTTGCTACATGTAGGTACTTGTGTACCTACATGTATGTAGTTAACTAAAGTACTTTATTGTATTGTACATGCAGTAAGTATCACATGGTTGAACTCACTCTCCTCTCCAGCGTGTTCGTCAGGTTCAACGTTGCTTGTCAATACGAGTAGTAACTATAAATATCAATAAGCCTTCGGGATCTCTTGGTAACTGCCAACTACAAACGCGAATTCATCAAGCCTGACATTGCCGTGTTCAACACTGAAAGAACACATAGTTGCGTATGTATGTAACCCCTTTTCAGGACTAAGAGGCCAAGCTCAACCCCTGGATCCAACAATGTTGAAGCCCAAAGCTGGGAACCCGTGTAACAGCATCACACATCCGGCTTGGTTAATCCCAGTCACCTGAACCAAGATCCACCTGCCTTCCATTCTTGACATCCTCCATTACCTCGTCCAGACTCCAGGGCACGTATTTGTGACCGGGTGGATAGTTCGGTGGGACGGAGTCCAGTTCGTCGAACGGAACGCCGTTCTTGACACTTTCGGCCGTCTTGAGAAAATTCTCATACGCGTATGTCTCGGGATCGTGTGTCCAGATCCATTTAGGAAGCTTAGGTTGGGCAAGTTGTGGGTTGATCTTGGCCGCCGTCCAGTCGGTCGCTTGAAGACGTACAGCGTTGTAAAAGCCCAACTTCTGCGCGCAAGCGCACCGAACAAATCGGAATTTGATGTGGGTTCGCACAGCTAGGGGGATGTTCTCCTTCCCACCAATCTGGAGGCACGTCGACAGCGAGACCGCATCTTCCATGGCTTGGGTCGCGCCGTTACCTGAAGATGGGAGGAAGGAATGGGCGCAGTCTCCTATCTGGATCACGCGAGCCCCAGGAGATGACCAGGAAGGCTGCGGGTTGCGCCAGAACAGCTCGAAGTTGACGATCGTCTTAGGCGGCGTAAGCTTGACAAGCTCCTTGAAAATAGGGGCCCAAGGAGTTGGGTTCCCGATGTCTATATCTGCGAGCACCTCGTCTGCTTCAATTGTTTGACCCCAATCTTCTCGGGACGATCCGGTAACCTATTGTCATCGTTAATAATCAGACGTTGAGGCACCAAGGCCAGTGTCTGATGCTTACTTCATGGTTCATGATCCAAACGACTGTATCTGGCCGCGTCAAAGCCATAGCATACGCTCCGGGGCTAACACGGTGAGACTGTTAGTAAACTGCAATTGTGGCATTACATCCAGTTGCAAGGGGCTGGAAGAGCAGAACCCACCCAAGGAATGTCCGGATTATAGGCTCGTCGCCATTCTTTCCGGCCATCGAAAAGAACTTCTTCACCTCGGGGTTCTTGTCCAGATGATGAAGCTGGAATGGCGCGCGCCACATGGCTCTGCCAGAGCTGAGCGCCTGCACTTGCCCGCCCACAATCTTCTGGCTCTTAGACCCGACACCATCTGCAGCAATAACAACATCGGCTTCAAAGCGCTCGCCCTGGTCCGTGACTACCCCAGCCTTTTGCTTTGCTCCGTCCTCGTAGTAGTCGACTACGCGCTTCCCAAACTGAACTACCACCCCTAGCTTCTCCAGTTGGCGGACGAACATCTTGTATACAAGTGGGCGCATTTGGAAAGAACCCGGGGGTCGGTTGGCATCCATGCCGGCGGAGCGGAGACGGTCCGCAACACGCAGCTGGGGGATCATTCTCTCTCCATCGTGCTTGAATGTCTCGATCCATGCCCCTTGCATTGATATCTCGTCGTACTCCTGTGAGAGTTCCGGCCAATGCCGAAAGAACTTGGTAGCACTTTGGCCCATGAAGTACATATCACCTGGTGACAATGATTAGCACTTCGTCTAGTTTGCTTCACCAAATTCCGTTATAGTATACCTGCTGTGTTGATGTCGTCGTTCCTCTCAAGGACACGCACATTGTGCCCTTTCCTAATACATTCGATAGAAGCAGTTAACCCAGCGAGACCTGTACCGACGATGAGAATATCGATGCCCGTTGGCGGGTAAGAACCCACTGGTTTGCTGTCGTCGTCCACTACTGAGCCCATATTGCACAAATCGAGTTTCACTCAATGGGTTCGAGTCAGAGTGCAGTAGAACCAGTCCCAAGACCTATATGAAACAATTCTGCTGTGCTGCGGCGTCCTTGTTTTGTACTTGCGCGGACTTCACGGTGTGGCCTGTATTGCTGGGCTCCAACACCCGGCGAACTCACTCGGAACCGACGAGCTAAACTATACGAGTGGTCTAACACAGTGGGATGTCTACCTATAATACGCAGAGGACGTATGCACGCTGGTAGGGCTCGGTCCCGAAGGCTTCAAGGGCAGAGGGGTAAGCACCGAAGGTCCAGAGTCAAGCCAATCAACCCTCAGTTCCTGGTCACCGAGCTGATTGCGACCCAGAGGCC
This sequence comes from Diatrype stigma, assembly GCA_022225965.2. Lineage (NCBI taxonomy): Eukaryota > Fungi > Ascomycota > Sordariomycetes > Xylariales > Diatrypaceae > Diatrype > Diatrype stigma. The sequence continues at coordinate 205,109 of JAKJXP020000051.1, read as the reverse complement.
CAAGGCTCAGTTCTCAAGACCCAAACCAGTCTCACCTTGGATGCTAGAACGTGGTTACTAACGACGGAAAACTTGGCTGGGGAAGTCCGTTAATGCACCATGAGAGGCGAGTAAGAAGAAAAGGGGCTCTCCCTGTTGAGCAAGCCGCATCGCTGTCATACGATCGAAATTTCCTCGAAAAGATTCTTATGATTCGACTACCAAAAACCTACGTGTACATACTACGGTACTATTGATGTTGCATAATCTTTCATACAGACTATTTCACGTTGTAGCCGGCGCACTTTGCTGGGAACGTATTTAATTCGGCATTGTACGCAAGTCAGAATCTGCCACGCAAGCTGGTGCAATTGACTTTAGGGGTCAAAAGGAAATAAGATGATCACTTTGTAATTGCACCGGGCACTTCGTCTGGTCGAGTGCTTTTACGTATTGCCCCATTCGGATGATGCCTTGCCTACGACTCCTAAGTCTAAACTGCCGGCTTTATTATTCGGCGTAGCAGCTTATACAAAGCCGCGCCGTGGGAACCTGGTTCGATGACTGCTAACAAGGCGCCACAATCGCCAACGAAAGTATCGAGTTCTAATATTATCTAGGTTTGACAAATGCCTAGTTTCAAATTAGACTTCCTTTGAGCATACAGATGATAGCATGGTATCTGCAGACAAGGAGACCGTTCTGTCAACATGCAGCAACGGAAGCATAACTCATCAGGGAGCTGTTGGTGAACAGGGTAATAATGCCTGCGCCATGATAGGCGGTTAGCGATCTTTAAGCGATGTAATGCTTCAATGATGATGATCTCTCAGCCTCAAGCAACAATGCATCAATCCCTTGTGAGTTTTACTTGCGAGGAAGCCCAGTCGATTTCGATGTGGCAAGTCTGAGGCCTCAAACCGTCAATAAACTTTAGTCTTCGGCTGGTATGAGTTACTGTGAATTATCAGGCCGAGTTGTCAGGCTGAACAGCCAGACTGACCTATTAATACCACTATAGGCGGTGATCTGGTCCTTAGCTCAACGTTATCCCGTCCGAACTCTGCTGGGCCTGATGACGCAAGTTAAGCCTATCGCGAACTAGAAAGAATACAGGTTGTTGCTATGATTAGAACGTGGAAAAATGGTTGTCAATGATGTCCTGAAAAGGTGAACTTTGCTTGGAGCTTGACGAAATGGGCGGAGTTGTGGATCTGGGTGAGAACATGTTAACAGGCCGTGACAGGAGTGGCATGCCATAAGTAGATGGGATGGGTGGACTGGGTGGACCTGATCCCTCGTCCCATTGAGCAGATCTTCAGCACCAGGGATGAACTCTTCGGGCCAAAACTTTCCCTCTCGCCTATCTGAATCGTACCTAAACGACTTCGCCTTCAGCTGCTTCCCCTAGCCCTTTAAGATGCTTGCGCCCGGGCTGCGGAGTTGCTTGTAGTCGGTGTCCTACATCTATTCGCGACCCTCGTTAGGGTATTCCAGCCATAGCCATGCAGCCGATCACCATAATCATCTGTGCTGCCGTCGTGATCGGCTCCATTGTCATTCGTTTCATCAAGGTCTATAATGAGCTAAACAATCCGAGGAAAATTCCAGGTCCAACATTATTGCCGTACATCGGTCGTATACATGATCTGCCAATCAAGCACATGTGGCTGAAATTCAAAGAGTGGTCAGATCAGTACAGTGGAACCAACGGCTTCTATGTTACAGAAATGCTGGGTACAAGAATGTTGGTGGTGTCGGATGAGAAGGTGGCGGAAGAACTCTTGGTGAAGAGAGCAAAGTACAATTCAGACCGTCCTGCGATCAAGTCTCTCTTTGACTCCAAAAGCACTTACGGATCGATGGAATACCTCCCCCTCATGGGAAAGAACCGTAAGCATGAGTCCACTTACTCGCACGTTTGGGGGCTGTGAGCTAACCGGGCCAGAATACTGGTCACGCCAGCGACGGCTCACGCACGCCTACCTTACGGGTGCGACTAATGCGCATTACTACGGATTTATGTACCATGAAGTGAAACGGTGGCTCGCCAGACTCATCGAGGATCCCGATGATTTTCAGTGTTCACTCGAAGACATGGCATCCAAAGTGATGTGTCAGTTGACATGGGATGATCCGAGCCTGAGCGAGTATTGTACGAAGAGCGCCTGGGGGCTTCTGACGCAGATGTCACCGGCTGGGCCCATCACCAATGTATTCACGCCCCTGTGGCACTTGCCATTGCCTATCAATCCCTGGAAGAAGGCCGAACACAAGAGGCATGACGAACAACAGGCCTGGTGGATGGACAGACTGGTGACAGTTCGCAAAAAGATGGACAAGGGACAGCAACGGTCTTGCTTCGCCCGCCAGCTTCTGGAAGAGAAGAAAACAAGTCTCTCGGGAGATTACGAGGCGTCCTCCGTCATTGGAATGATTGCGCTCGTAGGTATCTTCACTGTGGCCGGCCCCCTGTTCTATTGGCTTGTGTCTATGATCCATCATCCAAAATGGCAGGCCAAAGTGCAGAAAGAGATCGATGAAGTCTGCAAGGGGAGATTACCAACCTTGGATGATACGCCAAACCTTCCAATACTGCGGGCATGCATCAAGGAAACCATGCGATGGAAGCCCAATGTGCCGACAGGTGAGTTTATGGTGGGTCTTGATCGCATCGGTTCGCCAGGCTAACATTGAAAAAGGGGTCGCACACGAGATGGAAGCTGACGACACATATCGCGGGTTTTTCCTCCCTAAAGGAACAAGAATCCTTCCCCTAGACTGGTAAGTTGTTACCTCATTCCGGTGGCCATTATCGGCTGTTCTGCCATTAACCTGGAGAACTAGGGCGTTCCTCAGAAATCCAGACAAATATCCAGACCCGGAGAACTTCCGCCCAGAACGCTGGCTGCAGCCCGGCTGGCCGACATACCAAGAGCCGCTCAGCATTTATCCAACAATAAAGGGTTTGACGTCGTTCGGCTGGGGCCAACGCCAATGCCTCGGACAGACCCTAACACAGGACGAGTTGGTTGTCGCGTGCGGAGCGTTGAGCTGGTGCTTCAATCTCAAAGCCAAGAGAGACCCGACCACAGGTCGTGACCTACCTGTGCCGCTTGACAAGTCCAATTCACTCCTCATCATCAAGCCCGATCCCTTTCAGATGGACTTTGAGCCGCGAAGCGAAGCACGGAAGGCGGAGGCACTACGCCTGTGGGCTGAGTCGGACAAGGAAGATAAATGGCAGAGGGAAGAGTTCCTGAGAGAACAAGCGATGCGCGAAGGGAAGACTGAGGGGCCTTGAGCTGGTTAATACATATCGTCTGTTACGCTGTCATGGTAGTAAAAGTCAAGGTGGAGGTATCCGGTAATGCTTGAATTTCGGGAGTATTTAACACAGAGATACCAATTAGTGCTCAGACTTTTGATGTCCTTAGCATTATTTGGAGTATACAGACATCCGGGTCATTGAGCATGTATCGAGCTGATGCTCGTCTATAATAGTATTTCTAGACATGTTGGATCTAGGTGGCAAATAGATGAAAAGTTTGATGATGGACACAAGTCCATTGGATAATACATATGAAACGTGGCAGTTTGACAGGCGTGTCGTCATAATGGTAAAGGTGTGTGATGGTCTATTTGACTTATTCAGAAAGGGCGATGGATTACACTTCGTCTCATCTCATCATGAGTCCTGTTTATTTGTATTTTTCTTTCCCTAATCTACTTCGTACTATAGCCATGGTGAATCGATCCCATGGGGGACCCAAGCCAAACTTTAGGCGGGGGGAAGAAAAGGAAGAAAAGGAAGAGACGAAGAGACGAAGAGAAAACTAAAACCATATGTGGTTCTACGCTCTTCCGGTGTGTATCATCGACATTATATGCTACTTCAATAGCTACTTCTACTACTAATGTGCCTTGCTTTAGGAAAGAATAGTCAAGTACAGGCCATGCTCTGCTGTTACTTGCCCGAAACACTCATTCATTCATGTGACCTAGAAATTCAAGGAGTCAAGACTACCTACCCGACAACGAACCAAAATAGTGGGCCGTCGATACTTACTACAGGGGAAACTGTTACAGTTGATTCGGTCCGTGAAACCGTGTGGGAGTCAAGATTAGGTTTAAGACACAATGGGGAAGAGCTCGGTCGACCGGTAGATTAAGGTTAAGACTACGTCAAGTTGTCCAGAGCGCACCTCTTCGATGCGGGCAGTTCCGATGCTGTGACTGTTGCACTTGCTGCCTATAACTTACGAGCGTGAAGTCTTAGACATATGCTTACCTCGGACCCGGCGCCTGCATATAAGAAATGCCACCAAGTTCCATTCTTTGCCTGAAAGACAGAGACTCGCGGCCGACTGTTCAGCTATACCCTACAGGTTTCTCCCTCACCGAAAACATTCATTTGATACTCAACATTGCTCGAATATGGCTTTCTTGGTTCCGCCAGAGATCGTGGTTGGCACGACTGTTGCTTTATCATTCACACTGCTAGGTGAGCCCCCACAACTTTCAATCTGGTGTCGAGATAATTGACAAAATTAGGGAATGCTATCACACAATCGTTCATGGGAGTGCCAGCGTTGCTAGTGGATTTCCCACCGCCGTCCTCCCCTGACCACAGCTCCCGTGCCCGTCTCGTAGGTCGTCAATGGCCTGTGTTCTGGAAGGTGGGCAACGTGTTCTTCCGGCCGATCAGCACCTTTGGAATCTTCGGCTACGCGTATGCGTCGTGGGCCGCTGCCACGCAGGGTCCCAGCAGTAGTGGAAGGCTGGGCGATTGGAGGTTCTATGCCGTCGCATCGCTATGTCACCTGGTCACCGTTGTCCACTCCGCCATCAATATGCAACCGATCAATGCGCAGATCGATGCTCTCCGTGAGCCCAAGGGGCGTGTAGATTCAGCAAAGGCTGAACAACTTCTGCGGAAGTGGATCAAGGGCAACACCGTACGATTGATTACACCAGTTGTTGCAGGCTCATTGGCGCTTTGGCAGATACTGAAAGGACATGGGAAGCTTTATTGAGCAAACCACCTCATTATCAAGGTTTTCAGGGAAATCAATGGTGTTCTTCTCCACCGATCGGCAGCTATGGGTAATACTGGGATGAATGCGAATGATACGGTAACGCAAGATAGAGCTATTGTAACAATTAATACTATTTGCTGAATGTGGGAAGAGTACGATATACGTATTGTAGTTTGTTCGTATTCAATCATCTGAAGCATGTTAGCTTTCAGTCCCCTGAAACCCAAGAACCTCTTCAGGGGCTATCACGGAATTTCCCACAGCCCCGTCTTCAATCTACCTGCCTTTCCTTTGGCTACCTGGCAAGCCAGATCTCGGCAGTGCACAGCCTTGCCACGGGAAACAATCCGGGATTTCACCAGTCATTTCCGGATACCACGTGCTTTCCTCTCGGGGTATAGGTTTTCCAGAGCCCGTGCAGGTCCTTGATCCTTGCACCAATATGCCCGCTGAATGTGGACGGTCTTGGTCATCGGGGAAGACCGTCATAAGCTGTCTCTCGGAAGGGTACGGCTTCTTCGCCTTTACCAAGTTCCACTTATCGTAGCTATCTAGGTGCTTGCCGAGGAGGAGGCGCCAGCGCCTCGTCTTTTTGTACATCGTGGCGTCGGTGCTCAGGAGGAGGTCATATAAGACTCCCATAGTCAAACCCGATGGCGGAAGGTCAATCTGGAGATATTTCATCGAGGTACCGCCAAACACACTTAGGATTTTACATAGATCAAGTTTCGTAATGTTGTGGCGTCCTTTAGTCAGACGCAAGTGACGCCAGCTCGCTTCCGGGCGGAGGTACAGAGCCCGTTTGGAATCTACCTGAGCCCATGGCAGTTTCTGAAAGGGACGTAGGATGTCTATCAGAGTCGAACAAGGTATAGAACTTGCTTTCCAAAGACGGGTGTATTGCAAGCCGGGCAGGGTCGGAATTGGCATCGGCTGTCGGACACGTCAAAATAGACTGGATGGTGGTATTGAATCGCCTGCACAAAACTTGCGAAGTCATAAGAGTTAACAAGTCCACCGCGGCAAGAGCCTCGAAGATCTGGGTTAGGGTCTCTGGTGGCAGCTTCAAGAGCGACATGTTTAACGTGTTCAAGTTCATAGACGTAGCAATTGGTGGCTGCAGGTTTGTTAGACATTCTTATCTATTAGTATAGTGAAAGGACGATGTCGCGGTCGTAGCATATATATAATTGCATAGGTTTTGTGAAGCTACTGCCCGGCTGGGTGCTCCCCTGTAGGTACCTCAAGGATGAGCTAACCACGTCATTTCTTCAAAATAATTAATCACATGCTAGAGATGCTGCATCGGCATCCAACCAATCAATAGCCTGAATCCGATGATAAGCAGTATACCTAGGTACACTTCCTGTTCAAGACATGCGGGTAGGTGAGGAGGATCTGGTGGCGTCAGTGTGACGCACTGTCCACAATGACCCCTTGAACCCCTTAACTCCCCTGGCTTTTGTGGGTTAGGTAATTCTCTATAGGGGCTATAGTTTTGCCGCCAGATTGTGAGGGGCCAAGTCGTGGCCGCAATCGTGAACTGCAACAACCAGGTAGATATATGCCGACTATCTATACTATGTACAGAGGATAGGTATCATATCACTACGAAATTTACGAGGCAGCAGAACAAGAACTAATTTCTGGAGTTAATGGTTAACTAGTCATATAATTCTAGTCAAACGATACCGTAGTATATGAATAACCCTTGAAGGGGATACCGCGTATAGCCGATCGCCGGCCCTGGTTACCCGAAACGGAAAGTTGTATACCAGTGACAGTTCCGATCTTAGCATGAGCGCTGCGCTACACAGATACCTGCGTAGTAGGTAGTCAGATGGAATAACCTTAAGATGCTGAGGACTATACCAGTGTTTGCCTGTATTGTACAATACCTGCTGAACCTGCCACTCCCTAGGCAAGCCATGGCACCGATCTACCGATCTACTCACCACGTACGATATTCGACCGTGAAGTTGCCAAGATAAGGATGAATTTCGGAATGCCGTTTGTTTTTAGCTGTGTCACTCTCTCTCGCTTGATAACGTACGAAGTACATTGCAGTTGTTACTGCCCCCATGCCCCAGTGCCCAGACTTTCCCGGCGGGCGATGGTAACTGCATAAGGCCTAGACCCCTAAGACGCCCCCGTAATACGAGCAGGCAGGACAGGAGTTTCGTAGATTCGTACCTACCTACTTACCTACTTACCTACCTGCATAGTAGAATCATACCTAGGTATGGGTGAAATAAGGAAGCTCGAACGGAATCAATGGAACCCAGAACGACGACATTACGCTGTTTATTGGCTCATCTTGATCAAGAACCCGCTATTCAAGACCCGAGCTGCAGATCACCCAATAGAAGCTTCTCCTATTGCTAGGTATACAGCTGGTATAGGTGGTGCAGGTAGCACTTGGCACTGCCGAGAACAATGCAACCTCGCAGCCGATCGACTCGCCCATGCCCAGAATGTCAGGTGTCCTGGGTGTCCTGGGGGTCCTGGGTGTTCCTGAGAAATTCAGTAACCTTCGATCTTCACTACCTCTGTACGTAAGTACCCAGGTACGTAGATATCCCCAGATTGACAACTGGGTACTTGCCGACATATATACCAGGCAGGCAGGCTGGCAGGTAAGCACTCCTTATCCCGCAGCCACTCCCGCAGCCACTCTAACTACCGTATCCCGTACTGGCCCCGGGTTTCCATGCAACACTACCTAGGTAGATACATATGTACCTAATGCATGTGCAGGTATAATGAGCGCCCTTGCATATTCCCGGTTGGGAAGGAGGTCGACAAGGCGCACTGGAGATCGGGTCGTAGCCCCCGTGCCACCCCCGTGCCACCCCCAGAAACCCCCAGAAACCCCCCCAGGTACAGAAGCACGTCAGGCTCGGCAGTGATAGAGCTTCGGGCGGGGCATCGGGAAGATGCAGGGACGGCCTTAAACCCCGGGATTCAGAAGGTGCGTACAACGGCTATAGTATGGAGTCATGGTATGCAAGGTATGCACTTACGGACTTACCATAAGAGGATAGGCTGCTCCCGGGTCGTCTACCTGTTGCCAACGTCACGCTTCGTCTCGGTCTCGTATTGTCTCGTCTCATCCCGCTCTCGTATAATAAACAGAGGAGTCCGAGGCCATCGAGGTGGACGCTTCTTGCTTCTGTCCCTTCTAGCTACCACAGGTCTTCTGCCCTGACCTAACAATCGGAGCGTGCCAACGGAAGCTACTCGATCGATTCACTATGCAGTTCTTCCGGGCCCTGTTGCTTGCCGCCCCTCTGGCCGGCGCCCTTCGACTCGACCGACGAGGCAAGGTCGATTATGACGGTTACAAGGTCTTCCGTGTCGCGTCCGAGTCGGCCGACGCCGTAGAGGCTGAGCTGGAGAGTCTTGAGGCCATCCACCTCATGCGGACGGCGCAGCACTTCGATGTCGCTGTTCCTCCCGAGAGCATCGACTCGTTCAAGGCCTTGAACGTTGCCGCGGAAGTGGTTACCGAAGACCTCGGTGCCCAGATTGCGACAGAAGGAGAGTTAGTCTCCTACTCCAGTAAGTCGGTAGTGGTTCACTCCTAGACAGTCGTGGATCAGTCGGGTGTGATGTGTACTCATCGCTAACGGTATCTTAGGTCCCGTCCAAGAGTTGGCTGATGGTGCCGCCGCTGCCGCCGTGCCGGACCCGTCGTGGTTCGAGGCGTACCACTCGTATGCCGACCACTTGACCTTCTTGTCGGACCTTCAGGCGTCCTTCCCCGACAACTCGGAAATCTTCGAGGCCGGAACCTCCACCGAGGGCCGCGACCTCACCGGCATTCATCTCTGGGGGAGCGCAGGCAAGGGCGTGAAGCCCGCTATCAACTTCCACGGCACTGTCCACGCACGTGAATGGATCACTACTATGGTAAGATGCGGTGCCAACCGACAGATGAGCTATCGGGGTGGCTGACATGTGACTGTATAGGTGAACGAATACATTGCCTGGCAGCTTGTTGTTGGCTATGGCAACGATACCAGTGTGAAAGCCTACCTTGACGACTATGACTTCTACATCATCCCCGTTGTCAACCCTGACGGTAAGCTTTCACTATTATCCCTGGCCGTAACAACCACCTAACAGGAAAAAGGCTTCGTCTACAGCCAAACCACCAACCGGATGTGGCGCAAGAACAGGCAGACGAGATCGGGAACGAGCGCCGTCGGCACCGACGTCAACCGCAACTGGCCGTACGAGTGGGACGGCGACGGATCCTCGTCCAGCCCGAGCTCCGAGACGTACAGGGGAGAGAAGGCCGGCGACACGCCCGAGAACCTCGGCCTGCGGACGCTGACGGACAACCTCGGCAAGGGCCAAGGCCTCAAGCTGTACATCGATTGGCATAGCTACAGCCAGCTGATCCTGCTGCCGTACGGGTTCTCGTGCAGCGCCCGGGCCGACAACATCGACGAGCAGATCTCCCTGGCAGGCGGCGTCGCCAGCGCCATCGCGAAACCCTACCGTACCCAGTACGAGTACGGCCCGACCTGCGAGACCATCTACCAGACTAATGGTGGCTCCAACGACTATGTTCAGGACATTAGCGGAGCGTAAGTTTGACCCTGTTCTACCCAGTCCCTTTATGCAGAGAATTATACAGTCACGCATAGGTGATGGTATCAGCTGGATCTAGACTAATCCAATATCCGAACTGCATAGTGAATTCGCATGGGCCATCGAAGTCCGTGACACTGGCCGATATGGCTTCGTGTTGCCACCGGAGCAGATCATTCCTACAGGCTACGAGTCATGGTTGGGGTTGAAGAACCTCCTTGACACCTTCTGAGACTCATGTCTAGCGGGCTAATTTGATTTATGAGATGGGAGGCTTTGACCAGTTTATTGGTGGCATTTCTTCAACTCGTTGATCATTAACTATAAAAGTAATTAATGTTCTGGTCCACATGAGACAGACGTGCATAGCCCATAACAACAGACTCGTGACTCTCATGCTTATATCCTAAGCTATAATAATAAAGCCATCGCCGTTGGGAAGGGAAACGTTAGCTTAGCGTAAGTTATTAACATAACATCTACCCATTTAGCAGTACCCTACGGCCACGTCGGCATTGACTATGTGATTGATTTCCCCTCTCACTCGAGGTGCAACTGTTGGCTGGCCAGTTCACTAGGGTAGAGTACATGTGATTCGAGCCATTTCGATATAATACAACCGAACTTAGAAACAAACCACTCCTCAAGCGGTCTGGGAGGGGGTGCTCTCTCCAGTGTATGTGTACGACAGATAATTAATATCCCCGGAGCTGCCCGGAGGTAATGGAATAGGTACGCGAGAGATTTCAAACTTCTGCTCTCAATTGAACAGCATTGCTGTAACCCCGAATAATTTATACGATACCATAGAGTCAGTCAGCCCTATTACATGGCTCCAACATGCTTCCCATGCTGTTCACTCAGTCGTGCAGTGCATATGGCGGTAGTATCATTGCGATTCCAAGACCATGTGATGAATGGACGTGTCCCTTCTTAAGTCGGGGTATCAAATGCTTTTCCTTTTTGTCCTATTTGATTCGAATCATTATTACCTTTCACACACCGACCCCCACCCCCACACACCCAGCTAGACGAAGCCAACACGTGTCTATCGAACTCATTCATCCTCCTCCTCATCGTCTTTGGCTCCCTTTGCCGCCTCTCTCGCCCGAACCCACTCGGCGGCTTTGGCGCGGACCTTCTCCCGACTCTTGGTATCGCCGTGCTTGTCCTCCCAGTCGGCCCAGCGCTTGAACCACTTCTTAGCAGCGCGAGCCTTGAGGCCCTTGACCTTCGTGGCGCGGTCAAAGATGTCGCGGATGATGGCCGCGTCGCCGCCGCTGCCACCACCTTCCTCATGGTCCAGCAGCTGGTTCCAGAGGTCGAGGCGCTTGGGGAAGGTGGCCAGAAGGCCCTCGAACATAGTGCGGCCCAGCTCGGGGTTCGGGCTCGCTGCCGATGTGTACTCGAGCGCGGCGAACTTGGCCACGAGTCCCAGCCGCGCCCGACTCGGCAGCGCCTGCGTCGCGCGTGGTAGTAGTGCTCGCGCTTGCTCGGGCTTCCCCTGCACCGCGTGCAGCCAGTGCGCATAGTTGTACCAGACGTCGATGGAGCCGGCACCAAACTTCTTGCAGAGGGCCTGGAGGAGCTCGTCCGCTTTCTGTTGGAGGGTCGCTATGTCAGCTACTGTTACATCACGGTTGGTTGGGGTGTTGGGGGCAGGGGGGATAGAGGAGGGGATAAAAGGGCTACTTACTTTCGCCTTGCCATCCTGGATGTAGATGGTGGCGAGCCGCGAGTACACTTCCTGCTGGTCGTTGACTTGGCAGGCACGTTTGAAGACCTCATCGACGGTTTCTTCGGTCCCGAACCGGGCCTCGAGGTTGAGGTAGGCGACCCAAGCATTGAGCTTCTCTGTTTCTTCGGCGCTGTTGATCGTGCTGATAGCGCGCTCCGCCACCTCCCGGGCCTTGGCGAGCTCGCTGACCTGCATCTGGTGGGCCATATACTGTATCCACAGAGCGGACGAGTTGGGTTGTCGGTTGAGTAACCGTTCATAGTCAACCGCCGTCTTGGGTCCAAAAGCATCCAGGTCACCGCTCCTATCCTCTTCGATCTGCGGCTTCCTTCGTTTCTTCTTGTCTCGACCTGTGCTCGTCGCATCTTCAGCCGCATCGCCATCTGTAGCATCTGTCTTGTCCAGGGCATCCGCTGTCCAATCAAAGCCACCGGCGTCTAGCCCATCGACATCGCCAGCTGCTCCGTTGCCCATCTCGACATCTTCATCCTGGCTATCGGAATCTTCTTCCTCGTCCTCGTCGTTGTCGGTGCCTGTGATGTGTATTGCGCCACCAGCATCGTCCATATCCTCATCGCTGTCATCTTCGGGCTCCGAGTCATCCTCATTGGCATCAAATAAGGTCACGCCGGCTTCTTCGTCGTCATCAGCGCTCATATCACTGTCTTCATCCTCGAAATAGGATGGCTTCAGGCCGAAGTTGACACGTTTCTTTTGTTGGTCAACCTTGAGGACGATGGCTTTGACGGCATCGCCCTCGTTGAAGAGCTTCCTAGCGTCGTCAACTGGGTTTTCGGCCATCTCGCTCCGATGACAAAGTCCGCTGACATTGGCGGAGCCGTCCACCAAGATGAACGCGCCAAACTCTTCTACTTTCCGAACCGTACCGGTGACGGTCTGTCCCTTGTGAAGGTCATAGTAGTTGATAAGGGGTTTGTAGCTCTTGTCTACAACGGAAGACTTGAGACTCATCTGCACGTGACCTACCGCCGGATCAACCGATATGATTCTCCCCTTGACGATTTGATCAACCTGGTAATGGTCTTTCCAATCTTTGAGAAACTTGTCTGAAAGGTCGGAGATCTTGACCATTGCCGTGACATCCCCACCAAGGGTTACAAATAGCCCTTTGTCGGAAACGTTCTTGACGAACCCTCGAGTGATGTCTCCGTTATTGAGTTGAGAAATATTTGTTATCTCCCGGTCCTTGACAGGTAAAGATGAGTTGAGAACCCTTGAGGGACGTGTCGAAAGTCGGATCTTTTTGTTGCTTCTGTCAACCTCGACGACAGAGACTCGAAGCACACTATTCTTGGTATGAGACATGGTGCTGGCTTCGTCATAGTTATCATTGATGTCAATCAGATGGACGGGCCCAGAAACCAGATCGCTTAGCTGGACTAGTATCTGTCGTTCGTTGATCTTCGTAATGCGGCCGGGTAGAACCATGTTCTGGTTAATATCTTCCCATTTGAGGTTGGTTGAAGATCCCGAAGAACGGGCAGATAGATCAAGGTGTCCTTCAGCCGGGTTGACAGCCAGAACGCGTACTCTTAGTGCTGAACCGATAGGGAAATTGGGAGATAAGTTCTCAAGCTGAGAGACGTCATCGGAGATTTCCAATGTGTTGAGCCTCCCTCGGACGTTCGGGGACAGGTTAGCCCACAAAGTGTTTTGTTGGACTTTATTGACGAAAGCTAGATGAGTAGAACCGAGCTCTAACTGGTCTAGAGCCACCGACGCGGTAGCCTTTCCACGAACGTCGCTTGGCTTGGCAGATAACTCGAAGATGGAATGGCTTGAACGATGGGAAATTGGTAAAAACCGGTGGTTTCGGGCATCATGAATGCCCAAGACTCGAACATCAATGGTGCTGTTGACTTTGAATTTGGATAAGGGTGCTTTCGGGTTCGATATTTCATCCCAGTTGTCGAACACTTGGGAAACATCGATACGACCTTGAATGTTGTCGGCTAGCCTGACATTCATTTGTGTGCTCTTGATTGACACAATCCTAGCCTTCGTGATCTTCCCTACAGACACGTCATTCATGGATAAAATAGACTCGTCTACTGGGTTTTCGACCTTGTCCGGCAGCGCGGAGGATGTTTGTTGGGTATCGGCATTATTCTCTTCAAGCACAGGAGATGCGACAACAATCCGGCCAAGTTCTCTGTCGACCGAAGCGATCCTGACGAGCACCGATTGGTATTTCTCCAGCCCGAAATCAGTCTTCTTCTGTTCCTCCTGTGGTAATTTTGACTTAGGCAGTAGAGCGGTAAGTTGGCCGGCGAATTGCACAAATGCAGCAGTGACAGTAAGATTTCTGACGAAACCATGTCGAAGCTCCCCAACCTTTGCCTCTTCCAACGAGGTCAAGAGCTTGCCTTCCTGGCTGGCCTTGATGAGACTGGGCTTCTTGGACAATGCTAGGAACCGACGACCCTCGTTCTTGTCCAGTACGACGAGATTGTTGAGTGTCTGACCAACACGGATACTCTTCCAAGCAGACTGCGTCTTATTGGACCTGTCAGCAAGTTGTGCTGCAGGTATCATTGCTTTCAAGGAGCTGTCGACAAGCTCAACAAAGACGTCATCTTCGGTCTTCTGCACAACCTTGGCTGACACAAGATCGCCAAGCTTGAGGTTCTTGAGTGCGGTCTGTTTGTCTAATCCGAAAGCTGAAGGATCTTTGCATGAAACAAAGAGCTTTCGCGCATCAGCGTCGAAGTTGAGTACATGGACACTAACAACCTGGCCAACGCGGAAGTGTTCTTTGGGATCACGAATGTAAGCCTCGCTCATCTCCGAAACTGGAAGGAAACCGCGCAGAGGGCCGTAGAACTGTACAACGGCACCATTCGACAAAACGTTGACGATGGTCCCTGGAACCTGCATCCCTATAACCAGGTCCTCAAATGATTTTATCAAGGCCGCCTCGGAATTCACCAGTGTTTTCTTCAAAGTGAGCCTGATTTGTCGTTTCGCAGGGTTGGTAGAGAGCACCCTGGCCTTGACTTTCAAGCCTTCTCTGAATTTCTTCTCGGGGTGTTGTAGCCGAACGTCTGATAGATGCATCTCGGGGACATAACCAACAATGCCTTCCGCGAGTTTGACCAGCAGACCGCTGACGCCGTCCTGGTTGATGATAAGCTTCTCGATTTCGCCATCAACAACCTCACCCACGGGGACATCCTCAATTCGCAGGAATCGCTGCTCGAGAATATGTTTTTCGAAGGACAATTGGAACATTCCGTCGAGCGCATTGTAGCCGATGACCCTGCCGCGGTGGACAGAGCCAAGCTTGAAAGGCCCCGAAGACTCTGAGAGCATATCGACTTTGCCGTCCTTGACCCTGGAGATGTGTACGAACCCAGGAACCCCATTCACCCCTAAGTCAACGAAAAGACCGATTTCTGGCTCAACCTTCGTAACAGTACATTGCTCTACTAGACTGGATATGGAAAGAGCTTCGGAAGGAAGCTTGCTGGTCGCAGTCTGCTTCGGACGTAAGGACAGCACATGATCCAAGAGCGATATGCCTAGTTTAGGATCCTTGGCGTTGGGAAAGGTGCAGACAACTCGTGCCTTCGTCTTCTTCCCGACTTTATATTTAGACCCGAGGTCCAGAGCTTGGGGTCCGATACCAGAGTGAACCAGATCGGCAGTAACATCCAGAGAACCCATGACCTTGCCGGCAATGCCACGGTTTGATATCTCGGTGACTAATAATTCCACGGCAGACCCTGGCAGGAATGTGTTGATCGTAGTAGCCTCCGATGCGAAGTTTTGGACCTTCCCTAACTTCGACTGCAGGGTTGTCAGTTGAGCAACCTTGCTGTTCGCACTCTTCCCGGTGACAAGACAGAGGACGACAGTGCCCGGCTGCAGTTGGGAGTCGGATAGGTCGCCGTCCAGTTCTTTCCGTGGTAGAAAACCGCCAAGTTTGGAATCAGTTATACCAAGATCCATCACAAAGCCGTGGTCTTCAACACTAGTAACAGTCGCCATGACAGTACTATTTGCGACAGCATCTTGACCGGATAAACCACTGTTTGTATGCTCCGAACGGAGTGATAATCCAATATGCCTTCTTGGCTTCGCGGCGGTAGCTGATGCCTCTTCGATGGTCGATGTAACGTAGGCCCGGAGGTATTGGCCAACCCTGAATAGTCCCTTCAAGTCGACATCGGCGCCGTCCTCCTTGCCATCGTCTTCATCGTCCTCATTCTCGTCACCTTCAGCCTCGGCAGCGATTCTCTCGTTCAATATATCGGAGATAGCAGTGATCGGGACATGACCGGCCAAGTTGTTCGGTAAAGCCAGGACGAGATCGAGAGAGTTAATTTCGCTAATTTGACCCAGAACCAACGAGCCTTTGACAAGGCGCTTGTAATTGAGGGCCTCGATCTTGACACCCTCCTCTTTTTGATAGAACTTGGTAGAGCCTCCATCTTTCAGGCCCTTCGATTTCTTCTTGGGAGCGCGATCGGCTTTCTTCGCACCTTTGCCAGACTCCTGTTCGAACAGGACATCCTGCTTTGCCTGGATGGCAATCTGCTTGTGCTCCAGCGGAGAGAGAACGCTTCCTCCACCGCGGGGGAACAGGGGCTCCTCTTCCTTCAGCCGGGAGATGGTGGGAAGGCTGACGGGTTTAGACTCCGAAGTCTTGGACGGGTTGGGGCCTGGTTTCGCATCGCCGCTTTTCTTGGTTGGAGTCTTGTCGCTGTCGGGCTTGGTTCGTTTCGATGGTCGAGTGTCGCTATACGGCTTTCCTGTCTTATTAGGAGCAGTGCCACCCGGGGCATCTTTTCTTTTGAGAGTACTCATCGCCTCATAACAGTCAAGACGAAAGCGACGGTAGAATACGTGAATGCTTGCAGATTTAATGTGACTTGACTCTCTCAATTGCCTTCCCTTACCAAGGTCCAGCGTAGAACGATAGCAAGAAAAAATTCCTTATCTTATCAAGCTATCTGCTACTTACTACATACATACCTACCTACTTCGTACTATGGTACCAAGCAGCCAAGGCGCCGTCGCACCGTCAAGGTCCCACCCATTCCAGACGGAGCTGCAAGGGCAGTGGGCACCGGCTCTACGGGCACAAGGGTCGAGTCCTTGGTGGGGTTAGTTAGGAGGAGGGGCTGAACTACCTTTGCGCTATTGTACAGTACTTCAAGTTCGTACGAGCCGGTGCCCTGCCTCCCTAATGCCCCGACAGCCTCGGCCAGCCGCGTCCAGCAGTGAACCCCTTAGGTTACATACATGTATGTATGTAGGTAATGCTAGTCCTGGCTTGCTGGCCGGCTGGCGAGTTACCTACATACATACGCACTACGTAATACATAACTGAACTGAGATGAAATGCGTGGCTGACCTGATTCAACAACCACTCAATTTCTTGGGGAACTCCTATAGGCAGGCAAACTTAGCCACCTACATACATAAACCACACAGCACCCGTACAACGCAACAGTCTCACCAACTCTCAAGACACATGTTGTAGAGATATTTGATGCCTAAGATGATAATGACAGCTTCACCATGAGTCCGCGAAAGCGTCCACGGCCAGATCCCGCCTCCGAGAATTCCACGGATAGTTCATCAAAGAACCGAAAGGGAAGTGTTGCGTCACAGTATAAGCACAACTCAACAGTGGCATCAACAACACCAGCCTCATCCGGAGCACGAAACCAGGGCATGATGCCTCCGATAAATCGAGAAAGATCACATTCGAACCAAAATGCTTCGAGTTCCAATAGCGTGAACTCACCAAGCACAGTACGTCGCATTCCTTCATCAAATGTCCCTCGATTTCCCATCACTAACTTGCATGAAGCAGAAGCTCCCTAAGTCCCGGGGCCTGAAGACCCGTAGTTGGTATGGATCGTGGTCCGGGAAATCGCAAGCTTCCACACAGATAGCGACAGAGAACATTACCGGCGGCACTTCGCGTCCAGATTCCACTCCCAACCTGAGCCGCTTTGAGATCAAGAAAGGGTCCGAACCATCTAGCGACTCGGATGCTCAGTCGGTCGGAACAATGCCTCACGTTGTCGAAACCGATACAACCGATACAACCTCGACGAAGGCCGCGAACCTTACCACCCAACAACAAGAATCTACCAGTCAACGTAGCGAACACAACGGAGACTCTACCACAAATGGCCCCAAGGAGGATAGTCCAAAAAGAGACAATGAAGTACAGTCTGAGCAACCGGTAGCAGCCCAACCTCCACCGGTAGCATATTCGGGCTGGCTAGGTTGGCTCGGGTATTCGACAACACCTACAAACGCGACAGAAGATCAGGACAACCAACAAAAGGCTCCCAAGGAAACAGAATCCGCCCCGAAGATCAACCAGCCGGAAGTCAATCAGCATTACGTAGTTGAGACTATAGTACCCCCGACGGAACCACCGAAGCCTGAACCACCAAAACCTGAACCGTCGAAGCTTGAGGCAAAACCTAGACAGTCAAGTTGGTTTGGATTATGGTCATATACCACCCCCACTTCTCCGAGCAGCATCGTGCAAGGAACGTCAAACCATGAACCAGTGCAATCAGTTGTGCAGAAACCGGGCAAGGATGCCACCATGGAAGACGCTCCGCCATCTGCCCCGTCTGCCCCGTCGATCCCGTCTACTCCATTGACGCCGGCACCGACAAGCCAACCATCTGCCGGCTCAACGTGGGCGTTCTGGTCTCGAGACTCTGGATCGAAACCTAGCGAAACGACCCCCACGGCATCAGAGCAAGGGGAGCTGGCCATAATTGGAGAAGGCTCTGAGTCAAAGCCCAGACGATCAGCCAGTGTGGAAATCAGCGAGAGTAATGTTCCGGAGACAAAATTGCCAAGTAAACCCGCAAAGGAGTCGGGAATCAGGGCAGCGCTATCTAAAAAGAACAAGAGGGTTCGGCCACAATCAATGGACTTAGATGAATCATCAGCAGCGCGACCTGGCACACCACAGTCGGATACATCTTCCGTGAAGAATGTGCTTGTCAAGCCCACTCCACAGTCCAATCTACTTCTTCCTTCGTTCAAAAGCACGTATCGTATGAAAGAGAACCCGTCTATCATAAAGCAGATAACGCAACTCCTGCTAAGGTCCCAGCAGCCGCCCACAAACCATGTCTTCTTGATGAAGGAACCACCTAGGATTCGGCGGGCTATCGCTATAGGCGTCCATGGCTTATTTCCGGCATCGTTCCTTCGCCCCATGATTGGTCAGCCAACTGGGACGAGCATCCGCTTCATGAATCATTGCGCCGACTCGATCCGCAGGTGGGCAGATAGCCATGGGTGTGGCGATATCGAGATTGAGAAGGTAGCCCTTGAAGGAGAGGGCAAGATCGCCGAGCGAGTGGACAACCTATGGAAGCTGCTCTTGAATTGGATTGATCATATCCGACGCGCCGATTTAATTGTTGTAGGATGCCATTCCCAGGGTGTTCCGGTAACAATGATGTTGGTGGCCAAGTTGATCGAGCTTGGCGTTGTCAATGGAGCCAGAATCGGCATTTGTGCCATGGC
This sequence comes from Diatrype stigma, assembly GCA_022225965.2. Taxonomy (NCBI): domain Eukaryota; kingdom Fungi; phylum Ascomycota; class Sordariomycetes; order Xylariales; family Diatrypaceae; genus Diatrype; species Diatrype stigma. The sequence continues at coordinate 186,215 of JAKJXP020000051.1, read as the reverse complement.
GGGTGTTTCATTGGGTCCATTTCCTGACTACAAATCAAGCGTGGGGATGCTTATGGGCTCGGCCGGAGAGCTCTGGCAATTTGCTGACCCTGAGAGCGAGGTTTACAAACGTTACGAACAGGCACTGCAGGCAGTGGTTAATCATGGCGCCCGTATAACGTTTGTTGGGAGTATCGATGACCAACTTGTTCCATTAGAGTCCTCTCTGATGTCCCCGGCGTCGCATCCCTACATCTATCGGGCTGTATTCATCGATGGGCGTGTACACGCCCCTGATTTCATTTCGCACTTGGTTGGGTTTGCCTTGAAACTACGAAACTTAGGTATATCGGATCATGGCTTGATTCGAGAGCTTTCAATCCCGCTTGCTGGAAGCTTATACTCAGGAGAGGGGCACTCTCGGCTCTACGATGACCCACAGGTCTACGAGTAAGTTTTCTCCCTATAGGGGGCATACTACGACGTCCCTGCTTTCTTGTTCCTTGGAAGGGATCCAACTAACGCCCTACAAGCTTGGCAGTTTCCCATGCATTAGAAACGACCTCTGTTGGGAACGTGCCCTGTCAGATCCGGAAACACGAGGGCTTCGCCAGCCCCAACCCATATGTGCTGCCATGGATCATGCGAGGTCTCCTCGAAGAGCAGTTTGTCAAGACAGAGCTCTATTCGGAAACAACCGAGCTGCTGAGGCAATTCGACGAGTGGAAACCGGTTTCTAAGGCGTTGAAGGACGTAAAGTACAGACTCGAGGCCGTCAAGTCGAAACTGTAGCAGCAAGTATTGTTCCGCTCAACAGTATTGCATAGTGAAGCACGGTAATCTGATTTTAGCGACTGTCTTTAAGTAACGTAAGGAGTACAGGGATACCCTTCTTGGGGTGGCGTTGGGAAAGGAACATTGAAGGCGTTGGGAAGATATATAGCATATAGGGGGTTGCTTCCATACATATCTAGGATAAACCAGGGCGCCGTATTACAAAGTTGAGCAAATAATTGTTATTGCCTAACGAATGCAGGTCATATAGGTGGCAGCCCCTGTGACAGGGGAGGATAAGCTGTAAACTAGAACATTCAGGTCATTAGAGTAATAATCATAGATGAATTGGTTCAGTAACTACGCAGTTGCTATACCTGCAACCTCCTCAACCTCCTGTCCTGCTGGGTTGAGGCAGGGGGAAATGAATATATCACGTTCTAATTACATACCTACCTACATACAGTGGGACGGTGTACGTATGTATGTAGCTGGGCTCTCCCCACCTACACTATAGTACTAGGTATGTATGTATGTAGGTATGTCAAATTCTAGACGATCAGACAATAGTTCTAGACGAAACCCCTTATTATAGACGGGAGGGTTTCAGCTACCCGATTGGTTCGTAGAGGCCATAGTTTAGCATACCCCATACACACCTACAGCTGCATGCAAACCGTTCTCTGTTGACCAGCAACTCCTAACTGAAGATGAACAAAGGCAGCATGTTTGTAAAACCCAACTTCGGATGGTGTCCAGGCACAAAGACAGAACTACGCATTATACATGTATGATGTATGTAGGTTTGTATGTAGGTATGTATGTATGTATGTGGTTACGTAGTACCTGAGTTAAGTTAGCAAGAATTCATAGGGAGCAAACGACCCGGTAGCTTGGGATCAGCTACCTGCATAGTAGATACCTAGGTACTTGTAGTTACATACATTCAAGGTTGGCTAACAGTAGGCGGGTTGCACCAGGATAACCCTTTCTTGCCAGGGCTGCACGGCTGCCAGGGCTCGTCAGGCAGTCAGACAGTCAGGCAAACCGAATGGAAGCGACCTCACGGGAGCATCTTCTTGCATTGTTTGATCACTGCCCACATAGTACCTACCTAGTATTGTATAGCGACGTCGGGACCATAGGAGTAGGTACATACGCTGTCTAAGTGCCTGAGTGTTAAAGTGCCCGACCGGGACTAGCCGGATCCATCATCTCAAACCTTGCAAGCCTACCTAAGTAATACCTAGGGAGGTTAGGTACCTACCTAGGTATAATACGGTAGGATTTTAACTTCTTGTTAGTTCCAAATTATGACCTCAGCATAGGGCGAGCGTAGAGAGAGATATCTGTTATTCATCTTCATAAATCGAAATTACCTCTGTATTTACTTATTACTGCTGACCTAGTCAGGGACTTTGCCTCCTAACTCCTACCGGTAATTAATATATATAATGAATCAGAGAACTGTAGAGCTCCTGAGGCTAAACCAAACCATCTACTAGTTTGATGTCTCTCGAGCATCAGTCCAATTGCACACGACCTTCTCCTTTGATCTTCTGAGTACCTTCATACCTGAGTACCTTTATACCGGAACGGGTCCATCATTACCAGCCGCAGTACCTGCTACCGTAGAGTTACTAACTTACGCTTCCCACTGCCTATTACCTACTATAGTTACTCCCAACACGGGTAGATGCTTCCAAGGTTGGAGGCTCTGATTAGAAAGCCGGCGTTCTAGGTTAGCCCCTGTTGTATCTCTTAAAACCGTATATGCGCCGACCCGAGCTGTCTGCAAAGTGACGTGCATTAGGTGCGAAATAGTCGGTCGAATCTCAACGCATTCCTCACCTCCATTGCATTCTTACCTACCGCCGCCTCGTCCGCCGCCTCGTCCGCCGCCCTGAAGCCTTGCAGCAGCACACAGCAGCGCTACCCTCCGAGGTCTATCTATCTTCCAACGCGAACATCTATCGTTTCCGCCTACCGACAAACACATGGGGTCCGCTGTCTAAGCGCGAGATCTCGGGAGACAGATGATGAAGCCTACGGAACCCTCCGATAACATCCTGTAAGAACCCGGCATTCTACCCATGCCGCGCGTATCCGGCTCTCCGTATGGTCTAGTACAGCTGTGAGAGAGTGTGCTGACACGCGGAGATCCAGTAAGCTACGCGGGACGCGCCTTGCTTAAGGTGCCATCGCCATGGCGCTACTCGACCCCAGTTTCGTCTTAGGAATACTCGTGCTCGTCTACCTCTCCTCTTTCGTTCTGTTCGCCGTCGTTCGGATCCTTACCGGCCTATCTATACAGCGTCTTGGCTACTTCTCCTTGCGACGGATAGCCTTTACGCCAAGAGATGGACTCAATATCAAGATCCGAGGGCTCGGCCTGAATCTTCACCGGCCAACCTTCTCCCAGCCGACGTGGATGAGCATCAAGGTCAAGGAGCTTGCCGTCACCGTGAATATCAAAGAGTTGGAGGGACAGAACACCGTCGATTCCGATAAATCCGACGATGGGACCGATCCCAAACCACGAATCAACGAAGCCCAAGGCGCACAGAAAGAACCTCTTCCGCGGAGAGGTACCTCCGGGCCCGCTCGTAGCGTGGTATGGAAACAGCTTATGAGGATAAAGGAGAAACTGAAGCGGCTGCACCGGAATGTTCATTGGCTTCGAATGGTCGACGTGGTTGCGGCTGACACTGCGGTAACTATCGTGGACGTTGGTACTGTACAGCTTGGCAGCTTCACGGTTGCTCTGGATACTCGACGTCGCATGTCAGACCGCGCACGGTACTTTTTGCAGTCAGGTGGTGAACAACGCCAGAAGCATACAGCCGAATGGATCGTGACTCTACGAAGCGTACTCTTCACGGCTCATGGCGGGGAACCGATCGAGATATTAGATACCGCAACCCTCAACGTCCATGGGTTCCTGTATGATCAGCTAGACGGTCTTCGGGATGCAGCTATTGCCCTGAAGCTCGGCCGTGTTCATGTGCCTTACGACGATATACAAAATTGTCTCGAACGATTGAAGAGCGTTAAGGGGCGGCAGGTGACGACGCCGCCTTACAGACAGGTCGAGTCCCTCAAGGTGTCTATTGATGAGGTCATCCAGGAAATCGACAGGCCTGGCAGCACCGATGAGGATTTAATGCAGACGGTATCGGATTCCAAGGAATTTGTGAGCTCTATCCTTCGGGGAATAAAAGAGGTCCAATTTGCCGTGAGCTTCGTCAGCCTCACGAAGGAGGTTCATAGAATTAAATCAACGGGATCACCCTTGCTCTTGAACGCATCGATGAAGGAGGTCGGCATTGACCTGCACCGTCTGGACCCCAAGTCCGCAGCCCACCGGATGTATTTCCCATCCAAGGACATCGCACATGAAGCCCAGGTGGTAGGCCTGTCCATCTCTGTTGGCCTCGACGATGGTCATGGCAAGCCGGAAAGAGTTGTGTACATCCCAATGGCCACGACTACCTTGAAGACAACATTGCCGTCCAAAACCGTGGAACTGTCGGATGATGTTAGTGCTGAAGATAGGAACGCGAATATGCTCTTTGGCAATTCCGTCGTCACGGAGCCCTCAGTCGACCTAGACCCGAAACATCTCCCGATTATTCTTGCACTCCTACGGCCACGACCCAAAAAACCGAAAGCCCAAGTGCAACAGAGACACATGATGATTTCAAGGTTGCTTCCAAAGGCCAATTTCAAATTTTCTATGCAGCAGCCAGTGATCAGAATAACGCTCCCGCCAGTGCAGAAGACGGACGATCCCGATGACTTTGACCTCATTATATCTTCTGTGTCATCCATCTCCCTTGATGTTGAGTCATTCCACTCTGCTGTGAAAGACTTCCACTACTCGCTCGCGTCGTCTGCGCGTGTTCAAACACATAGCCTTTATTATCAGACTGCTCAAGGCGACCGATTCGACTTGATTGATACCGATTCCTTTGACCTCAAACTCCAGCTCTCCGTGAACCCGGACGTCCACGTTATTGCCAATGGTCACGTTCAGACTTTCGCCATACGTATGACCCGCCCTGAAATCATTGATGGTTTGCATCAGATAGTACGCCAGCTCAGACTCGATGTTCAGCCAGATAAGTGGCCTACATCGAAAACTAGAAAACCCCAGAATGTCCTCCGGGCTGTGCCACCGTGGTTGTTCCACTTCGCGGTCGATGTCGAGGACTTCAGTGCAGAAGTGGCTGGGGTTGATGACGACTTCCCCAATAGCACGCGCGGCGTCGTACTTCAGTTGGACTCATGGTCGACAGAATATCGTGCCCAGAGACTAGACACATTGAAACAGCGGCCAACCTCTAGGAGGCGTGCCGCCAGTAGGTCTATAATCCCAGACGCAGAGCTTCTGGGTTCGATCTCTATGCCACCATCGCCCCGAAGGAAGCATCAAACGGATGGCGACGGACGAAAAATCTCCTTCCAATCTCGTGGTTTGGAGGCTTTTATTCTTGAAGGTCCCGAGAAGATAGAGCTAGAGCCTTTTGTTCGGCTACCGCGCTTTGAGATAGCTTGCTCTACGAGCAGCGATGCACATGGCCCGGTTTCGCATATCCATTCACACATGCGGACCCTACTTATACAATACTCTCTCTTCCGCCATTATGCCGTAGGTATAGCTATCATGACGGTGCGGAAAGCGTTCTTGCGGACTCAGGGAGGCCTATCGAAAGGCGGCTCACAGGCAAGACCAACGAGTCCACCCGTGAACCATCTAGCCCCCCCTGTAATGTCACCCGGTTCGCCGACAACGGATCAGATGGAAGTCTTTTCTCACACTCCCCGAGAGCTCGTCACCATTGAATTCAAAGCTTCATTGATACAAGTCAAGGCCGATCTGCCGACTGACCCTCCAATGATGGTGCAGATATACAGCATAGATGCTGGTCGTCATCGATGGTCGCGGCCTTTCTTTGCCTCAAAGCTGGTGCGCATATACGCTGGTGCACCCCGGATGCGCGGGGTCTGGGCTCGAGTTGCTAGCATCAAGTCTCTACGCCTAGACTACCGTGAGTCCCGGAGAAAGATGTCGACCGGCGACTTCCGTGACGACAAGATGTTCGATGTTGTGGCCGACGCTATGAGACTCGCGGTTCCTCATGAGCTCATTGTGAGCCAGATATCTGACGGTATTGTAAACATCATAAAAGCGAGCGAGCAACTCGCTCATCGCTTCAAGACTGGGACAAACGAGTACATACTCGAAAAGGGGCCTGAAGGACCCAAAAACGTGCCGAAAATCTCTCTGCGAACCCGCACCCTTCTCTTCGAATTAGAAGATGGTGCGTTTGAGTGGAAGCTGGGTATGATATATAGAGCGGGGCAGGTTGAGCAGGTGCAACGCCTCGCGCGCGAAGAGGCCTTCCGCATCAAGGAGAAAAAGATCGAGGAAGAAATCAGACGAGAATCGAGTAGGTTTAGGGCTCGTTCTGCAATGCCAAGAGGAAGGGCAGCAACTCCACATGGCTCAACGAGAACGCGTAGCCAAAGCGCGGACGGACAATCGCGAAAGCACCGGAAAACACGCTCCCTTAGCGAGGGTTCTTGGGGCAAAACTCCGCGATATGACCCAGATAACCTTCAAGGTATGAGTGGTAGTGCTCATGTGTCGATTCAGGAAGCCAGGACGAGACTCCACGAGCACAATACACAGAGCTGGAAAAAGCGCATCGATCACCAGTATGCCATATCCCGCAACGCAGCAAAGGAAATCCGAGGTTTGTTCCTGGGACTTGATGAGCTTCCAGACGAACTTGAGGACACGGAGAAGATACTCGAGGTCCCTGAACGGCCTGCACTTATGACCACAATCCTGACAGATCTTCATGTCAAACTTGACAAACCATCATTCCCTATTTCTGAACTTCCTGACTTCCTTCACGAAGTTGGAAAGGGCATGCCGAAGGACATGAAATATTCGCTCCTCGTCCCAATGAACGTTTCGATTAGCATGGGCGAAGCTCGAGTCAGTCTTCGGGACTATCCGTTGCCTCTTCTCCATGTGCCGGCAATTAAGCCCAATCAGTCATCCAAGATACCTGCATTGTCGCTTCAAGCTGACTTCGTGATCGCCGAAGAATACCGCGGCAGTGAATCGACAAGGAGGATGCAAGTCCAAATAGCCCCTCCTGGCGACCCAGACTCAGAGATAGAGGAGAACGGCTTCGCCATTGATGTTCGCCGCACCATCGGTCCTGTCAAGTCGTTTTCGAATATCCAAGTTGACATCAATACCGCGTATCCTACTAGAATTACCTGGGGACCATCGTACCAACCAGCTATCCAGGACATGATGATGGTCATTGAATCGTTCACGAAACCCCAGCTGGACCCTTCCGAACGCGTTGGGTTCTGGGATAAAATCAGGCTCAACTTCCATTCTAGAATCCGAGTCGCCTGGAAGGGGGATGGCGACGTGCACCTGTCTCTCAAGGGCGCCCGAGATCCTTACTGCGTCACTGGTGACGGCGCTGGGTTTTTGATGTGCTGGCGGAACAATGTTAGGTGGAGCGTCAATACTGACGAGGACCCCAAACGGCTCATGACAGTCGATAGTGGCGAGTTTGTTATGGCTGTTCCCGACTTTAGTCACCAAGTCAGAGAATCAGTCCGCCGCACTGAAGAGAGTGACAGTATTGCAAGCGAAGCCAGCTACAAATCCGGCGCGATGTTCAAGAAAGTGGTGATGAAGGTGTCAGGCAATCTCCAATGGATGGTTGGTCTCGTGTTCGAACAAGCCATCGAGAATGGCAAGCGGAGTTACGACTTCAAACCTCACTACGAAGTCGTCTTAAAGGCCCCGCAGTATATCAAAGATGACAACGGGCTACCATATGATGCCTTCCGAGGTTTCAGAAGCGAGCACATTCATTTATCCATTGCGGTTAAGGCACCAGCTGATCGCGATTGGGCTTCATCCGAGCCTCAGGCCTCCAAAAGCTACAACACCGTCCATCTCACCCCTAGGATATTCACCCACTTCTTTTCTTGGTATTCACTCTTTAGTGGCCCTATGTCATTGCCTATCCGCCAGGGTTCACTCTGGCCTAATAGGGAGAAGGGCAGCAAGAAGTTTGGAAGACATCTCGGCACCATCAAGTACAATATCCTCCTAGCTCCTTTGTTCATGAGTCACATCTATAAGCATAAAGACGTCGAGGATTTTTCTGAAAATGCGGTTTCCGCCACAGGCATCAAAGTTCGATTCGACAGCTTCATGGTTGATATTCACCAACGCCGGGAGGAGTTCAACATCCGCGATCGAGGGCGTAAAACCAATGACAGAACAACGGGAATGAAGATTCATGCTGCGCAGCTTGATCTCTTGTCTACGGACGTCCGTGCTGTCTCGGCTAGTATCAAGGGCACCACGACAGAAGCGATTAAACGGGACTCCATGTCAACGCTGATGACGCAAGGTGAAGATGATGGTGCAGATCTCTCCCACTTCACGATCCCGGACAATGATTTTAGCTGGATCGACATGGATGACTTCGTGGAGCTCGACTGGATTTTGCCATCAGAACCGAACCCAGATACAAAAATATTACCCTTGGCCTATGCTCCCCGCGTCACTTACTTCAGACAAACGGACATTGGTGGCACCATCGACGGAGACCCTGATCGGACCAGTCCCTTCGGGGACGAACCAACGCACTTCTGTATTATGAGTCAGGATGACGACCCTAGGAGAGTTCAGTCGCAGCTGGTTCAAGCTCGACTGGAACAACTGGACGGTCAGATTGCTGCCAACATCCGGAACGTTGGGGAGGCTGAACTACGCAATATAAGGACTGATGGCACAGATCCTGAAGTACAGACGGAATTCGACACGCTTAACACTCACACTCACGTCTTGCAAGACAAGCAGACATTTATGAACAGCATGCTTGAACAGATGACTATCAATATCCAAAATCATGACCGAGACTCCGAGGCTTCCTTCGCACATGGAGGGGATGAAGAGCAGCGCCAGGCGCCCGACTTTCCGTTGGATACAGGAGATGAAGTGAAAGTGCCGCAGGGGACAGAATTTGCGAGCGACTTCAAGAATAGGTTCGTCGTGCACAATATGCAGCTCAAATGGAATAACCTACTGCGCAATATCATCCTCCGATATAGCCATCAAGTCAGTCAACGGAGGGGTTTCGTTTATTACCTGTCTCGGCCAGCTGTCAAATTCATCATAGACATTGTTGAGGAGCAAGCCAAGGCCAAGAGCAACAGCAAATCACCAAAAACGCCCCCCGGTGCCGAAAGCGCCTCCAAACCTAAGCCCAGCAAACGGTTTTCCGAAATGCACCCAGACTTCGACAAGCTGATGCAGCAGATGCTCCAGGAGGGAAGAAAATTTGTTGGTCCAGATGAATCGTTCGAAGGCCCGAACATGGAAGATCTCACCAGCAGCATCACCGATGAGTTCACCCCTCAGAGTAGTTTCCACGTACGCTTGATTGCTCCGCAGATCCAGTTACAAAGTGACAAGAACAAGAAGCACGTGGTGCTTATCACCGCCAAGGGAATGGAACTCAAGGTGGTAGAGGTCATGGATAAGGCTAGGTTATCAGACGAGGTCAGCGGCCTGGTCCAGCGGCGCTTCTTGCTCCGAATGGATAGTGCACAGTTCTTCGTCACGCATCAAAAGTGGTTTTCCGGCCAGCTTCTATCCATGTACTCCGGCAACACATACGGGACCCCCGCTGGCACCTCCTGGCCCCCTTGGGTACCTATGGAAGTCATGTTTGATTTCGAGTCAGATCCTTTCGGGTTCAAACGAGTGGTGCAGAAAACTTCGGCGATGTTGAGACACGACAGATTCAACACCCTCCGTCTGAAGTATAACGATGAAGTCGACTCCGAAGAGCACAACGCTATGTCCGGAGATGACTCAGAGAGCAGGATGGATAATCTCTGGGTGGAGTTTCCTCAAGCTAGAGCCCTGTGCAACTCCTCCCAGTACTATGCGATATACATCATCGTCCTCGACCTTCTCATGTATAGTGAGCCGCTGGAGAAGACAAGAAATGAGCGCCTAGAGAAGATCATGCTTGCCTCTGACTTCAGTGACCTGCGTGGCGCGCCCGAAATGGTAATCAGGCTGCAGGAACGGATTCGGCAGCTAGAAGACATCAAGGCTCACTTCCAGGTCCACTCCAAGTACCTGGACAAGAAGGGCTGGGAGAATAGGCTGCTCCTAGAGCGCGATCTTGCCGCCTGCGAAGATGAGCTTTTCTTTATGATGAAAGCCATCACCACTTCGCAGCGCAAATTGGAAAGCGCAGAGCAGAGCAGTGCGTTTCTCAAGTGGACTATTCAGGCCAAGGAGATCGTCTGGCATCTTCTCCGTGACAACAACGAACCGCTGGTCGAGCTCCAACTGCGGGACACCCAGTACCACCGGACAGATAATTCGGATGGATCGCATAGGAATTTGTTCCAAGTTGGCACTGTCATCGGGCTAAATCTCCTCCCGGACGCGATCTATCCTCAAATGGTTGCGCCCTATTCAGAGGGAGGCGAAAAGAGTGGCCCCGAGGGCTTCGAGCCGAAGAAGATGGTTCGAGTTTACTGGCAAATGTTGGAGGCTATTGCGGGCATACCGGTTATGGACCATTTCGAGGTTAACCTGATCCCTCTAAAGATCCAGTTGGAACGCGAACTTGGCATGAAGCTGTTCGAGTATATCTTCCCTCCCACGGATGGAGACAAGAACAACACCGACGACCAACCAGCCGATCCGCCATTTATAATCAAACAGAGCTGGCCTGGCGATGCTGAAGATGATACGCAAGACGACACAAAGTCGGTGAGCTCATCAAACAGGTTGAATTCGGCGGCTTCGGACAAAGAATCGACCTTTGCCACGCGGGCCGGATCTCTGGAGCTGCGCCTACGTCCTACCTTGACATCCGACCTGCCTGTCATCGAAACAAACCCTCAGAACGCCAAGGCGGTTAGTGTCCACTCTGGTGAAGGAAATGTGTTCCGACTCTTTAGCTCCAAAACGGCAGGCAAGAAGCCGTCATACGAGTCCCTGCGCTCTACCAACACTGCCGCCCCGCGACCAGGCCTCGGTCGTGCTGTGACAACGGCTTCAACGACTAGTGATCCCAAGAAGCCTGCGCGCTTTGCTCTCTTAGGCAAGCAGGCAAATACCAACGAGAAGCCTTCCGACGATCTCACCAAGATGCTGACGCGGGCTTCGAATTACATGACATTTGTGAAGATCAAGATGCCATCTGTCGTCCTCTGCCTCAGCTACAAAGGCAAAGGCGACCGTAATCTCGAAGATGTACACGACTTCGTGTTCCGACTGCCGACGATCGAGTTCCGAAACAAGACGTGGTCGAACCTCGATCTTGCCCTGGCCCTGAAGTCGCATGTGATCAAAGCTTTAATCTCGCATACGGGCGCCATCATCAGCAACAAGTTCAGCAAGCACAAGCCGAACAGCGCCCAGCAGAGCAAGCTCCGCGAGCTCGCGACGAGCCACGTGCTCCTCGCGACCCCAGCTATATCCAGCACCAGCGAGAACAATAGCGACGACTCGGCGAGCATCTTCAGTCATAGTCCAATGGACTTCTCACGGTCGCCACCAAGGAGCATCAAGAGCTCTCAGGCCAGCATCCCCATCCCCCGACCTAGCAGTCGGAGCTCTAGCGCGGCCTCGACTCGCTCCTATCCCAAGGCCAACAACGGTGCCAGTCCGTCCGAAGGTCTCCGCGGGACGCCGGTGCCTGGTTTCACCATGATGAACCATGCTGCTACCGCTGACGACGTGTCGGCGACGGGTCTCGGTATCGACGTAGAACGCCCCCACACCAGCGCCAGCAACCTCCTCGGCCCCCTGAGGCCTGGCAGTAGCAGCAGCAACGCCAGCGCCATGCGGGGCGGAAGTGATAGGAGTGATACCTTCAGCTACAGGGAGAGGAGGAAATCGGCCGGAAGCGGGTTCCTGCGAGGCAGACTCAACGCTTTCACCAGCCGCCTCGGTGGCAACAGCAGCAACAAAGACCGGGACCGTGCGCCGCAACGACCATCAACGCCTGCTGAATCTGCTGCTACTCTTGCCCCCGCGGCCGATGATGATGATGATAATATAAGCATCAGCAGCAGAAGCATGTTACAAGAAGATGACCCACTACCACCACTACTACCACCACCACCGATAAGGGACTAGAAGGAGGAATAAACATCATGGGAATATAGGGATCGAGGCATAGCATAGCATAGCATAGCATATATAATGTGGAGCAGGAGGAAGAAGAGGAAGCGAGACAGGGTTGGGTAGGATATAAGCCTGCGTTGCGTGGCTTGGGCGCCCGACCAAAACAACAACACCACCACCTAGATGATAACCTACCTAATTTTAATTCTTACGACCGTGAGCTCTCGGAGAACACCTACCTACAGCACGGCGTATGACCACCCCGGTCCGGAAGGGCGTCTTGAGGCGGCGCGTCACTGGCCTGTTTGGATTGGAATTGTAAATATATACATATAGAAAATTGGATTTGCACATATTAATAACGTTCTACATCCATGCCTTACCCGGAGGAAGGGTATAACTGCATTCTCTTTCTTCCTTGTGACTATGGCCTGTTACATTTCTTGCTATCATTTACCATTATCTAGTATGTGTTCTTGGCAACTCAGCTTGGATGTTAAGTTGGTACGAAGCACTCGCATTGATATGACGGGTATCACCAAGGGGGATAGGTAGATAGGTGATAGGATGGGTGAGTGCATAGGAGCATGAGAAAAGGAACGGAGTAATAATAGATTTTACTTAACAACAAAGGGGGAGGGGGCGACATATCGCCAGGGCATCATCTAGATATGTTCGCCTGCGTATACGCTGCCAGACATGCCTTGATATGTGGGTTTTTTATCATCGCCCTCGGGAATATGGCATACTCAGGTAACCGAGATGGTAGTCAGACAGAGATGAATGAAGATCAAAAAGAGTAATTGATATTATGAGTGTTATCAGCAAATGGATGGAAGACGTTGTCGTCTCTTCCGGCACCCTAATATCTAGTAGAAATACAAGCCATACTCCCGTCGGGGCCTCCACCCCCTCCTATCAACTGCCCAAAACGCCATAGGCCTGATCCTCGAACCATCAAAGCTTCCTCGTAGCATGTTTATCTACCTTTTTTTGCTTAAGCTCTGCTAGCCAACGTCATAAAGTGGCTGGCCGCCGAGCCAACATAAGAAGAAAACCTCTTTCCGGCGTGAACACCTTGGGGTATTGCCTCCCTTTGTCTCGCCTTGCTACTTACTCCCTTGCTGGGTATGCGTCGATTCGTCCTTAATACACATGCCATTCGTTTCTCTCTTCCCCTTCCTTCCTGCTTCCCCCCTAATTGCGAGAGCACCATATACCTAGGACCTTGATATAAGGCCGAGGCGCGAGAGTGTGTAGTCCACTCTTGGTCGAACTCTGTGAATGCAAAAAGCGAACTGGTTCTGGGGTGCCGATATGAGCACCCTCCTGCACCCTCCTGCGGAACTTTAATGAGCATCGTATTCACTTCACCGTTGCTTACAGGTCATCGTCAGTTCTAGTCACCGTCACTCTGGACGCTGTTTGCACCTCCATTCGCTTGGCTGGTACCATTAGTGACCAACTTTATCCGCGTGGTGCCGGTGCTTCCAGAAGCCTGGGGCGTCCCTACACTAGTGGGGACAACTGAACTGTCCTTGGCAGACGGATCTTCGAGTTCAGCGAGCTCTGGGTGCTGACTGAGCTCGGCTTGCGATTGGTCATTGAAAGATTTCTGTATGCGGGTTAGTATATTGTGGACTATCTAGGCAGTGGTAATAGTGTCAACTAACCTCGATGACATGTGCATCCGAGTAAAGAAGACTTCCATCTTCGTTGTATGTCCGGCAGTTATTGCACATCAAGAGGACATCTCGGCGCATGTCGTTGATACTGCTATACTCCTCCTTCTTGATCTTGGCTTGTATCTGGTTCATGCAGATCGGGTTCTGGATGAGTAGATAGTAGTCGCCATAGTCCCGCTTGGATGGAAGCTTGACGAATGGTCCAATGATGAGACGTTTGGCGGGCTCATCGTCATCGTCATCTTCTTCAGGTGGCAGGTCTGCCTCAAGAGCCATCAGCCCGTCGTATATATTCCGCAAGCTTCTTTGCAGAACTTGCCGCAGCTCTGGTGGAAGACGAGATTCGCTGCTGAGAGCGATAACTTTGACCCGCCCCTGGGGCCCACGTCTCTTCTTGACGGGAGGATCACCATCCTCGTCCTCGGCCTTGCGTTTCTCGTTCTTGCTGCCTGGCTTTCGCCCTCGCTTCTTCGGCGTTGACTCGAGATCCTCGGTGCTTGCGCGACTCACGCTGGGCGAGTTAGCACCCGACGCCCCAAGTACCGTCACCCGCTTGAGCCTATTGTTTTCACGCTTGTCCTTGCGGGCTTGCTTGCGGGCTGCTGCCGCCTCTGGCGAGTCATCATCATCGTCAACAGCCATGAGCCACTGCTCCTCGGTAAGGCCGTCGTCGTACTTCACCCGGGTGCGCTCACGAGCGCCACGACCTAATATCTCATCTGCCTCCTCGGCAACAGGGTTTCCTTCAGATAGGTAGATATCGGGGAGCTCATTCTCTGCCATGAGGCGCGGCACCTTTTTGCTTCCCGGCCCAGTTCCATAGGTAAGATCCTTGAAGCGCTCTTCGTCAAGTTTCTGGAAAGTGACTACCTCATCATCACTTCGGGCAAGGATGAGGTTCAACTCTTCGTCATCCATCTCTTCTTGCTCGCCGGATTCTGCCATATCCGCCGACTCGAGCAGTGTCCGAAGCATTGCGTCCCGGTCCGTCTCGGAGGATTTATTGTCGAAACGACCAGCTTGAATGACCTTGCCATCCATATCTAGCTTGTATCGTGCTCGTTCAAGGATCTTCTCCTCAACTGAGTTGGAGCTGACAAGCCGCAAGATCCGAACCTCGTTCTTCTGACCGATACGATGGGCACGATCTTGAGCTTGCAGATCCTGATGAGGATTCCAATCGGAATCGTAAATAATGACAGTATCAGCGGTTTGCAGGTTCAGACCCAAGCCACCAGCTCGTGTCGAAAGCAAGAACATGAAATAAGGAGAATCGGGCGCATTGAATGCCTTGAGGAGATCAGAGCGGTCTTCCGATTTGGTGGTACCATCCAAACGTAGATACTGTAGTCCGCGAAACCGGAGGAAGTCCTCCATAATATCCATGATAGCGGTCATCTGGAAGAACATGAGGACGCGATGACCGGTCGCCTTATACTTGGGTAAGATCCGGTCGAGGAGCTCGAATTTTCCAGCGGTCCGCCACAATAGATCGTTACTGGTATTGAGGGGGTTCATTTGGTTTTCGACCTCGTCGAAGACGAAAGGATGGTTGCACAATTTTCGGAGTTGCATAATCATGTTGCTGAGACCGCGAGCCCCGGCCTTTCCTCCCTTGCCATCACTAACGGCAATCTTGTTGTGGGTGACCATCTGCTTGTAGAGTCGAGTTTGCAGGGCAGAGAACTTGCACTTGATGACCTTTTCTGTCTTGTCTGGCAAGTCTTTCTCGACATCCTTCTTGAGACGACGGAGAAGGAAGGGTTGCAACACCTTGTGAAGACGACGGATGACGAGAATTTGTTCTTCTTCATTCAGCTCCATCTTATCTTGACTGCCGGTATTTGCGAACGGAGTGTTAAACCACTCATCGAACGTCTTAACCGACTTGAAGATGTTGGGGAGAACGAAGTTGAGCATAGCCCACAGCTCACCCAGGTTGTTCTGGAGAGGCGTTCCCGTAAGGATGAGACGGAAGCGGGTGCTATAATACGAAGAAATCGTAGCACTAAGCTTGGAATTGGTATTCTTCATACGATGACCTTCATCGATGATCATGTGGAACCACTTAATCTTACTCAAGATCGGCCGGTCCTTGATAATGTATTCGTATGTCGTCAGAAGAACTTGAAATTTCCCTTGCCGGATCTTCTCTTGCTGTTGTTTTCGCGTGTTGGGCGGTCCTTTGTAGACAACACGAGAAACGGAAGGTGCCCATTTCTCGAATTCCAGATTCCAGTTCGTCAGTGTACTGAGCGGGACAATGACCAGATACGGGCCTTGCTGCATCTTGCGCTCAATCAGATATGTGATCAAGCTGATCGTCTGGATTGTTTTGCCGAGACCCATCTCATCGGCAAGGATGCCGTTGAGATTGTTGTTATAGAGCGACAACATCCACTGTAGACCCTTGATCTGGTATTCCTTGAGAGTGCCACCGACCAGCATACTAGCCTGCTCCGTAACTTCTTCTTTGACCCGATGGGCCACAGCATAGTAGTCAATCTTGCGACTTGCAGCACTGACTTCCTCTTCGGGCTCACTCTCCTCTTCCGGTGGAAGATTGCCGAGTTCATCTCCGTAGCGCTCTGCCGCTTGTCGCTGTTGTGCCTTGACGGAGGACGCAAGCTGGTGCAAGAAACCATCGGTCTGTTTGAGCAGATGGGTGATACGGGTGTCTTTCGCCTGGTCGAGCAGCTTGAGATAAGCCTCTTCATCGTTGGCCTTTAGAGCTTGGAGACGCTGCTTGGCAGTACGCTCAATGCGCTTCTGTTCTTCCTTCTCAATGTTGAAGTGGTGAGTATGCACGGCTCTACCCATTTTCACCATCTTGCTCCTAGCATTGACGGCCGAACTGAGGATCTCGGATTTGTGGTGCTGGATAGACTGCAGGAAGTCAATATGCTTCTTCTTCTCTCGGTGCTCACGGGCGTCTCGTTGCTGCTTCTCAAGCTTCTCCGTCATCCGGGCCTCGCGGACACTCTGTTTCTTGATCCGGCGGTATTGGGATCGGTTCGTTGTCATGGCAAGATTATCGTAATGCATCATCTGACGACCAATCTTCTCCCGCAGCGCGCGTTGCTTGGCGTACAGACCAAGAGCCTTCAGCTCTATGATAGCTTTCCGCTTCACCGAGTCATCTGCCTCGAGCGTTTCCTTGGTAGTATCCCAGTGTGCAATGTTTCCGGGCACAGCCTTCAGTTCAGCATATCTAGCATGCATACGGCTGAAGATGAGGATGTCCCGTTCATGCCGCAACTGCTCAAAATCGACACCGGTGGGGAAGATGCTGGGAATAATGAGACGTTGTTTCCGCTGGCTATGATCAAAGTAGTTGATTTCCTCGCGGACGAGACCGGCTTCGTAGGGTGACTTCACCGTTTTGAAGGACCGACCCTTCGGGACAGCTGAAGACTCGGGCTCCGCAGAGCCATCAGGGGCAGCTGAACCAGCTTTTGTGGGCTCTTGGACTGATACTGAAACCGATGGAGTGCGACTGCTAGTAGCTGGAGCTTGGACTGATTGTTCGGCCACGGCCTGTCTTCGTTGGCGCTGAGCATGAAGCGCTTGCTGCATCTGATATGGCACGCCGGCATTTTTACCTAGCAGCTTGAAAGCCTGAATCTGCTGTCTCAACAGGTTCAGTTGCTGCTGAGAGAACTGTGTGATAGGAGATGTGGTGGAAGGCGACGAAGTGCTTGTTTGCGCAGCTGAAGCAGATGTCGAGGGCAATGCCGAGGCACCAAGAGCAGCGGACGACGGCGGTTGCGTAGTCTGTTGGGGCTGCTGATGCTGCTGAGCGCCATTGACGCTGATGCTTCCATTGGGGGCATTGGGGATATTTTGCGACTGCTGCAGCTGGTGCTGTTGTTGCTGATGGTGCTGCTGTTGCTGCTGCTGGTGTTGCTGGTGGTGCATTTGCTGCATTTGCTGCTGCTGCTGGATCTTGCGCATATGCTGTTGCTGCTGGAGGTTCATCAGGAACTGGCTGATCTTCATGTACTCGGGATCGGTGTTAGGGACGCCGCGTTCCTTCATTTGTCGGAACTTCTGTAGGTAGCAGTAAGCATCAACGGTCAGTCCAGGAAGGGATTCAGGGAGGGAGCCAGGGGATGACGAACTATGTACATCTCTTGCACCTGCTGCTGACTGAAAGGAGCATGCACGGCTGAAGAGCCGGGATGCTGGACGGGTTGAGGCATCTGAACAGAGGCCATCTTGATTAAAAGCTGCCCAGTAAAGAGCGGACTTGACTAGGTTGTTCCCACGGAATTCCGAAATTCTATTTTCGCCCAGGAGCTATCATGAAGCATTCATATCTAGCACAAGATAGCGGCGGCGGGTCTCATGCGTGGGGTGACAAGCGCGTCGCGAAGGGAAATATGAGGCTGACTACCCCCAACCAAAAGGCTGTAGCTGGAGCGTTGCGCCCACAACCAGCAGATGGTCTCTGCTGGGGGGGATTGGGGATTGGAAATTGGAAATTGGGGAAAGGAATGCGACGGGGAGGTCAGATGCAGGTGCTACTGCGACAGCGACTACAAATGGGGCTGGGGTGGAATCTGAAGTTGAAGTTGAAGTTCAAGGTGAGTCGCAACCGAATAATAGGCAGATAGGCAGATAGGCAGATACCTAGTAGAGGTTGATTGATACCTTGGTAGGCTGGTAGGTAGATGGGTTTAATCGGATGTGTGGTTGCGTGGTTGCGACAAGTCGCGCTGGACTCTGGAGTGACTTGACTGGAGTTCAGTGGGGAAAGTAGGTACTAGGTGGTAGGTATGTAGTAGGTAGGTATGTAGGTATGTAGGTAAATCAGTTGTCCATCACGGTCGTCGCGACAGATGGAGGGACACCGAGTTACTAAGGGCAGTCTGGGCAGAGAGCTGCTGGTGGTAGACGGAAAGGTGGGCTGAAAACCCGGCGTTGGGGGGCCGATTAGTCGGATAATTCGCGATTTTGTCGCGTGAAAATAAAGGCCAGGGAATTCCTGGATGGATGCTGATGGATTTAGAGGGGGACGGGCTGGTATGGGCTGGTTTTCTGATGCGCGATTGATGGCCAGAAAAGCATTGCCCATGTGGTTGATTGAGTGAAAGGAGATTTTGCTGCTGTAGTCCGTAACAGTCCGTAGTGCTCAAGCAGTTAAGGCGCTGTGCCCACTGTCCTGCCTGGGTGTCCAGTCAGCCAGTAGAGGCAAGGGATAAGTGGGGGCCTGCTGGAGCACAGCCTCAGTCTAACTGGGTCTGTGCTCCCCTTTTCACTGTGCTTCTTGGCTCGTGCGCTGCTAAATCTGCCAGCTTCTCCGCTCTGATTGGTCTATACAAAGGGCTGTTGGGGCTTGCCAGGCCACTAACCATGTACTGTATATATGTATGTATGTACAATACCTAATACAAAGTACTTCAAGTTCTTATTGTTATCTCGTAGTGACTTTATCTTATCCGTCCATGGATGCATCCATGGATCCATATCATTTTTGGAACCTGCTCTCTGCCAGCCTGAACAACATTGCTTACCTTACCACCTCCATGCACCAACACCATATTTCACATCAACTGCCACCAACTGTCCCAAGATAGCTGACCTGGAGATGGCTGAACATCCAGGGCTGCCAGGATGGAAGTGGGCAGTTACTATAAAAGGTACCTACTTATGCAGCCGCTAGGTAGGCGGTAACAATACGTAGATAGGTAGGTTCGAGTCCCCTGAGCCCTGGTTTGAGTACATACAGCTTGGCTGCAGCCCGTCACTGGGGGTGTAACCCATCATAGACCATTCTTGTTAGGTCTTTAGCAGTAGTATCAACTTCATTAGGTCGATCGATCACATGCACTGTAGTTTCTTAGGGAACTTCCACCTAGCATAGCTCTAGTATTCCGTTGAATTGGTTTTATTATTCCAAAGAAGCTCTGTGATAAGTTGTTGTATATACACTTATGTAGTCGGTGACGCAATTATAAGCTATTTGAATAAAGAGGTCTGTCGGAGTTCCCCTTCAGATGCTATAGTTACCTGGCATTGGCACGCCTTTTGTTTGATACACCAGCTTGTGTGTGTAGCCTCTGCAACGAGGGTAGGTAGATAGCTGTGCCTTAGGTGCTTAAGTATGCATACCTACACGTAGGTATGTAGCAAGGGACTGACTGGAGGGCATTCACCACATGATACTCAATAGGCGGTCGCTTCTACTCTAGCAGATGAAGGTACATCTCCAAGAGTCTCCAAACGGGTAGTCTACCCGGGACATCCTTCAGGGCAATAGACATGGTGTAGTAGTGGGGGAGGGGAGCTTCCATGCCATCTAATAAGTGGAAATGCTTGGCCGGACAACATGCCGGTGCCGGGGTCACAAGGCCGGCTTTCCGGGTCCCTGGATGGCTTTGCTCACCTCTTGATCTTCTTCTTGTCTGGTCCTTCGTCCGCCTCCTCGTCACTTAAATCTGCATATTGCGTAACCGGCTGCGTGCCCTTCCAAGCCTTCGTAAACATGGGATCCTTGTTGGCGACATCAGCATACTTCAGAAGCGCTTCTCTCGGGTCCTCGTGCAGCATGCGGCTCAGAGGGATATTCTCGCTGATGTGCTTCTCGTCCGGCTGGCTGCGCATGAACGGCGTCTGCTGAGGAACCTGGGGCCTTCTGGGGTCTTTCGACTTTCCGGATGCCGTGACGCCGGCCTTTCTCCCGCCCATGGGCAGAGCCCCCGGGGTAATGATCGAATCGCCGGAAAGCCCAAGCGATTGGTCCGTTGTGAATTCAGGGTTGTCGTCCAGGTGTCGCTTTTTGGGCGCCCGCGACATAACATCGACCGCGCCTCTAGCGGACATGGTCGGGTTATATAGAATGCGCATTTCCCCGTTGGCAGAGCCCGTAACAATCTGGTTGATCTTGGGGTGCCAATCTACCGTGATGACCGGAACACCCTCTGTGATGGGCGTTGTGTACTCGGGCTGCAAGTTTCCTGGATTCAATATGTGAAGATGACCGTTGGCAGACCCCGTGATGATGCTGGTAGAATTCGGCGCATACTTTATATTAGTAGTCGGGTAGTGATCTGATGTGGACGGGTGGGCCACAGAGACGAGGGGTTCTTTGAATTTCCTCGTGTCCCAGAGCTTGATCAGATCGTCGCCCCCTCTTGTAACCACCATGCGCCCGTCCGAACTGATGTCAATCCCTCCGGTCCAGGTGTTGGGCTTGTGAGCATCCCGGATTTCGGCTGCGGGCCGAGTGAAAGGGCCGTTTCCGCTCCACATGACCAAGGAACCATCGAGGGCAGCTGAGACTAGGACATGGCTACCCCCTTGGGCCGGGGTTCCCCAAGCCACAGTGGTCATCCGGGTCCGTCCAGCGGCTCCAGGGGCCTTGGACTTGAAGACAAGCACCTCTTTCTGGCTACGCTTATTGTTGATGTCCCATATTCGCAAAGTGCTGTCGGTTCCCGCCGTGACGCACAGGTTCTTGTCGGTCGGATGCCAGGTTCCCGTCGTGATCTCTGAGACGTGTCCCTTCGTGTTGTGCATGTCGCGAAGGTACATGTCACCCTTGACGAACTCTGTAATAACGTCACCATCTCGAGACAATATTTTGGCCTGGGGATGCGCCGATACACAGAGAAGGACACCCCCAGCGAGTGGATTGAACTGCACCCGGTGGATAGGGTGCGCCTCTGAGTTTGCTGCGGAAAGCTTGGTTTCCCAGGGATCAACGCTTCTAAAAGCACGGATGGTGGTGGGTGTCATGGATGCAAAGTCGTGTAGCTTCACATTGCAATCGATAGACCCGGATATCAATCGACCCCCTGCGGGATCTAGCGAAAGTGACGTGACGGCGCGTTCGTGGGTCTTGATGACCATCTCGTGGGAGGTAGGGTATTCATCTTCGTCGTCTTCGGAATCATCTTCATCTGAGGAGCCATCGCTATCGGTCGCAGTGGTCGGCATGGGCAGCTGTGTTACTTCTGGCACTGGCAATGTTTTGGGCTTTCCTGTATCGACAGTTCTCTTGGTCCGCTCTATTTGCGCGGCAACGTTAGCCTCTTTGGATTTCTTGCCGAATGACGCTGGTAGGAAGGCGCGCATTGGGTCATCTTCTGCCAGATCTGGCCCTTCAATCTGGACTTCTTCTTCGTCGCTCATGGTCGCCTATGGGAAGAGGGTCCGGTCGAGCGGGTGGGAGTTGAAGAGGGAAGGAATGTAATGGCTGAGGACGATGTTGATCGGAGGATTATACATGCCCAGGTGTAATTGCTAGTCTACTAGGGAGGTAACGGGTAGTCGAGTCGGGCAGGTATCCACGTAGGACGGGAGGACGGGATTCCCCCTGATGGTTGATACATATCACCTATGGAGTCACTATATACTCTGCGGCAGTCATAACTATATGAAGTATGAAGTTACATTAAAACTGTATAACTAAGACACCAGGTCGTGAAACCTACCTAGGTACATCTAATTAGGTACATCATACACCCCGTAACAGCGCAGATCGGTACGCGGGTAGCAGCCCTACATGTAAGTTATTGCTGCTTGTCGGGCGGATGTTCCAACCCGGATTGTAGCAGTACAGAGTTACTATTGCCGAGCAATCCTCGACTCCTTTCCTGACTGCCTGCTTTGTCAGTTGCCATCATACATACCTACATACATTGTAGCCCGAGGTGTGGGGTGGGCTATTCCATTGTACATACATCATATTACCTACAGTACCTATCTCTACTCTCAGGCCTCCAGTGCTATCAGACCTTCTAGCAGACAGTAGGTGCATATCTACTTGTATTGCCTGCGCCTATAAATGCAGGATGACGGAGCTCTGTGTATGGATACCTAGGTAGGACCTAGGTAGGTAACTAGGTATAGTTGGGCGTCTTACGTCTCCAGGTCTGGTAATCTGGTAATCTGGTAATAGCCATACTACGTAGTAGCATATGCATTCAATAGTTGACATCCTTCTTCGAAAACTCTACGAGTTACATACTTACGTTATCTAAGCCTTTCAGGCTTTCTATAATACCAGGGTTTTTATTTTCATTCCCTACCAGAGTAATACCAAGATTCCATTAGATTCGCTACACGGTTCGACATCTCTTCTGTAGCAGTTCACTTCCTTCACGAAGCCCAAGGAACGACTACCTACCTAGGTATATTCTCCTAGCTATGTTCTTTTAGCTACTTCGTACGTCGGTAGTTTTCAACAAACGTCGATCGGACCCAGTCTCCCACATACAGCACGCATACAACACGCATACAGCATACGGCATACAGCATACATACATAATCAGTAGTTCGCTCTCCCCGCTCTCCTGCGTGTGCTGTCGTCTGTCATCTCTCCGCCCCCGGCTTAAGGATAAGGAAAGCAGCAAGCGGCAAGCAGCATGGTCGCGTCGAGTCCCTGTGGCCCTCACGTCCCCAATGATCCTCGGATATAAATCATTAGACCCAAGTCATTGAGCTCTGCGAGCTTTCTATCGTTGCCCATCGACGTCTCGGCCCTTCCCGGCGCAACCCGACCGCGGCTGCCGCGGGTAGACCGGCTATCCTGTAGCGAATTCTCCATATCACGAAGCGGCCTTCTGACAGTCCGAGCAGGGCACCAACCACCAGCTAGCCCTCAAACAGTCGTCCATGTCGGAGAGCAACGAGTGAAGTAGAAGAAAAAGAGGGAAAATGCCGGTCCTACGCGAGATAGACATAGACGGTCTCTTCGGCGCAAGCTGGTCTTTGATTGCTGGACAAGCAGATGGCGATGGCAATGGCAATGGCGATGGCGATGGCAATCACGGTGGTTCGAGACTGGGAAACTGGAGTCCCCTCATCGGCATAGTCACGGCGATTGTGGGCAACGTTCTGATCGCGCTGGCGCTGAACGTGCAGAGGTATGCGCACATCCAGCTACACCGACGTCGGAACGAGGCGAGGGCGCGCGCGAGGGAGGCTCTGGAACGCGCTCGGAATACAAACACAACCTCTCGCGCTAGCTACGGGACAGCGGAGAGGCCATCCGTCTCGATGGATGCGCAGGAAGACGATCACGACGACGGCACTGCCCAGGAATCGCATCCACTGGCACAGTCCTTCCAATCCAGCGATACGGCCTGGACGGAAAATGATAGTGATGATTCTAAGGTCACATCGACATATCTCAAGTCTCCGTCTTGGTGGCTGGGTCAGGTGTTGATGACCATCGGGGAGATGGGCAACTTTCTGGCCTATGGCTTTGCCCCTGCTTCCATCGTGTCACCTCTCGGCGTGTTTGCTCTAATCTCCAACTGCGTCATCGCCCCCTTGTTCTTTGGCGAGCGCTTCCGAACCCGCGACCTCTGGGGCGTCCTCATCGCTGTTGCCGGCGCTATAGTCGTCGTCCTCAGTGCCAACCAAGAGGAAACCAAGTTAGATCCCCACGATGTATGGGATGCCATCGCCGGAACCCCGTTCGAAATATATGTAGCTATCACATGTTCCTTCATTCTTGTTTTGATGTGGGCGAGCCCCAGATATGGCCATCGAACCATCCTCATTGACCTCGGTCTTGTTGGCTTATTCGGTATGTCAAGTCTCCGGTTGTTGACACGAAATTCTATTACTAACAAAACTGTAAAGGTGGCTACACTGTTCTATCTACAAAAGGTGTTTCGTCTATGCTCTCATCTACGCTGTTCAAGGCCTTCACGACTCCTGTCACATATGGCCTCCTGTTGGTGCTGCTAGGGACTGCGATTATGCAGGTGCGATACCTGAACAAGGCCCTTCAGCGGTTCGATTCGACCCAGGTTATACCCATTCAGTTTGTACTTTTCACATTATCCGTAATCATTGGAAGTGCAGTCCTGTACCGAGACTTTGAACGCACGACTCGCACGCAGGCGGCTAAATTTGTGGGCGGCTGTCTTCTCACTTTCTTTGGCGTCTTCCTAATCACCAGTGGCCGGCCATCTCAGGACGATGAGGACCAACTATCAGATGACGAGGACATAGAAGAGAGCATCGGTCTTATGTACCGAGAAGCAGCAGCGGGCACCTCCGACCAGCCTAGGGAAGAAGCTAGATATCAAGGTCAGCAACCGACTTCGATAGCATCTTCGAGGCGGTCGTCGTTAGGGTCGCGCGTTAGTTTTGCTAGCTCAACGATCAAACATCTTCCCCTAAGTCGGGACCCTCGAATCTCGAGGACATCTCTAGGAACACCTGCCGAGCAGTCGCCACTACTTGAAAACCCCTGGACACATTCCAGCTCCACCGATCATCTACCATCACACCCGGTCCTCCCTCAAACGTTATCAAATGACAGCGTCGTCACGATTCAATCAATGCCCTCCGTTGCGGCGACAGAGCCTGGGCTAGTTTCATGTGACCACACCGATTCTGATGGACCCCCTCCAGCTCGACCTACCACACCCCCACGGCATTCAATATCAGACTCCAGGCCTCTAAGCCGTCACTTCAACAACAGATTCATATCACCATCACCATTATCATCCACGTTCAACGCAATGGTGTCAGACGCTCTGAGCGGGCGCGGACGGGAAGGGTCAGTCTCCCGAAGGGGTTCTACGAGACGCATGAGAAATAGCCTGATAGCGAGCCTTGGTATCCCGCGCGATGGAGATGGGGCGAACACTCTTGCCGATCCCCCCTTCTCATCCCATGGGAGCAGAGAGCCCCAAACTGATGACGAGGACCAATCCACAGAACATAAGAGCATTCGCAGGCGAGCTCGCAGTCTCAGCAACACACTAGAAGAATTCTTCGGAGGGGGGAAGAAGAGGCGGAGAAATACCGACACCGAAAGCCGGACCGCTGGTGATCGTACCCCTAACTCAATAAATAGCGATGGATCGCTGCCTGGTTAGAGAGGACTCGACGACGTGGCGGCCTAGTGCCCGGATCGTTGACCTTGAACAACTTGTATGTTTTCGTCCGTTCGAGTTGGGCGTCGGGTTCAGCGGCTATGCACTACAGCATTGCATTGGATAGGAGTTCCGCATCATGTTTCTGCATTTCGGGGGTTGTCTGTCTTGTCTGTCTGAAAGTCGCCTCGGTTGCGGCAGTCCTTGCACATACATAATTGAGCCTTGTCTACACTTTAAACTTATATAAACTCCTTATACCTATATACTTGAATATTCCATCACTTGACATCCACCCATATGCAATGTATACTTACTGATCGTTCAGTTACTATCTTTAGATAGAAGCTAACTGAGGCGCCTCATTCGAGATCGCAGGCTCATGTAAGCATTCATGTAGGTATCGTTTGATTCCATAAGCAGAGTGCATGAGGTAGCTGGGTATTAGGTATCGATGAGCTTCCATTAAGCGTCCTCTTGCCCGTCAACTGTGAAGGCCGTATAGTAGCTGTGCACCTATATATGTATCTCGCTCTCTCTTCATATCCCACGCGCCCCTGCCAGAAGGGATCCGATGGAGGATATAGACAGCTCGAAGCTCGCGTCTGCTATCTACACACGCACACACACACACACACACACACACACACACATATATATATATATTTCGAACACCAAAGGGGTAATAGCCATGGGTTGACGGAACGCTCACTTCCACACAAGACATAGGCTGAAACAGGGAAGAGGAAGAAGTAGAAGTAGAAGTAGAAGGTATAAAAATAAAAATAAACGTACGTACGCACGCCTGCTCGCTTGCTTGCTCTCCTTGGATCCTCCTCCCCCCTCTCATACCGGGCACCTCACACTCATGTCACGCCAAGTTCTTCTTCAAGCCACATTTACATAAGTAAGGGGTGGTTTGTGATCCTGGTCCTGATCCGGTAAGGAGGAGGAGGAGGAGGAGGAGGATGAAGGAGCATCACCAGCAGCGCCAGCGCCGCCGCCGCCGCTCCCGACATTCTCGCCACACCGGCCGAAGAACCACCGCAGCCTCTGGACGCTGTCGCGGAGCTCGTCCCTCTCGCCCTCGAGCACGGCGCACTCCCGCTCGAGCAGCTTGATGTGCCTCCGCGCCATGTCGAGCACCTCGGCGCGGCTGACCTTGCGCTCTGCGGCTGCGGCCGCGGCTGCTGAGCTCAGCGCTCCTTCGAATCCACCGCCGTCGCCGCCGCCACCCTGGTAGTAAGGATGGTCTCCTCCCACTCCACCTCCCCCCATACCATCGTTGCTGTTATCACCGCCCCAACCCCAGCCTCCACCTCCACTTGCACTTCCGCCACCTTGACCCTGACCCTGACCCTGGCCCTGGCCCCGACCCTCGCTGCTTCCTCCCCCTCTCCGCATACTTTCCGGCAGCGCCTCCAGAAGGCTCTCGAACTGCGCATTCAGCCGATTTCGGTACTGCTTCTCGACCTGGTTGTGGCACTCGCGGCTGCGCCGCTCCTCGGCCGTCGCCGGCGGGTTGTGGTTCGCATTCTTCGAGGCCCGGGAGGCGCTGCGGAGCCGCGTCCGACTACTACCACCGTGGCCATTACTTCCATTGCCATTGCCACTGCTGCCTTTGCTGGGTGGAGGTGATGATATTGACGACGACACAGCTGCTGCTGCGGCGGCGGCGGCAGCAACGGAGGAAGAGCGGCTTTCGGGAGAAGCGGAGCCGTGATGGTGTTGTTGTTGCTGCTGGTAGCTTCGCCGTCTCTTCGATCGTGAGGTGGCAATGGCGGTAGTGATGGCGGTGGCCGAGGTGGCGGCGGTGACGGGTTTCAGGGATGGTGAGGGCGAGAGGGTGGCCGGATGGGCGGCTGTGGAAGAAGAAAGGTGGTAGTGGCTGCTTCCGCTCCGGTGCAGTAGTTCGGAGGCATGTTGTTGCTGTGTTTGGTGGTGTTGGTGGTTGGTAGATTGATACTGTTGATTGCGATGATGATACGTCAGTTCGTCCATGTTGCTGCTACTGTTGGCGTGCGTGAAGTGAGGCAGCAGAGGCGGCGGCGTCTCTACCGGTGAGCCCCAGTCGCCGCCAGCGGCTGAGCAGTACCCGGCTGCGGCCGCTGCTGTTGTGTTGGCTTGCTGATGCGGTTGTTGCTGCAGCATGATGGCTTGACTCCCGGACGAGGAGGAGAATTGGTGCTGGCCGCTGCCGCCGAAGGGCCACGGCGGTGCTACCTCGCAGCGCGGGGTGAGCGCGAGGCTCGAAGCATCGAGGCCGTCGGCCATGTAGTGGTCTTCTTCTTGAGACACGCCGATCTGGCTGTTCAGGATGGACAGCCCGCCGTCTATCCTCGAGAACGAGCGCCCCTGAGATGCCATCTATGGTTCTTTTCGTCAGCATAGTGTCTAACCTTCTGTTCCACCAGTCTTTGGGTTTCTGTAGGTAGGTAGGAAATGCTGTCGTGTTGGTATTGGTGTTGAGGTGAATGTAGACGTAGATGTAGATAGATGAAGGCCAGTGAGATTTTCAAAATCATTCTTCCTATATGTCCTCCAACCCTGTCATTCTCTTTGCACCCCCAGCCTTAGGTAACAATGGGGGTTGGTTTCCTTGGGTTTCTTCGGGCTCAAGAGATGGTGACATACTCTCGAAGTATTGTAAGCGGATGCATGGCCATAGTACGATGGCATGGCGTTCATGGTATCCTCGATGCCTTGGACGTGACGTGGTGTCTTTGAGGATTCCTCTCCCTTTTTGCAATGCGTATCGATGGTAAGGTCGCGGTCTGCTCTGTTTACCCTCCGACTATATCCAGATAGGTTCAAGTGGTAGTGTTACTAATAGGCACGGCTCAATATAATCACCATCACAAGCGAGAAAAACTCAGGGGGCGTAGCGCCGAATTTAACATGGCGGCAGGTCTACTTGTATGCTCCCGGGAAGCATTCGAGTCCGCAGCATCAGAGCATCGACACTGGTAAGGTAACCACCTAGTTACCTGCGTATTTACTCTTCATTGCCAATGTCTACCTTATTCTATCACTTCTTGACATGCTCTCCCACACACGCATACAACACACCAACTCACGCAGGCAGGCACGCACACAAGCACGCACACCACTTGAGACGAATCGGCACGCGTTCCCTCAGACTGATCTCGTCTGAGAAGGCTTAACAGGCTCTCATATAGGGGTGCCTTCTCTGGGTTTCGCCGGGCTGGGATTGTTGGCAGCGCGTCTACCTCATGCCACATACCGAGGCGCGCAATGCGAATTACAGCGGCGGCGGCAGCGGCAGCGGCAAGAGCAGCAGCAGCAGCAGCAGCAGATACAAGGTCACCCAGGTTCACACCGCCCTTCAGCCAGGTTTGTGCCTGTGCCCCCCGCGTTGCCCAGTAGTTAGACCTGCCTACCAGGGCAGCGGAGAGCACCTTGGGCTGTGGCTCCTCGATGCACGCAGCCGTGCGAGAAACCGGATGTGGCCAGTCCTTGGGCTTATATGCAAGCACCCGTCGCACCTCCACGTGCGGATATGGATTTGCCGTCGCTCCGGAGGCTCCTCTTGGCCCCCCTCTCTCTCCCCCCTCTGT
This sequence comes from Diatrype stigma, assembly GCA_022225965.2. NCBI lineage: Eukaryota > Fungi > Ascomycota > Sordariomycetes > Xylariales > Diatrypaceae > Diatrype > Diatrype stigma. The sequence goes on along the minus strand of JAKJXP020000051.1, from coordinate 157,147 downwards.
CTAACTATCTATGCCGTATTATGGTGGGGGAAGGAGGGATATGGGGGTGGGGGCCGGGGTGGGCTGGGCGGGTCGGTCTACTATAGCGAGCTGTATGGGACGAAATAGGGGGAGGTAGTGGGAGTGGGGAAAGGGAAAAGGGACAGGGGGGAAGGGGGGAAAGCTAAAATATTGATCGCTGCAAGATAGACATTTCTCGAGATCAACTCTTGCAGCCCTCGACAGTCAAGATCTTCGATTTTGACACCCGACCTATTGCAGGGAGCGGCCGTGACGTCGCCGGACGGGCTGAGGTAGCATTCTCGCTCGGCCTAGACCTACGCAGCAGACGCGCCCTTAGCCGTTGCCACCGTCGATATCCGCTACCGACTACAACGACGATGCCGACGACGACGACGACGACAACGACAATAACAACGTCCCGTGTTGTCGTCCGTGTTACTATTGCTCCTGCGGCTCTCGCATAGTGATTCATCTAATGACCAGCCTACTTGCTCCTACCTTGCTACGAGCATTCCTGGCACTAGAGATGGCTTGAAAGGCGACGATACATTACAGGCTGAGTCCCTGGCTATGGCAAGCCACCGCCACCACCACCCCCCGACGTTGAAGAACAGGCAAAAGCAAAAATAATAAAAGGTTCCAAAGAAAGGAATCGACATCTGATATGGCGTCGCCTCTTTCTCGTCCGGTGAGTTCCTAGAAGGAATCTATCCCGTCTCTGCCAGAGGACAATTATCAAGCTTTTACAAATTCATCCGATGTTGCCGCCTCAAAGCCCAAAGGTGGTCGTTGTTGCGTGGGTACCTACGTCCGGCCGATGTCCGTTGCATCATGCTATGCTTGATGCAGGCAAGGCAAGGCAAGGCAAGGCAAGGTTTGGGGTCACTTCCTTTCCTTCCTTTTCATCACCTTGCCGCTGCTTTCCCTTCATTTCTTTTCCCTTTCCCTTCTCGAGTTTCCGTGAAACCGAGGCGTCTCCAACGGGAACCGCTTACAGACTCGAGCAAAGACAGGAGAGAATACGGCCAGCCAGCCACAGGAAGAGGCCGCCATCCGATGGGCAACGGGCGGAATTTGTTTCTTCGTTGATTGATGCTCCCGTGCGATGTGATAAGCCGCGTCCCATCAGAAACTGTGCGGGATAGCTGCAGGGTGGCTTCCCCGGGGTCCTTCTTCCCATCCCCATGCAAAACCCAGAATCCCACCCACACGACTGCCGCTGTCTTGACCTGCCTGCTTGCCTGTGTGCTTGCCTGCCGGTATGTCTACTTCCCTGTCTGCCCCGGTATACTATAAAAGAGTGTGGCTTGTTTCTAAAAAGCGGGCAAGAAGGGGAGAGACATGCTTCTTCCTGGGCGCAGCCGTTGGGTTGCATTGCATGGCTCGCCACGCGTGTTACAGTCTCTCGAGGTCCTTCTTGGTAGTTCCTATGAATGTTTCATCCCCGAGAGGTGTCAGTTGGCTAGAAAGCCTATTGGCTGGCTACACGGTCCTGGCCTTTCGCATCCCACAGTAGTAGTACCTGATCCCCCCATACGAAGACCAAAATAAGACCACCAGGGAAAGCTAGCTTCCACACGAGCCAATGTAAGAGGGAGCCCTATCCAGGAAAAGCCCTATAGCCATATGATCCCTGAATGATTACCGGGTCAATGGTAAAAAGGGGTTGTCTGGACTGCGCGCGAGACACGGGACGCCAAGGCCTTCCGTGGGTACGATCGACGGTAAGATCTTTAAAATCAAGTCCCTTGACTACAGTGGCATGGTTGGTTCTCGTGGTAGTTGCCTGGTAGATCCGAAAGGTGAGAGCTGGTCCCGACTCCGATGAAAAGCGACTCCTCGTATCTTTTGAGACGGAAACATCATCAAATCAATCTACCGGCATTTATTTCGCCGGAAGAAGGAAAGGGCTATGATGATACCCTACTGCGTCCGAGCAGTTACTCGACGTACTTCGTGCCGACATCGCCACCAATCTCGATGTCTGTCTACCTACTTGAATGTCCGATGGACGTTTCTCGGACCCCTATTTTATTCTTTTTCTCGAAAGTTTCCCCGCTCCCATAACGGCGCGTCTTATTATTTATGGTAATCGCAAGCATACACATATATCGTATCGCCTGGAATGGCGTGAGCTGTGAGTGCGTGCGTGGGTTAACCCACGAAAGAAAGAAGGGGAAAAAACTGGATTCGGCTTTCTTCGGAGCACACCTTAGGAAGCCATGCCATGACTGGTGGGAAGAAAGAAAGACCGAGGAGGGGGGACAAGAAATAGAAATGAGATAGTCCTAGAAATAAAGATAAGGAAAGGAAGCAGAGACGATGCAGGAAGGACGGAGAAACAGGAGCGGGGAGAGAGCCTATGACAGCGGGCGATGACTACATAACCAAGCTGGCGTGCTTCCTGGCCACGCGTAAGTAATCAACAACTGGAAGAAAAAGAAGGGAAGGTGAAAAAAGCAAAATCCAGAGCTCATGCGGGCGCCTGCAGATCACCCTAGCTATAACAACTCGAGGTTTGAACACCACCATCTACCAGCCTGATATCTGCGGGCGGTGCTTAAAATAACTTTATTGTCGCTTTCTTCGGCACGACATAAACGAAGAGCGCATCTATCTCTCCGGCAATATCAGCGAGAAAAAAGCACGAGGCGCCAAGGGACGTCTCGTTGCCGGGCAGACGCAGAGGCTCACTCTCATTCACAGCTATGTAGTCCATGTTGCCACGAAAGAAGGCTCGATCGATCTGCCACGCAAATCTTGTTATATTGTTTTATAGGCAATTGTCATACATGGTAGGTAATAGGCTATGTAGTAGCTTAAAACCATGTCTTGTCTTCTCTCCTCCCTATTTCTACCCGTCAGAATTATACAAAAGGGTTTATAGTATAGTATATATAGCAACGCGCATGCGCACGCGCACCTCCCGCCGCGTCACGTCCATGCGACCAACACGCAAAATTTACAAGGTTTTGATGTTTTGCACATCCCATTCCCATCATACATCGTCATTGAAGCCAAAGTGAAAAACTATTAGAAAAACACCCAACGATGTCGCCGGCCCCCGTCCCGTCTATGATGAATTGCACAATGCACAGTAGTGACACCTGAACTTTTTGGCTGTTCGCTATCCCCCCTCCTCCTGTTCGGATTACCCAATGCTGCCGAAATGACCCGCAATGACGCCAAAGAAAGAAAGAAAGAAAAGTGGTCATATGTAGAAAGTGTCCCGATACAAAGAGTTGAAATGGTTGACGGATACCACAGACTGGGGCGTAAGATTATGCATAGGAATATGACTTGTATCGTACGATGGTGCTGTCTCCTGAGTCGCGTCTTGTTGGCTCCAAGGAAATAAGATTAACAGGTGACGACCACAGCATTATAGCGCATCCAGCGCGTCGTCTATCTATGTTCCAAACAAATAAAATAATCGGTGTTATAGGACTTGGGCGTCTAAGCTCGTCGAGTGCTCGAGGGTACGTGGGGGAACAAGGCCAGTTGGGGCGAGTTATGGCTTCTGCTGGTAGTCCTCGCTCGTCTTCTAGCTTTGGGGGGAACCTCTTTAGTGTCTGGGGGAATATCGGTACCGGCAGCAGCAGCACAGGCCTTCGAAAGGAGATCGGCATCGGACCTATGTCGTTCATGGCCACCACGGTCGCGAGATGTTGGCCTGGTAGACTCGGCCGAGGGCACAATGCTATCCTCATTCTTCACCATCACTGTCGGGTCCTCATCGTTGACAGCGATGGGAGGTTGCGAGGTAGGCTGCGATGTCTCCCAGTTCGCTTGCCAGCCGTCGAGGCTAGCGCACGTGCTGTTGGTCGTCCATCCCGTCAAAGCAGTGTTGATAGATGCGTTGGACTTGTGGCGACTCGAGGAGAGGGAATGCTCAGAGTAAGCCGAAAGATCAGTGGAGGCACTAGAGCGCGCATGCAATAGTATGGTCTTCTTGTCAAACTGCAAGCCGGGTCCGTTACTAGGCAGGTGCGTCAAGAAGTCTTCATCATCACTACTATCGTCGTCGTCGTCGTCGTAGGGTTGCGGCTCCTCCTTTCCGTCGTCCTCGGGAATTTGCTGTGGATTTTCGGGGGAGATCAAGAATGTGGGCGACACGCTAAGTCCTCGAGCTCGTTCACGGAAGCTATCTGAGCGGGATAGTGCTCGGTTGTGCGCACGCTGAGGCAGTGAGAAATTCGAAGTCACCGGAGCCGCAGCTGTTGCCGGCGTCGCTGATGTTGGCTGGGTTGTATTCGGCACTTGAGGAACGGGGTTCCGGATATTAGTAGGGAACTGGGAGGTGCGAGGGGACAAGACATCTGGCGAAAAGCAGCCGGGACTATTGATGGAACTAATCCTATAGTCCACAGCTGGCTGTTTTTCCCATTTTATCTCCCGCTGCACTTCGCCCGAAGCCCGTTCCCAGGCAAAATCGCAATCTGCTTCCGCGGCATGATCGTAGCAATAATCAATGTCATCCTCCCAGTTGTCACAAAGAGACTCGCCGAACATCTGCTCGTTAGCAACGCTAGCCTGGCGTGGCTGCTGTATTGTAACGAGGTCGAATTCACCTAGCGTGTCTGAAGCGTCGCTCGGCGCCCGCTGTGATGTGACCTGGGCTGGTGGAGACTGAGACATAGAGAACTGGTGCAAGGCTGGAACAGATACGCTACCTCTCAACGAGGTCCTCTTATGGGTAGGCCTGCTTGGAGGCTCCCTAGCTGTTGCATGAGCTTCTTCCTCTTCTGGAAGTTCAGGTAAAGAGGCCATGGCATTCGCTGAAAGAGGCCATGCAGCATCGTCGAGCGCAGTGACGCCGCAAGAAGGATCCGGCGATTCGGTGTGTCTTGATGTCATATGTATGTGTGGTTCGGATTGGCGGCGCGGTGGTCCAGGAACCGGAGCTAGACGATCTGGGTCGGCAGATGGTAATAGTTCAAAGTTGTCCAGACGCGTTGTCTTACGACCTGATACCCGTGGTGCTGCCGGTGCTGGCGTTGGCGCTGATGCTAATGCTGGTCCTGATCCTGCTGGCGGTGTGAAGGGCGCCAAGAGAGTATCCTCTAGTGAGCTGATCGGGCGAATCCGTGGCAGAAAGCTGTCCCTATATGAGGCGTGTGTGTTTGGGAGGTCTTGCTGTAGCTGTGCCTGATCAAGTTCGGGTTCAAAACCTTCGATATAGAGCTCCGAAGAGAGACGTTGATATTGTATATCATCAGCTTGGATGCCTTTCAGGGAACCATGCGGTTTTTGACCTGCACGGATACACGAGAACTCGGAAACCAAGTCCATACGCGTGGTCCGCTCTAAGTTCGGAAGATTGTCCTTGAGGGTGTGTGTCAAATGCTGGAAGTTGTAAGGCTCCGAGATCTGTACTTTCTTCTGTTGTGCTGGCATAGTCTCCGTCCCTTTCATGGATTTACGTCGTGAAAATAGCGCTGCCATGGAGCGTTGCTCCTTGGGAGTAGGCATAGGGTCGGTGACCACTCCAGGGGAATTTAATGAATTAGTAGAAGGGTTAGGGTCGCTGATATCCCTTCGACCCTTGCCCTTGCGGCTAAATATGGACTTTCCAAAGACCATCAGACTGTCAGGTCGGTCCTGTGGTAACGGTATATTGCTGCTGATGGAGCGCTGGGACGACCGCCTTGATATGGGCGGCTCTTCTATGCTGTTATCCCATGACGAACCCGAAGATATTGTCAATTGGCTGCTGTGCTTATCTGCGACCGAACCCTTCCTTGCTTGTCTGCTGTCTGCTCGCAAGCGGTCGGGCGACGGCGGATCATCGATCGTAGACTCTAGGAAGTCATGCCTACCGCGACCAGCATGATGCAGCGTTCGGCGTGGCGAGATGGGCGGAGATGCGATGGTCGTTGAGTTTTCCGTTGCGGCGTTCCGCCGGCCACCCTTGCCAGCCGAGTTTAGTGAATGCATGTTGAGCTGGGCCAATTAGGCGACCTGGCCGGGGGCGTTGCAGTATCGTCTCTTGACGATACCAAGGCCGTCGCCTGGTGTTCTATGCCTTCTTGATGTGGCCCCTCAACCTTTGGGGAGGCGTGGTATTTCGCGTCCCAAAGATGGTAGTTAAAGCAACACAAGAACTACCACGAAAGGTTGCACGAGAGGTGACAGGTTTGTCGCTAGGAAATAATAAACAAAATGCGGAGGGAATGAGAAGCCAAGGGTCAATGACGCGATGGGAATGGTGGATAATCCTTGTCACAATTTAGACTGTCATGCATGTCGTCCAGGATGGGAATCAACGACGGGGCAGGGGTCACTCTGGACTGGGACGGGGACAGTAATCCTGACCCGTTAAAGTATGCTTATCTGACCGAAGGTAATTTCTTCTTGGTCTTCGTAGAGATCGTATCCGCGAGTCGCCGATTACTTGAGCAGAAAGACAAGGCAATTGTGCTGAAGTCAGGCGGTGCCCCAGCTCTGATCAGACCCGAGAATAAGGATATCACTGCCGATCTTGACTCAGGCAAGACGAGGACCCTGTTGATCAATAATGATAGCACCCGGCTTTTTCGAGCGAGTGAAATCGAGCTGAACTGAACTTCGAAAAGCGTCCAGCTAATTCACCACCTGTTCCTGAATGTATGAACGATGTTGAGTTGAGATGAGTTCTAGGACTGCGTCATGGACCCGTGCGGTTTTCAAGCTTTATAAAACGTTCTGTCAACACTAAGGGCAGGTTCTAGAGTCCCGATTAAGCGTGGACAAGCCGGGGTTTTTATTGCAGAGGCTGTTAACTTAAACAAAAGCTGATTAGATATTAGCATACCAGGGACAGCATAGGACGTGGGGTTGAACGTTGACAAGAACTTCTGCCATGCATGCGATCAGGGGTATAAAACATAGCTCAGGGCAGGGTTGGGACAAACGGCGCCGAGAGCTGCATTCAATACACGACAAACTACATCGATAATTTCCTGATAGCAACTCGCCTCAATGCCGCAGTCATCAATAGAACAACGTCAGGAACGAATGGTGGTTGGTTCCCGCGTTACACTGCAGACGATAATGGCGTCTTTCAGCTACAATGCCAGCTTCATGACTTGAGCTCTGGAAAATCGAGCAAGTACCCGTAACGGACGGGTACAGTTCGACTTGCATGGAAGATAAAGATAGGTCCGAATGAGCAGTAAAGAACCTCCCTGGCCACTTACCTAGGGTTGAGTGCACTCCTGCTTCTGAAGCCTCCTTCGTATATGATATTCCAAGTGCAGCGAAGCAATTGGTCCGCCGGGAGAGCTTCGTATTCGAGTATAGATACTGACGATTGCTCTACTTGGTAGTAATAGCGACTTCCCTCAATGGCTTGTTGCTTGGAAGTTGTCGACCCGAAATGACATCAACGTGGAGTCCCGTTGCGTAGCCTATGCTATATTCTATCGATCCGGACCGCGACTTTCAGCTGGTGAGCTGTCTTCGTGTTTCCGACCCGTATATGCTATGCACCGACGTTCGAAGCTTCCGTAGCACACGTGCTGGTTTCCGAGATGATATGGGAGTAGACGATGTTGTTTGTTGTTGATGTTGACGTTAGCTGGAGATGCGAAGTAAATTCAGACGGGTTGAAGCTAGAGTCGTCTAGGATGCCACTTATGCAAGGTACAACGCGAACTAGTCAATGTTTCAGCATAACGAGCTGTCGCCAAAATTTATTCCTAGCAGACTGTCGTCAGTTTATGACCGTCAACGAAGCAGAACGGTTCATAAACGCTGGATCTGAGGACAGAGAGCTCTACCTGGCCTTCGAATAACAAGTCCGAAGTAAGCGTTGGGATACTTTTCTGGGGGAAAGGGAGCTGTCTTGGATACAAGCCGCTATGCAGGAACCGACGAGATGCAGCCCCACACCCTAGGGGAGGAGAGGTTCACTGGGCTCATGTTGGCTCTTGCGGTTGCGTGTATATCGGCCGTTCTCTTGACGGGATGGGCCCTGCTGCCCCTACTGCCCCTACTGCTCGCAGGACAACGCAGGACAAACGTCGACTGCTTCGTTGAAGTGGAGCGGACCCTGATGTCTGGTACTGGGAGCTCCTTGCCGGGATCTCGGTTTATTTCCTTTTTTCTGAATCTAGCTAGTTGGCACGGCTAGCGAGTAGTAAAATTCACTCCCCGGTGACCCCATCCATCGTGGAGCAGAGCGAACCTGGCAAGCTTGGAATAGGCTAACGGTGTCTAGCCAGGCTTGGGTTAAGTCTAGAGCGGCTTGTCTAGAGTCTAGGAATCTGGAATGGGATATGCTTGGTACATAGATCATACTATATATATGATAGATGTGGTTTCCGAAACCCAACAACCGGTTAGTTAGTAGGTACGTATGTAGTTAGTAGGTTCCTCCGTCGTAGAAAGCGAATATCTCTGCATCCGCTGAGCATTCTTGCTGAGCATTCTGAGCTTTTTCAGTCGACGGTGTACGTAGTTGATATCTGACTATGTACCACCAACATCTTGCTCACCTACGAAGTACGACCTGGTCAGTAGGAGGCTGGCTAGTGCTCGTTGTTGCATGTGACAAAGTGTGCATATATGTATAATATGCGTTCTTATGATAATGGCGATCCATTTTCCACCGGCCGGTGGGCCTGCGCATTTCTTCAGTGGCCCCAAAGCGGAAGTCCAGGCCTGTAAGCGGCCTGTAAGCGGCACTCGAGGATATACCCGATCCCTTTCAAGGACCGTGAGAGCCGTGGGACTCGCCGTGGGGCCCCTACCCTTGTGCCAAATGCGCATGTCCTTCCTCCTTCCCCGACTGACCGGCAGAACAAACGCGTGAATCCCACGAGCGAAGTATCCATCGAGACGCGAGAGGGGCTGAGGGGTTTGCATGGAACCTTCAACTCCTCGCATATGCCATCGCCATATACAGGTTCTTCTTACAAAGACTAACGTGTCTAGGTAGTGAGTGCACAGAAACAGCAGACAGGAAGGGAGCCAAGCAGAGCATTCTGTGTTACTGTGTTACACAACACGTGGCTTGACCGACCCAGCCATCAGGAACCGAAATGGCAGATCATACTGCGTATAGTGAGTAGTATAGTGAGTAGACCCTTCATCCTCCAGCTTGCGCCAGGTTGTCGTCCTGCATACCAAGCATACACCCCAGGATTCGAGGTTGGGCATTGCAAAATACGAAATGCTAGTCGCCCGCCGCCGTTGAGAAATTCCAACCTTGGAAGTTCATTACGTATCACCAGGCATCCAGGCTATATGCCCACTAAAAAGAGTAAGCACAAACCACGTCCAGCACGTCTAACTTACAGTTGTCCAATGGCGTGTATAGACGATCCGGATTCTCAACCCGAATTGGAACCCGACGAGGTTGCGTTCGATGTTTGCATAGCATGCCTCGCAATGTCTTGGTAGGCATTGTCTGTACAGCGTCTTCCCAGCGGCTGGAGAGAGTAGCTGGTGACCTGGAGGCTGGCGCGCCTCGGAATAGTTATCCAGATGCATAGTTGGCTATGCATGGATATGCATGAGAGCATACTTTCTTTTCCTCATCCTTTACGAGCTGATGAAACGAGCTGCTGGCGTGTACATAGTACATAGGTAGGTACTTGGTAGGCAATAGGCAATGGATACCCCATGAGTCAAGAGACTATACATAGTAGTAGTAAAATGAGACAACTTATTGTCAGCTATTGCGACATGCGGTAAATGATGGATCTCCAGATCCTCAATGTGGCGGGGGGCACGCGAAAACCTAAAGCCCCATCAGTTCCCTACACCGTATCGATCACCATATCGATAGAGTATAATTAGGCATGTCGGATAGTATGCACTATGCAGGTCGCCATGGCGGTCACATGGCAAGGCGAGCTGATAGACATTGCCCTATATCCACGGGTCTTTGCCGGCAGCTGAGCGGGACCTTTCGAGGAACAACCAGAGCATAATGTGATGCTTCGGCGCAAACGAAGACTCGAATCGTCAGCGTCCAAGGAAGAAGGATTTCCGGTCATTATGCATATGAAGTCCACAGTGGATCCATTGCAATGATAAGTTGATACATAATTGTTGGAACTTTGTTTGTGAACTCTTGAGGGTCTCTAAACCTCGGTATAGGGAGGGGTTTATGAGTGGCATACCGAATACCCCTAGCAGCCGCCTTAGGGAGGTATGTATGTATGTTGTATGTATGTAGGTACTTCGTACTTCGTAGTCGGTTGGCACCCCCGCGCCCGCGCCGACTTGCGCCAAAGCCTATATGTACCTAGGTACCTACATACCTACCCAGGTAGGCACAGTATCTACCTACCTGTATGTACCTAGGTATTGTATGTACGTAACAGGCTCTCCCGTGGTACGAAGTAATGCGGTCGTGGCTTTCTCCTTGTCTGCTTGTCAAATACCGAGTAGGTTGTTATACGAAGGATTCGTACGATAAAACCCGCCTGTGTGCATAACCACTGAAACTGACTAGAACATAATTTATACCTAGGTAAGTTATGCATGGTCCTTCCCAGACAGCCAGACTGTGCGAGATAGTGCGGCAAAGAGACGACTAACTTCTGCCGCATATAGGCTTGTACTTCGTACATGTAGGCTTATTGGTTATTGGTTAGAGGCTTTAGATACGAAGTAGACGACCGACATCCAAATCGGCCCCACGAAGCCACCTTCGCCAACCAGATCGTGGCCAACATCTCATGCGGGTGGAAGGTGACGAGTAAGGCACAGGATCGCAAAAGGTGTTGGCCAGCATCTGCCAGCCTTCACTTTGATCTGCGAAGGCTACACAATAGCTAGTTAATCAAGAGATCCTTCTCAACATATGACAAAGACCCAAGTAGTCCAGTAGTCCACCTTCCAGGTTTCCTCATTTCTATCGCCCTTTGTGTTTACCTTGACTCAATCTACCCCTATAACAAAGTCAGAACGTAGGATTTGGGTAGTCGAACCCTCAATTTGCACCAGCATGTCTGCTTCTCGTATTCTCGAGCTGTCATCTAGAATTGCGGCCAATACGACGAAGTTGGATAATTATCTAACATCCAAAAATCTACCATCACCAAGTTTCGACGTCGAGGGACCGCGTGACACTCTAGTCCCGAAAGATGAGACGGAGGTAGAGGCTGCTCGCGTTGCCATCATCGATGACACTATGGAGCTCCGCCGGCTTGTACTTGGCCCAAGGGAGTATCTGATGAGTTATTCTGTAAGTATATATAATCCTATGGCTGCCATGCTGGAACGAAGCAACATATCGACACCGTCATAGCACAACGAGCTTATCAGCCAACAAGCCATTACACGGTTTGGATTGGCTCATTCCTTCCCTGTTGGAAGTGAGGCGACATTTGGAGAAATCGCGGCTGCCACTGGCCTTAGCGAGAGCATCGTGCGCCGGATCATACGCCACGCCATCGTCAGGAAGATTTTCCATGAGCCTCGTCCAGGCGTCATTTCTCACAACGCCGTGTCCCGCTTACTTGCTGAAGACCAGGGGATCCATGACTGGGTCGCCGCAAGCTGCGATGACTTATGGCAGGCCGCTGCCCAGACCTGTAATGCGATGGCGAAATTCCCCGGGTCTGAGGAGCCCAACGAGACGGTAAGCATGGATATGCCTTTCTTTCATTTACCAGTTTGGGACCGATGACCTCGCTATTCATGGCACCAACGCAACACAAGATCCTGATAGACATCCTGTCTCGTCATGATTTTCGATAAGCTCAGGTAGAGATGCAGCTGATCTTGTCTTCTTGATATTGCTAGGGGTTCGCAGTCGCCAACCAGACGGATAAGTCAATCTACGAGATCTTCGCGCAGAATCCAGACCGAGCCTTCAGATTCGGAAATGCGATGAGGGCATTTACCGAGGGAACTGGGTATGAGTTATCCCATATCGTGGATAACTTCCCGTGGGGCGATGTGGGAGAGGGGACGATGGTAGACGTAAGTTAGCCCCCCTTCACCCTTAACACTACATACCTAGGTACTTATCATATATCGCATTAGGTTGGTGGTTCTCAGGGCTTCGCCTGCTTTGCGATTGCGCGCAAGCACCCGTCCATGTCGTTTGTTGTCCAAGACGTGGAGCCGGTCATAGCCGCGGCACAAAAAAGTGTCCCTCAAGATCTAGCCGACCGCGTTCAGTTTGCGGTCCACGACTTCCTTACGGAGCAGCCTGTGCAGGGCGCCGACGTCTACTTCTTCCGTTGGATTTTCCACAACTGGTCAGACAAGTATTCGATCCAGATCCTGCGGAACCTTATTCCAGCCCTCAAGCCGGGGGCGAAGATCGTCATCAACGACAATGTCTTGCCTCAGCCAGGCAATATGTCTAACTGGCAGGAGAGTCGCCTCAGGTTCGTGGTTTATATATTTGTGTATGTTCTGGGCCCATGCTAACATAACTTCCCTTTCCAGATCCATGGACCTTACGATGACGGAGATTCAGAACTCTCATGAACGCGAGCTGGACGATTGGAAGGAGCTCATCAAGAAGGCCAGCCCCAACTTTGAGTTCAAGTGGGCCAAGCAGCCAACTGGCTCAAATCTGTGGCTGATCGTGGTTGAATGGAAGTGAGGTGTACTTATGGCCTCCTGGCGATGTTCATATCGCAAATCGATCTAGAGTCAAGGTATCTTGAACTTTTAGTTCTTCAACTTTTGGTTGGCAGTTATCTCAATGTAGTATGAAAATTTCAACCAAGCGGCTCGGCGTGTGAATCCATTTTGTCTTCTATTCTTCTGGGAAAGTATTGCTTGGCTCGTTGAAATGTTGGATGCTTTTGAAAATCGATACGCAACCTTTAGCAATGCGCTTGGGCTTAGTGCTCACAAGGGTGCCCGCCTATATAGACGCTGCCCAGTGGTCAAGACCCTGGGAGGTTGCCGACGCCGATGCCGACGACTACTAGGTACCTATGGACAAGATGAACAGGTATGTACATACATACATACATACATATACATAGTATACCTAGGTATTATATATACATATACAGTATGTAACTACATACACTATGATTACGAGCAGCCAGCCAGCCCTACGAAGTGGCGGGGGTAGCATAGCATTAGCATTTTGTGCTTGAAACCAACTGGAGCCGACATTACGGGGGGTAGATGAGACGGCGAGACTACCTACATCAGGTACATAGTTATGTCGATTAACATGCTCACCCCCGGTTACTCAGCCCAGTGGTTGGCCTTCACATTGCCCTCGCTTGCTGTGAATGGTACGCGGCAGTTCAGGGAGACCCCATCTTTTGTTTCACCAGTTCTTGCCAATGATCTTTGCGAGCTCTTTACCCTCCGAGGTTATCACTTGGTTATCACGTATCAGTTGTGGACTTCGCAATGACAGATCTTGCGCCCCCGGATTGATGGATCTTTGGCAAGGATCGGCTGTTAAGGTTTCGGGATTGTTGAATATGCTTTGCAGATTGTAACGGTTTGTCTATCCTACCTCCTGTGGAGCCCAAAACCGCTACTTGCCCCAGTATAATGCCAACGTACCTACAGAACCTTATATAACGGCCCTTAATTACACCCAATCCGGATATTTCAAAAAAGTATCGCATTAATTACCAATTATATTCCATTATATACGTAGTTTTCTAATTGTTAATCGGATAAATACTGGTTAATTGGTGCGCAAATCTTATACGCAGCATTTGCGTGCATCGTTCGAAATACTTAGATACATAAGTTTGCTAACAAATTGTATGGACTTATATGTATTACAGTACATGGCAAAATAGCGTGCAATGACTTGAACGAGGGACGTGCAAAGGGTCCACAGGAGGTAGGATAGACGCTCCCGATTGTAAGTAAGGCGTGAATACAATAGGCCACGACTACTCCAGTAGGTATTTAGTGTATGTATGACTACCTAGGTACCCAGGTAGAAGAGAAAGGGGAAATATCAAGGCTGTTGCTTCGCCTGGCTAACAGGTACTCATCGACAGCGGCCCCTCTATTACGCCTCTTGCGCCTCAACACACACACGTCTGCATAAGTTCACTGAGACGGTTCATCTATGAAGTCATGCACTAGACAACCCGACATCGACGCAAATAGATACTTCTCTGTGTACATCTCTGTGTACGTAATACGCATAGTTACTATGTAAACAATAATAATAATGGCTCACTCTTGTGCTCAAGAGGGAAGAGGGGGAGAGGACTGGTTGATCGGCGGCTAGAGGGAAAGCTAAGTAGGTGCCCTTTATTTAGAGACTCTTTATTGATCCCCAACCTTCAATAACTACGCATTAGAGATAGATTCTTGACCGAACGGCAGATCTTGGGGGAATATATGATCTCCATTATTTTCGGCCGTTAGTTAGCTCACGTATTGCCCGAGTCGACACCGAAACACCTACAGAAATACGGCCGTCCGTAGTGGGCACCTCCAAAAGACGTCCGAAGACCGTCAGAAGACTAAGAGACTAGGCGTTCCGAAAGCCAATGTTGGTTCTCTACTTAATATAGCTATTACAGCGATCAGTGAGTAGATTTAAGGACCTGGATGGCTGATCACTCTCCAGCTAATCGGCAAGAACCTTGTTTTTGGTTCTATATAGTATAATATAAGTGCTATCTTATAAGTGCTATCTGCTTCTTAAGATTTACAGTGAAACCCCCATGGCTGTAGGTCTTCACAGACACCGAGGTCTCATGTATAACTGATCTTCTAGATAACCTCCGCAATTTCGCCTTGTGGCCCGGACTGATCGGTCTAGAGATCCATATCTAGATCGAACGTTTACATGAAACCACAGTATAATCCTCGGAGTGGTATGGGTAGGTAGTAGTCAAGAAAACCAGATCTGACTTTGGTACCTATCGTCCCCAGTCGCATTGGCTGCACACAGCATGATGCAGGTGACGATGCCCTCCCGTCCGGCTGCCTACCTACATACCCACCTATTGGTCAGCGGGGATCCGTGAGCGCCCCCGACGACGTCGAGTCCCGCGAGTCATGGTTGACAATGGACATTTCTCGGACTCGGTCGACGGGACTTTAAGCCAACATCATGCGCTGCATGTCTTTCCTCATATGCGTGTGGGTATGTGTGTCTAGTATGCGGCGTATGCGCAACGCATGCATATATAGCGGTGTGATACGGAACCGTCCCCTTTGCCGCTTTGCGCGTCTTGACCCCTCGCTGCGACTATTATTTATATGTGGCATGTGGATTGCCGACGCTCCGGGGCGGGGCGGGACGCTTATCAACCATGTGGCTTAAGCCTCACCCTCATCACCTGCATATCCAGGTACCTACTCTACCTACTCTACCCACTAGATAGGCTGCTTTGTAGGTGGTCTAGTCATTATGCTTTTTTCCAGGCCGAGACGAAGATCAAAGGCGTCGGCCATGCGGGCAGGCGGGCGCGTGAGTGAGAGGGCAAAAGGGGTTCTATTCAGCAGCTCCACCATCATAACGGCCTCTCGCACGTATGATTCTGGGAGATGTATATAGGAACATAGGTACATTACTAGTCATGTATGCTTTATATGAGTATAAGAACAGTAGAGCTGGAGCTGAGTGAGATGAGAGATATTCGACTACATAGAAAGGCAAGGGGGCTGATAGGTTACGTAGTAAGCGAAGCTGCGAGAGGGTGGCAGAGAGTGGGGAGCTCCGTTCCTTTTTTCTTTCTTCAGCACCCTTCCATCCCACCCCACGCAGCCTGCGCTACCCCTGGATATCTGCCCTTGCATACGAAGCACAGAAAACCGCATATTCGACCCACGATGCATGTGGTTCTACCTATAGTAGGCACTGTCCAGCGTGCCTTCGGACCCGACGACCCGGCTCATATAGCTCATCGACATATGGAAGGACACACCTACCGGATTAGTGAACGTAGGCAAGGGGGGGTCCTACCTAGTCGCACTCGCATAGTAATTTCCTAGTTATAGCCCCCAAAGCATGAATTGCTTGTCCCGTCAGAATCCCGCCGCCAAGAGGCCGAGGAGACACGCATATTCTTCTGCATGTTCTATCACATACCTGGGTATTCTATCCTTTTACCAAGTAGACACAAGCTAATGTACCATGGACCGACGACACATGCATGCGTAAGATTGACTATGGGGAGGAACAAAACGCGTATGCAGAAGAGCAGGATCTAGGGCCAATGGGCCACCAGTCCCGCGTAAATCCTCAGCTCGTCACCGGCCCAATGTTCTTTCCGAAGCGCCCCAGCATTGGAAAATGTAAAGTGCAGTAGTCGTGCAGCAGTGGCTATTTTGTTTCCCTTGAGGATCTGTTTCCACCGGGATGACTTTGCTTGTGATGGAAAAGGCGGTGCTACACTGGCTTCTGGCTTCCTCTGTCCCTGGGTCTAAGCACCTGGGGTAGGATGCTCCATTTACTACAATATCCACTACAAGCACCTTTTGCAGAGTTGATGTATAACAGGCTTTAGTGTATGGTCAACGTACGGTAGTTGCCAAGCAGGGAAGCGATGGGCAGCAGCTCTACTATGTAGTAATAGGAGTCAAAATTGGTTGTGGAAGTCACGCACATATGATATGTGTATTAGCAAATTTTACGGCATCATGATGTTTGAATTTGTGAAGCCTTTTGAGTGTAACCAGGTCCTCAATTCAGAGAACATGTGTGTTCGTTAACCGTCTAGGTAGTAACTCGCCTTATGTGGTCGGTTGACCGCCGTCCACGTCGGTCTTCCACCCCTTCAGCACGTACGCAAGCACACATGTACGTACACAACCACAGGCCATCGCCCCTGAAGTTCAACCAACCCCGTGGAATTATTAGGTACTCATGGGTGAATCGCCGCTTGCCTATCTGGCTACTTGCTTTGCCTGCCTGCCACCATCACGCACCCTCACCCTCAATCCTCCTTAGTCCTGCCACAGGTGCCTCGTCCCCTCTGGAGCGAAAGCGGGAGCGGAACCGGAACCGGGGGCAGCACCGGGCGACACGGTGGAAGACGAGGTACCAAAGGCCCGTGGCGCACTCGAGGCCCATGCAGACGAGCCAGCCGGCGCACACGAGGAGCCAGACGGCGGCCCAGTTGTCCCAGCCCCAGCGGCGGAGCCCCTCCTCGATGAGGATGACGAGGGCGACGGCGCAGCTGCCGAAGGCGGCGCCGACCCAGGGCAGGGTGCGGCGGGCCTTGCGGCGGGCGTCGCGGGCGGCGAGGCCCGTGAGCAGCAGCATGGTGACGAAGTGGACGACCCCGCAGACGAGGCCCAGCGCCAGCAGCCCGTGGCCGCGCATCCAGTCCGATTTGCGATCGTGATTCGGCGTACCCTGCACGCCGGCTACGATGGCCAGGCCCGCCCCCGTCCCGCAGAATGTCGCGACGAGCAGGACGAAGCCGAGGAGCACGAGAAGCTCGCGCTTCTTGTGGTAGATCCGCGATACAGGGCACTTGGGGTGGCGGCCCGAGGCCGAGGCCGAAATTGCGGTCAAGGTCGAGTCGTTCGAGGATTCGGCCTTGGAGCTTGTAGGCTCGGGGGCCGACGGGGGAAGGTCAGGCATAAGGAGGACTGTGCTTGACGACGTAGTAGTCGTCGTCGTAGTCGTTGTAGTCGTCGTAGTGGTTGCCGTGGTGGTTGCCGTAGTGGTTGTGGTGGTTATCGCGGTGGTTATTATGTACATTAGGACTTGAGTGCGAGTCTCGACTTGCAGGATGTGATATATATCAGATCTTGTCTGAGGTATGAATGAATGAGTGTATAGCAAGATATGCTGGTAGTGGATGTTATGGATCGTACGTAGTGCCTACAACGAGGGTGCAAAATGATGTGAAGTCCAGGAGAGCAGAAATATGATATTGGCCATTCTACATAATCAACCAACCTCACGTGGCCCGAGAATGTTCAGACAAGAAAGGTCCCTGAGGTCAGGTAAGGGCCTGCTTCATTTGGTGACGTACATAGGTATAGTCGACTTAGCCACGGAAGGCGCTTTCTCTTACTTGACCGTAGGCAATGTTTCTCAAATGACCTCAGTGAGTATAGGTAGTTACCTCAGATTACTACGGCTTTCATTTCTAGATATTCTAGATATAAACAGAAGGAACGACGTGTGGTAGTCAGGCCAACTTTGTAATTGATAATGTATAGCATCAAATCTTAGCTGGGTCAATGGGGCTGGGAAAGGAGGTAGAAATCATGAATAGGAGGGAAATCTGCCGTGGTGGGTTACCGGAACACATTGTGTACTTCCAAGGCCTTGTAGCAAGACAGGATGTCTCCCAGTGTTACGGAACAGTCAACTAACCACGCAGATTCATTTTGGACAATTCCTATAGACTCTTCCAATGACACTAGGTCAACGTGAACATACCCCTATCCTGCCTATGGTTCCCTAGTCCTTTCCGAGTCGGATTTCTTGGATACTTCCGCAATCCTTTTTTTGAAAGCCACATTTTCAATTCCATTAGATCTACTCCATGCCCATGCTTCTCTCTTCACTCCCAGTAGGTAATGTTCGGAAAGCTACCAAGGCGATCAGTGCACCAGTGCTAGACACAGGACCAGATCAGATCTCGAGGATAAAACCAACAGGGAGCCAAGAGGTAATCCTTGACTTGACCCCGTATGCAACTGGTTAACCGTCATCGAGTTAGAAAAATTGTGGTAAGTCTATGGCTATCGAGGTGCCGCTGAGGAACAGTACTGCGTAGCGAGGTCTCTGCATGCGGTCGGCAACAGCGAGTATAGCGCTGGGAACTGAGGGAAATCCCGTACTCATAGGGTAAAAACTTAAAACTTATGGTGTGAAGAGACCACCCCAAGCCACACATAAACCCATGCCTACGGATTGGCGTAGGTGTTCACGAGGGCGTCTAGGAACATAGCGGCCACTAGGATGGCGGATAAGTTGACCCATTTGGTGACATATCATGGGGCAGAAGAGGGAAGCTTTAGATGACCCAAGTAAACGCTTCGAGCTTGTGCTCTCAGCCCCTATTGGCACTTTACGGAATCGGAAACATGACTATAAGTAGTCCACTCGGCGAAGACTACAGGTAATCGAAGCTTAAACCGGAATCATAGAAATGTGGGTTTATGGAATAAATATATGCACGTCTACAGTCGAACGCGAAGTCTTGTCATATATTGTTTCGGGTTTCCAACGCATTGCCGATATAACCACGGGTCTTCACCGTACGTGATCGCTCTCAGCTGGTGGTGATGCAGTAAGCAACAGTCTAGAAGCGTCCTCTTATGAATGACACTACAAGCTAGAATAGAAAGATACTCATCGTATATGCACCCACGAAACTGGAGTTCCCCTCAGAACAATGGCGAACCGAGGTTGGGGTCAACTACCCCACACAATGACGATCTCGGACACTGCTGGGTAACCTAAAGTGCTTCCTGAGTTACACGCCTAACCTATGTGTTGAAGTGTGATACTCGAGACCTTCAAATCCCATCTAATAAATATTTAGGCTTGTGTTATATGGTCGGCTTGAACTTATTTACACGAGGCCAGATCAGGAATATGTCACGACGCCTCGGGAACCAGATCCGGCTCGGTCAGCCGCATAGTGCCGCATTAGCTGCCGCCGCCGCCGCCACCAACACACCCGCTGCCGTAACTCCGCGTCTCATACCATCACCACTACCACAGTCGCAGCCACGACCACATAAGCACAAACAGTTTCCATATGGCGGCTACCAGCCCCCCAACTCGCCATCGCTATACCGCAACCGCGGCCGCGGAGAACGCGCCTTCACGACGACGCCCCGATGGCTGGTCTCCGGGGCCGGGGCCGGGGGAGGGGACAGCATCCTAGACACGTCGGCCTCGCACCTGACGGAGACGGAGCAGATGGTGCGGGACGGGGTGCTAGCGGTGTGCGCGCGATTCCCCAGCGCGTGGTGGCGGGAGCGAGACGAGCTCGGCGCGGACCCGGCGGAGTTCCACGCGGCGCTAGCGGCGGGTGGGTGGCTGGGCGTCGCGCTGCCGGAGGGTCTAGCCTCGGGGTCGGGACTCGGCATCGCCGAGGCCACGGCCATGATGCAGGCGATCGCGGAGTCCGGGGCCGGGATGGCGGGCGCGCAGGCCGTGCACGCCAACGTGTACGCGACGCAGCCGCTGGCGCGGTTCGGGACGGCCGAGCAGCGCGCGTCGGTGCTGCCGCGCGTCGTGTCGGGCCAGTGGCGCGTCTGCTTCGGCGTGACGGAGCCCGACGCGGGGCTCGACACGCTGCGCCTGAAGACGGTGGCTCGGAAGGAGAACGGCGACGGCAACGAGTACTACCGCGTCACGGGCCAGAAGATCTGGATCACGTGCGCGCAGGTGGCGCGCAAGATGATGCTCCTGGCGCGCACGACGCCGCTCGAGCACGTCCGGAAGCCGAGCGAGGGCCTCTCGCTGTTCTGTGTCGACCTGGACCGTGACGCGCCGGGCCTGGCCATGCGCCGGATCAAGAAGATGGGCGTCCGCGCCGTGGACGCCAACGAGGTCTTCTTCGACGACTACCGAATCCCCGCCGACACGCTGGTAGGCCCCGAGGGCCAGGGTTTCCGCGTTGTCCTGCACGGCATGAATGCCGAGCGCTGCCTCCTGGCTGGCGAGGCACTCGGTCTTGGGTATGCGGCGCTAGGGCGGGCGGCGCAGTATGCCCGGGAGCGCGTTGGTGAGTGACGGGGGTTTACTTTGCCATGTCTACGACCCATGAAACCTCTTCTATACCTTACAAGCCAGGAGAAAGAAAGTAAGTAAGCAAACAGGAAAGCAGAAGCTGACCCCAGACGCACGCTTTGCCTGCCTGCCTACGCGGCACGCGTGGCGTGCGTGCAACAGTATTCGGGCGCCCGATCGGGCAGAACCAGGGCGTGGCGCACCCACTCGCGGACGCGTGGATGCAGCTCGAGGCGGCGAAGCTGGCGACGTACCACGCGGCGCGGCTGTACGACCAGAGCCAGAAACAGAGCCAGAGCCAGAGCCAACAGGAGACTACCTCTACCTCTAACGCTAGCGTTACCGCTGTCGGCGTGGCGGCGAACACGGCCAAGTACCTGGCGGCGGAGGCGGCGTTCCGGGCTTGCGAGCGCGCGGTCCTGGCGCACGGCGGCATGGGGTACGCCGTAGAGTACGATGTGGAGCGGTGGCTGCGGGAGTGCCTCGTGCCGCGCATCGCGCCCGTCAGCCGTGAGATGATCATGAACTATGTGGCGGAGAAGGTGCTGCGGTTGCCGAGGAGCTATTAACGAGTAGATGAATGAAAGGATGGATGGATGTATATAGCAACGAAACTTTGTTGGTCTTAATCACGACACAGAAGCGCGTGTACTGGGGATAACCGGGGGTGTGGTAGGCATATGTATACCTTGATTTTGGGCCACCGACATAGGATAGATAGGTAGTCTACGTAAAGCGAGACATATTGTTGCGCATTGCGCTCATCACGAATGATACCGAGGAGCCCTCTAGATGATGGAATTTTATGCTGAAGCTTTGGATGAGGATTTCTTCGAAGGCTGACTCATATCATCACCAACAACAGCGGCGGTACTTTTCCGTTTCTTCGATGACGATTGTGCTGCTGGTCCGGATCCGGTTCGCTTCTCTACCGAGTATATTTCGACCACCTCCCCCTCGCTGTTGATTCTGGGCAGCGGGATGCTCTTCTTGAGCCGGCACGTCCAGCCGTCCGCCTCCAGCAGCGCGAAGATGGCGGCCTCTGATTCGTGGCGCGGCTTCGTGGAGAGGAGGACCTTGGTCATGACGCCGTTTCTTTCTTTTTCTTCGGGATCCGCGTTCGTTACGTTCAATCCGTGTAGCGCGGATAGGGTCCCCACGAGCGAGGGGAACGCGTCGATATTGTAGGTGCAATCGCTCAGCACGATGAGATCCCAGAACCTTGACTTCACTAGAGGCCCGAACTGGGACTTCTTACCTTCATCCCAGTCGAGATTTTCGTACTGGACTTGAGGAGAGCCCGTACGAAGGGAAAACCGGGAGATATTTGACGTGGCGCGCGCCTCGGCATCCGGAAGATCGGTCAGAAGAACGGTGGGGAGCGCCGGCTCGAACCCTTGCTGCTCTATAGCTCTGCGTAGGACACTGGCAATGGTGATGCCCAACATGCCGACGCCGCATCCAATCTCTAGTACATTAGGGCTCTCTCTGTCGATGGGTAGGTATTCCCGGATGTAAAACCCTTTGTCTTTCGTCCGACACGAATCCGCGAGGAAGCCAGCGGTGACCAAACCACCATCCCAGATGTGACGGGCCATGCTCTCGCCAATATCTTCTTCAATATTGACATATACACGGCTGAGTTCCCCGAGCTTATACTCGCAGGTAAGCTTGCGCAGCGCGGCTGAGAACAACCCGCGGTCGAACTCTAGATCAAGAGCCGCTACCAAGCCCTCACTCTCTTGCTCATCTTCCTCCACCCTCCAAGGAAGTAGATCGCGTGTCTCTGTCAGGGATATCAACTGAGGTGAACGTTGCGAAACATATATTTTAAGCGTTGATTTAGCATTCATAGCTTCTTTATCGATACGCAGTTTGGTCTTGAGAACGCGCATGCCAGGCTGCCATAAAAGACTCGGCGGTGAAATGAAGTCTGAACCCATATTCGAAGTCTCTACGTTGAAAAGGAGCATGAGCTTAAGGGGATTGTCTGGACAGAGCAACGAGTCGCTAAGGTCTGTCGTAATTGTCAAGACAAGGGAGAGCACCGGATTCTCTGGATCCGATGCGTCCACCGTGGGAGGACCAAGTATTCGAATGTAATGCATCCTATTGATAATTTCTGTTGCTGTAGTACGGGGGTGGTTCGCGATTGTATAACTATAAACACCTGCTTCGTCGATGTCTGGAATGGATCGCTCAATATCCAAGGTTGAGATACTCAGGGTGAAAAAAATTGGGTTTACGACTAACTACAGACCGAGTACATAGGCAACCCCTGAAATTAGTATGTACGTGTATGTACTGACATACAAGTATGTAGTACGACATCCGCTGTCAGGATTAAGAAATTATGGGGACAAGCAGCATCTGAGGTCCTACAATTCGGTTCAAGATAGGGGCAGAAGGGGGCAGGGCGGTAGGGGTAGCTCTACGAACTCCACAACGGACACGCACTTCTCATCAAGACCCCGATCTTTCTCCTGTTTCGTTCGTAATACTTAATATTATAGGGAGGAGGAGAATCACAGTCTTGAAAGCCGCACTAACAGCAGTAAGGGGATAGATATATGGGTAGGTCACTAAGCAACGATGTCCTAAAATATATGCAGGTAACCGACTCTCAGCAAGACGACGCCGGTGTCTAAGTCCTCAAAGGTAGACCTCGACAAAGACGGAAAAAATTACTTAATTACACGATACGATGGCCATAGTAAGGTTAGGACAGGTTCTTCAAGAATCAGTGCCATATCGAAAAGTCCTCGAAACTGTGATAAAAGCCGCCCGCACCATGCCTTTCCTTTCCAACGGTGACTGTGTGAGGGCACTGAGGGGGTACAGAAAGTCCTAGGTCATACTATCCCGCGCCAAGGGGCCGGCATTCTTAGCCCTCGGAGGCCATGCTCAGGGTCTTCATCCCATCTGGAGATAATCATGTAGTGCGAATTACTCTTGGGAGATGGCAGTCAGTCAGTCCATCCCCCCCTTTCCGTGTTGCTTTGTGTGCTTTATTCCACTGAAATTATTCCACAACCTGCCCGGAAAACAACAACATAACGGCGATGCTGATGAAAGGCTGTATACCATGCAAACAGCAGCGGTGTTGCTATATGTTATGGTGCATCCTATAGCCCCAGGCAGCCCCCCGAGACTTAGGCTGAGATGATTACGTGTTGAGCGTCCTAAGTGGTGGAGACTCTGCTTCCCTCCCTCCTATCCTGACCTATCCTAGCCTGGCCTGACCCGGCCCATCCCAGGTCCGCTCGGCGCTCGTCGAACTTCAGCAAAATCAGTCAACCCCCACTGTCATTGGCTTCCAGCAGCTTGTACCCTACTCTTTAGGTCAAGAAGTGCTTCTGTCTGTCTGTGGAGTCTTGACCGCTGAAAAGTCCTTCGCAATCTTCGAAGGTAATACACAGGCGCGCCAGGCGTGCGTGCGAGCATGCGTGTATGGTGGCGCATCGTTAATTACGCATTAGTCGAGTGTTCCGCGCGGGTCCCTTGAGCCGAACGAAGCAGATGGATATTTTTCTAAAATATTCAGTCCTTGGGTCTGGGCCAACCAACCGCCCTACCCTCATAAAGGGATTCTTTGAATTCGACCATTTCCCTTTTCAACCCCCAGTCGCAGGGGCAGCAGCCGCCGCCGCCGCCGCTTCCATAGCAGCAGCGGCGTCATTCATCATGAAGAAGCCGGGGGACCAGTACTCCCACTCGGGGCGGGCCTGCTTGTCGACCCAGAGCATTCCGGCGGCGAGCAGGTCCTCGAGGGCAGTCTGGGCGCGGGCGCGGGCCCAGCGCAGGTTGATCATCAGCATGGATACGCTCACGTAGCCCAGGATCTGTGCGGCCTCGAGTACGGCGCTCTGGTCCGTGTTGAGCTCCTTCGGCACCGACCGCACGTACGGCCGGTTGCCCACGCGGATCACCGAGTAGCTCGACCCCAGCGGCTTCAGCGTCGCCACGGCGCGCAGCACGTCGTCCCTTTGGTGTTTTTCGTAAGTAACGATGATCCAGTATCAGCATCAGAAGGAGAGAGGAACATACTCGGTGATCTCGGGCGCGCCCTCCAAGCGGCCGCGCATAACGCGCTCCCTCAGCTCCCGGACGCCGATCAGACCGCCGTTCTCGGCACGGGTGGCGCCGCAGACCTCGACGGCGCGGACGGCGAGCTCGAAGTAGAAATCGTTGACGCTGCGGCCGAGGAGCTGGGCCCAGATGCTGCCTACTCCCCCGCCTCCGCCTCCCTCTCCATTTGCACCCGAGGACGAGGCGAGGGGGTCGACGCCGATGGCAGCACACATGCGCGCGAACTGGGCGCGGAAGGAGGGGTTGGACCGGATGTCGCGGGCGTGCGTCTGCGCGAAGCTCTGCAGCAGTGACCGGAACACGGCTAGTTGAGTCTCGAGGGCCTGCGCGTTGGTGCTCCGCAGCGAGCTGCCGTGCGAGGCGAACTGCGCCGATGTCAGGCGGGAGCGGTCGAAGGCCGCGAGGCCGACGCCCTTGCGGGACATAGCTTGGCGTGGCTTGGCTGTCTACGCAAGCCTTCCTCTTTGTTGCCAATCTACTTTGTATATATTGAGTTCTGAATGCTCTTTCTCGGTATCAACCTGAATGCCTACCTCCAGAAGTGGGTGGTTAGGTAGGTAC
This sequence comes from Diatrype stigma, assembly GCA_022225965.2. NCBI lineage: Eukaryota > Fungi > Ascomycota > Sordariomycetes > Xylariales > Diatrypaceae > Diatrype > Diatrype stigma. Next base: position 131,886 of record JAKJXP020000051.1, on the reverse strand, counting down.
TTGTAGTAACTCGGCCTTGGAAACCTGACAGCTCACGTGCCTTCACGGTAGGAAATCCGGGAAAGACGAATTCTGGTAGAGTTGTATGTAGTCGGGATTCTATGAGAATGAAAGAGCTATGCTAAGGTACTTCGTATCTAAAATATTGAAGATGGTTTATTTACTACAAGACAAGAAGGTTGAAATCACTTTGATGATAGCGGAGGTAGACCCGGACTAGATGCACCTGCCTGACTGACGCACCTATCACCGCCTATCACCGCCTATCACCTCCTGCCTATCAGTTATTGAAGCCGATGCTCTGACGCTACCTTAGCCTTGGAAGGCTTCAGGTGACGTTTAAAAGGTGGGACTGCCGGGGGTTCTTTGGGCGGCATTTCTTCGGCCTTCTTACCGGCCCCCTTATCGGCCTTCTTATCGGTTCTTATCCAGGTCCCTATCCAGCCCCACTCTGAAAACGCCCCGGGGCCCTTCCAGCCCTTCTGGCCAATGAGATTCCAGTGCTTCTAGCGGATTTTGAAGGCCACAACCTTTTTCGCACCCCTCGGTAAAAACTTGTGTGCCAGGTTGTTTCGCTGTGGACTCTTTCCGGTGGACTCTTTCCGAACATTCAATCGCGAGCAGCAGCAACAACAAGGACGTCTTGGGTGCGAATATCATCACCACCACCATCCCCCAACACACTCCGATACCGACAGCAACCATGTCGTCCCAAAGCGTCCAAACCTTCGGCAAGAAGAAGACGGCTACGGCCGTCGCCCACTGCAAGGCTGGCTCCGGCCTGATCAAGGTCAACGGCAAGCCTCTGTCTCTCGTCCAGCCCGAGATCCTGCGATTCAAGGTTCGTACGAGCACAGCACGCACAGCACGCACAGCACGCACAGCACACACAGCACCGGAAATCATGGAATCCCACGGCGCGGAAGGAATGGAGTGAAGAAAAAAGAAAGAAAGAAAGAAAAGGCTAACTGAATACCCACCCGTCCACAGGTCTACGAGCCGCTCCTCATCGTTGGCCTCGACAAGTTCTCCCAGGTCGACATCCGGGTTCGCGTCACCGGCGGTGGTCACACTTCGCAGGTCTACGCCGTCCGACAAGCGATCGCCAAGGGCCTGATCGCCTACTACCAGAAATACGTTGATGAGCGTAAGTCACTTATATATCCGAATGGGGTGGGAGTGGGGGCCGTTGAAAGGTCTTCACAATATGTCACAACATGAAAGAGGAGAGAGAGAAGAGAGCGGAAACTGGGCTGGCCGGGGCTAACGGATCTCGAAATACAGACAGCAAGAACCTGCTCAAGCAGGCCCTCGTACAATACGACCGCACCCTGCTGGTCGCCGATAACCGCCGAAGCGAGCCCAAGAAGTTCGGTGGTCGGGGTGCCCGCGCGAGATTCCAGAAGTCTTACCGTTAAAGCGGTTCGTTCTATTCTAAGTCTTATCGAGGAGAGGGGGAGGAGCAGGAACAGGGGAAGAGAAAGCTGCGGCGCGTACCGAATCCCGAGAAGGCGATTACACGACTGCTGTATGGTACGGGTCGGATCGTCCTTGTCGTTTTTGGTTGGCTCCCCCCGCGCGCGTGTGATGAATGGCAATTGGTGGTCGGACCTCTGGAGTCAAAAAGGATCCTTTGCGAGGGCTGTCTGGGTGCCTTCTAGCATCAATGCATTTACACATATCAGGACGTTCGGTTCTGTCAGGCTGTAGAGGGATAGGCTAATGAAACTACGAACCTCTTGAGAACAAACTACTTGCACTTGGATCGGTCCTCGGTGAACTTGCGATGCCATGTCGTTGTGCGTCGCATGCCGTGTTACTATCACTTGAGCTCACAAAGCTTTACTTAGGGCTCTCGAAGCACGGTTGGTTATCATATGGCTCTTGACAGAATCAAAGCTATCTCCCTCCAACTGCTGCTATCTTCTTCCCTACGAGTCAGACCGCTGCTCACATCCGGCTACTCTGCTATATGCCACGGAAAGTCCGTTGAGTTCGAACACTGCTAGGGAATGGTTACCTACCTAGGCAATGGCATACTTGCCTTGTTGTTTTCGATGTTGGACGATTGGTAACGCCGCCTACTAAAGTGCTAGATCACAAGACATTTCGTCGGGCAAGATTATACTTGTCTTTCCAACAGGAATCATAAGCTATCAGGATGAAGGTGCTACACGCAGTGGGTACAAACCACATTTTAGGCTGTCAAGATATTGTGCCATTCTAGTCCTGGACTCGTGGGCCACTGACTGAGGTTGGCAATCCTATTGGTTATCGGCATGGCAGCCAGGTCGTTGTATAAAAGTATCGTTACTGCCTTGATATATTTAAGTCGAGCAACCCCGAAGCATGTGTCGTAATACGACGTGATGGCAGTACTTGACTTGCAAATTCCTGTTTCTTACTATGCATCATAACCTTACTGATCATATATGATTACTATGTTCATGCTGCTATAGCCGCCACCCTGCGGGCCTGTGCAGCATACCTCCTGACGAAGATTGTGTGTCAGCTGGTATCGCTCAACGCCATTTAAGCAACATACTCGAGTGAACCTATCTGCTACCACTTTACAGAAGGACCCTGTCTGTGAAACACACGTAGAGGGAAGGTGGATGCCACACAGCCAATCAACCCGTACATGGTGTACTACGATGAGATTTTATGTGATATACCCAGTTCCAAAGTTAGCCGAGAGGAGTAAGTACCGTAAAGAGACTGGAAAGGAGGAAGCAACCAAGCACTCTGCCTTACGTCATCCTGATGTGATCATAACCCTGGATATAGACAGACGGATAATAGGAGGTACATAGGTAGTTAGCCATGATCTCGATGTTGTGTGTGCAAGTAGTAACCTCGGAGTCGGGGGACAACCGCACGGATGGATATACGCTCTTCCTCCCCTATCTTGCATGGACTTCTCCCCAGGGTAGAATAGACGACACCCTGTCATCACAATCAAGCCCCCTGCTCCCTTCAAAGTTGGCCCAGGCCAGAGTGGGTGGAATAGGTTCGATTGGCTGGGTGGTAGCATGACGTGTGGTAGGTATTGATCGATTTCTCATCGTCAAATTCAACCTACATTCTGAAGTTCCCAGGCAGCCCAAGTTACACGTATCAATGGCGGTTTCTTTCCTCGTGTTAGCAGGGTCCAACAGCCCGAATATGGAAGTTCCCTCGGTCTGGATTAAATAAGAGTCGGTGTGGAATATGAGGTGAGGTACCAGGATGTAAATAAATCATTGAGCGGATGGATGGTAGCTTCCCTTGCCCATTTCCCGTGGTTTTGTGACTTTGAGATCGAAATACACAAAAAGCATACGCTTGGTTGCGAGGTATACGGCGAACCTATTCAGTCACCCAAGCAAGTAGACGGGATTTAGCTACGCTTGGCCTACGGTAGACATGCCATTAGATACGATATATGTATGCTAGTTAAGGGAGAAAATCAAGAATAGACATGCACTCGTACAACCAGCACACACTTTGGTTTGAAATAGAATTCGCACGGCACTGGCTGTACAGGCCTGGCCACAGGGTGCATATGAGAGATAACGTGGCTATTCATACAACCAGTCGATGAGATGCAATATGCGTAGAGACCGTTCGTAATAGCCCAACGATTCAGCATTCGACGCCTGCAATCAATATAGGCAAGATGAAATACTTTACAGCTCCAGTACAGACCTGGTGCTAATATGGTTAATTACACACATGTGTAGCCGCTGCTCATCTAGGGGTTCGCAGCAGTACTTCTGAACACCCTCATCTCAACACGGCAGCTGCTGTCTGGGGGTAGGTAGATGCCTAGATACAACCAGGACAGGACGTTTTCATTACAAACTTCCCTTTTCACACTTAGTTCGAATGCTGTAGATTAGCCCCACGGTAATGTGCCGTCAGATATATCCCAATGATGGGCGAGAGGAGAAGGCAGAGATAGGGGAGAGGAACAGGCCTGATTTCCTATCATGCTCGTTCGCCCCCTCTTATCCCCCTCTCCCTTTGCCCCTTTTCTCTTTCCTCCCTTTTCATATGATCATTTATCCAGACCGTCCAATCCTCAACCTCAATCCCACGACACCCGATCCGCCTGGCGCCCCTCGCCATCGAGCCCCACGACGACGGGGGCGAACTCGCCGCGCTCGTCCTCGTCCTCGAAGTCCTCGCGCTCCGCCTGCACCACCTCGCCGTCCTCGAGCATGACGTCCCCGGACCGGAGGTACGAGTCCGCCCGCAGGTCCCAGCCGCGGCGCCGCCGCAGCCAGGCCTCGAGCGCCGCGAACGCCTGCCCGACTTCGCCGATATCAGCATCAGCATCAGCATCAGCGGCTGCTGTTGTCAGCGTCTCGTCGAGCCGCGCCTTGTACGTGACGAGCGCCTTCTCCATGGCGTGCGCGGCCTTGCCGTCGGCCGAGACCATATCCAGGACATCGCCACCTCCGCCTCCGCCTCCGCCTGCACCATTCTCCACCCCCAGGAACCGGTCGGCGTACGCCAGCTGCGCGTGGAAGGTGCGGAGCAGATCGCGCGCCAGCCGCGGGCGGGCGGCCGCTAGGCCGTGCGCCCGGAGCGCGAGCTTGCCGACCAGGAAGTACCACTGCTCGAGGCACGAGAGGTTGCCCAGGTGGGCTCCCGTCAGGAAGGCGAACTGGAGCTCGCCGAGGAGCTTGTTGTCGTCGTCGTTATTATTCGTGTTGTTGGCTGAGGAGGTTGGAGTTGAGGAGGAAGAGGAAGAGGAGGAGAGAACGGCGAGGATCCACGCCGTTGGGTCCAGCGCCTGCCGGGTGCGCTCGGCGCCCTTGGCTGTGGGGTCGAAGAGCGGCTCGTCCATGCGGAATGTGAACCGGAGGTGGTGAGGAGAAGAGGCAGAGGAGTCGGCACTGCCGTTGCCATTGCCACTATCATTACCACCGCTATTGCTGCTGCCGCCGCCGTTATCATCATTGTCGTACAGCTTAGCCTCCTCGGAGCTGCGGCTCTCTCCGAGCACGCGGTCGGTCGACGTTACCGGCCAGTCGTAAGTATTTCGTCGTTGTTGTCGTCCTCCATCTCCTGCTCGGTCTTGGTCCGTCGCTCCCGTAATGGAGTCGAGCAGCGACGGCGTGATGGCGGACGTGAGCTTCGACCACATGGCAGCTTTGTCCTGGAATGCCGGCGGCAGGTCATCGACATCGGCGCCGGCATCACCATCACCATCACCATCACCATCAGGCTCCTGCTCCTGCACCACCCTAGTAGTAGCAGTGGCAGTAGAATTAGTAGAGGCACCATCGGTCTTCGTCGGATACCAGTAAGGAATGAGGCTGGGCAAGACCTGCTGTAGGCGGCCCTTCAGTCCCTGCTGCTGCTGCTGCTGCTGCTGCTGCTGTTCACTGGTATGCGGTATGGCAGGGTGGATGGCATTGCCATCGTGATCATCACCCTCATCACCATCTAGCAGAACCTCATTGAAGTGGTCCCATCGTTTGACGTGGACCCGAGAGTTTCGGCGCCCGTCGTCGTCGGCAACAATCCAGAAGCCGCTCCGCGAGGACGTCGAGTCGGTGGGGGCGACCCAGAACAGGTGCGGGCCGGGCGGGATGTCCCGGAAGCCCGGGAACGGCTTTGCCTTCGTCGAGAGCGACAGGTAATCGCACCCGATGGTGAACTTGGCAGGCAGGCCATCCAGGAAGACAGCATCGCCGGTCGTCGGCGGCTCTGGTGATAATGACGGCATGGCGACGTCACAGTTGATGGTCTTACCCGGAGGGTTGTTGGTGTGCGTTGCTTCCAGTTCTTTGCGTTCGGGTTCAGGCCATCATCGTTGATTGGTTGAAGTGTTGGGCGAAACAAAGTATCAGGTAGAACAGCAGAAAGGGGCCTGGAACCTTGAGGTGGTGGAAAGGAAAGTCCGTAGCAGTTGCCAGTTGCTTCAATCCTACCTACACGGTAACTGACGGTAGTGGTAAGTCCGACGGTGATTCGCCGTTCTGTTGCGATCGCTGGCAATCAGCTGATGTCAAAATTAAATTCGCCAGGCGCGATGGAGCTCCGGATAGATCCCCGTTTCCCGCATCCCCACTTAAACCCGATACCCACCCATGGATCCCATTCCAAGGTCCCATGGATGGACCCATCGTGGGTCTTGTCCGGAGAAGTGGTATCCACTAGACTACTTCGTACCTACCTCAAGCACCTTCGTAGACATATATGGATGGATCTATGGTTATTCGTAACTAGCGAGGGAAGAAGAGGGTCACTTGACGGCTAACTAGGTATTGACGGCTAACTAGGTATTGCCGGCATTCAACGACCTCTACCAATCTTGTTGTTCTGATGTAGGACGCGGGACGCGGGACGCGGCAATCCATCAGGGGGTGCAATGCCATGAGAAACCACGAGAGGAATGGTTATTGGTTGGTTTGAGTCTAACTCTGTCCTCGCCAATGAAATGAACTCGATCTTCTGGATTCGACCTCATCTATCTGCTGATGCTCGTCTGTCTCTCTAATGCCAGGGGCCTCCCAATCCAGACTGGATGGATGGACCATAAGATAGTTAAGGGGCAACGCGTGTACGTGTGTGGTCTCCGTTCTTGAGTCACTCCTGCGGGCGTTGTCTCGGTGTCTAGATATGATATAACGCCGAGCAGGCGCATACGGGCGCACGCGTGTAGCCTGACCCCTTGCTCATGTTCCCTCGTCTTCAGATTAGGCCTACCAAGACTCAACCATTTAGATAAATGCATGGTATCAAAGTGGTGCTTGTCAGTTATTGTTCTTATTACCTATTGCGCAGTCCGCGGTCCGACATTATGGCCATACACAGGCAGGTAGGTAGGTATTTGCTAAGCGGTTGGCTGGCTGACATCTGTCCGACTGGCTCTCTTTGCGACAACCCCGAACTACAGCGCTTTCTCAATTCCACTCCAGGATTCGGTCACACACGGTACGCAACGAACAGTCCGAGAGGAGTAGAGGAGGGGCGGCAATGGTCTCATAGCAACAACCTTAAAGGTGGCCGTTATATGTAGCATATAGAGATTATCCCGAGAATTATGAATAGAATCGAACAGCAACAGTTGGTTGGATAGGGGAAGGAGACATGATTGACCGATTGAATGACGGCCTAATTGCATTGTAGATGAGCGAAAGTGAAAAATGAACGAAATGTCTAAGACCCGCAAGCATAGAAAGACTCACTCACATATAAGAAGGAACTGTTTACCCATGTCTTATATATCCCTACCCACCTGGCCGGTGACTGTGCAGGATACTGTGTCCATTTTGCTTGTATGGTGCTGGCATTAAGGAAGATGAGGTGCATCCAATGCATGCAAAAGCATCGCTGGGTCCATATAACCACATGATAGTAGGTAAGGTAAGTTCATTATATTTCTCCATGGGGCATAGTTAGTCGCAAAACGGGCAGGCACTTGTATTTTACGCGTGTAGGTAGGCTACTAAGTAGGTACATGCCAACTACTAGGGCAGGCAGTAACTAACTAAGGTAAGCAGAAACCAACTACATGATCCAAGCAAGACGCTGCTCGTCGACGGCGTGGCGGCTGATCGACGGCCAACATAGTACGTGCAGATACATGGGACGCTACCTGCCTCTTAGGTAGCTCCAGTCAAACGATTGCTTCTGGAGGAGAGAGAGTAAACATGTAGGATAGACAAGAAAATATAAAAGGAAAGAAAGCGGGAGATCAAGGTAAGAGTGAGAGGCATATGTAGATAAGGAGATACTATGTATTGATATCGAGTCGGCTCGAGCTGGTCAGTGGTTGTGGCATAGGTAGGCTGAATCCGTGGAAAGAAAAGAGGGCATTGATTACCATTACCTACCTGGACTGAAGCTGAAATCGCGCAGCAAAAAGAAAGGAGATGCAGCCTGTCGATGCAAACCTTCAAGTTCAAGGCCTTGCTTCCATTGTTCTTGTTCTCATAGCTGGAACTGGGGCTGCATATCACCCTTCAGGTCCGTGGCTGGTGGTTGCCCGCCGCCTCCAGTAAGAGCTCTCCGGTAACTGTACCTACCTACCTACATGTAGTTACATAAGGAGTAGTTAACTAGGCCACTCACTGCCCGCGCACCCACCAGTGCCACCACCCACCTGGGGCACCCACCCCAGGCGTCCCCTTCGCGGGCCGAGCGGCGGACGTACGCGCTAATGCACGTTACCCGAAGCCAACGGCGGGAAATGCGGACTTACACCCACCCTACGACCCTTGTTGCATCGACTAGCCGTCTGCCACACCATCCTTCCTGTTCTTCATATCAGTCCTTTCGTTCATAGGTAAGTATCCAATATCGCGGGTTGCTGCTAGCTAGCTAAACTAATCACAGCTAACTGCTAACTGCTAACTGCTAACTACATACATACTACCAAGCTACGTATACCGCCTGTTCTTTTCCCCATTACGCTATTTTTTTACGGTCCCTGATCGACTATCAGTTTACCCTTCCTTCCTTACCTTACCTTACCTAACCTTACCGCTTGGAGGCTGAGAGAGCGGTCCGTCCCTGTGCATGTATTGTCATAATATAAGCAAGTGAAACTACTACCTGATATAGGTAGCCAAGACTTGTTTCTATAGTTAGCCTGCCATTAGTTAGGGATTCTGTATTCCTTTCTATAAGCTACCTAGTCTGCCCGACTAAAATATCACGCACATATTAGTGTAGTTACTTCGTAGGTAGCTAACCACATGTCTACATATCTACCTACACCCTCCCACACATACCGACATGACACTCCCTCCCTACCTCCCTCCTAACCCCCGGACAGGTAGGGTAGGGTAGGGTAGGGTAGGGTAGGGTGCTGCAACCTCGGAAAATATTTCGACGCTTGTAACGTCACTAAGGGAGAAAGTAAGAACATGGGAGGAGAGGGTCGTCCAAGGAAACTAGATCGAACCGTTCATGCAAGCAAGACGCACGCACGCGCGGGACGAAGCGGGCGGGTTGCAGGCGTGGCTAGTCTGGCTAGCTAGCGGACCCGGAACCCCTTTGCATCTGGGTAGTTTAATGCAAGTGCCAAAAGGCTTGATTTGACGACAACAGCAAGGGCGAAATTGATCAGAGAAGTGGAGGTGATGTTGCGTGGTCGATGACATGACAAGGCCGCTGGGTCAGGAGACAGTGAGACTGCGATACCAGTCAGCGGGAGAACTACAGGGACGAAGCCAGGTGTTTGATAGGCTGTCTGTCTGTCTGTCGACTTATTTGGACTGATGGGATCAGATAAATAAATATCTTCACTACGAGAACCCCCTTTTATCCAAGTACGTACCATCCTCCCTTCTCAAGTCCGATTCACTACGACTAGTTCAGCTTTGCAACAATTCGACATCTAGTTGGAGGCAGTCTGTCATTTTGCTTTATATCTATACCCTTCGTAGACAATTCATTCCTGGCTAGTTTGATACTGTATGGCAGGCAGATGCAGATGCAGTGCAGACCGACCTTGTTATATGATAACCCATATACTACAGGTTTCACGGCATAGCTAGTACGTGCCTGATGTGCGCATGGAGGGAGGGAGGGGTCGACGGTCCCTTCGTCCTAGCCAAACTAGAACCCTCTTGGTTCTTGGTGATGTATGGATGTATGGATGGATGGATGGCTGAATACTACCTAGTTAGCGGCGCATGTCATGCCATGCCATGTCCGTCATTGTCAGAGTAACTGGAAAAGTGTTAAGCGCGTGTGTCACTACCGCCTGCACTCTCCTGCTACAACTACGCCTAGTGCGCCAAGCTCGCGGTGGTGGACGGCGTCGTTGCCGATGCGAAAGTGCTAACCAGGTAGTGTGGTTGCACCGCAGCCCGGCCGTCCTAGGATACCTGCATGTGAGCTGTCCTGTCTTATCTGTCCTAGCTCCTAGCTCCACGCCCACGCCCACGCTCACGCCCACGCGCTTCTTCGCTCTCTTTGCTAGTCGATGCTACCTCGCCGCCTCGTGGCAATGGTAGCACAACGAACGAACGGGCTAAACTGGTTCAGAAATTAGAGCCCCTAGTTACCGTACAGAAGCTATTTTACAGTAACCAGGTACTCGGGTTCTGACCTATGCAGCAATATGCTGACGCATGGCATATGGCATGGAGACAACCCATTTATAAGAGCCATGAGAACCCAACCCTGATCCTGATTCGAACATTTATGCCATAATTCCATGCCCTTATTTTTGCTCAACAATTCATCATCGTAGAACATTTATCCTACCCGATTTCCTGGCTTCTTGGCTTTAATGGACATTGCATGGAAATCATCGCCAAACTGCCATCACACGTACAGTAACCCGAGGAAAACAAGAGATGAATCTCACATCATAGACTCCTCACAATCACAATCACAGACTCTGCATACAACACGATTTTGTAACATAAGGCAATTGCATTTTTCCTAACCACTCTAGGAATGAACGACGCTCTGGGCGCCCATGTACGTAGAATAAGGTATCGTTCGTTCATTTGGACTCCACCACCAGCAGTGTCGGCCAGAGCTGCTGAACCACATTTCGCTAGGCAAGAACCATGCAGACACTACCCGAACCCAGTGCCACACTGAAGCCAATTATGCTCTCCTCAAGCGGTCGCCTAATGCTATATGCGAGAAACAGGAAAGTGTAAAGGATCCGCCCCGCCCCCCAGATGTCGCCAGTCTTGAAATTTTGGGTATTAGGCAATATGGATTGGAATCGTCGCATCGTAAAAGAGCCACATAATATACAATGTGTTGTTAGAAGGCTGCCGATCAAAGCTGCCTAGTGACTTGCCTGTGCACCGTTGTCTATTGACCTTGTGAGCGCTATGTGCCCAGCTCGTCTACATAGCGCTACTACTTACGTTGGCTGTACATCTGGCCTTGAGGCGGGTAAGGGGATGCCGGCTGCTGTTGGTAGTTGGCCGAATACATGTGACTGGTGGGGCTATACTCCGGGGGCGCGGAATACTGGCTGGGCTGATATCCGATAGGGGGAAGCTGGACCTGTCTTCCTGGCGGGTAAGACGCCGTAGCCTGTCCTTCAGCAGCCTGGGGATCGGGGCCGCCGTTCTGGGCTTGAGCCGCCGCAGCAGCCGCTGCCTGAGCCTGTCGCTGACGCTCAGCCTCCTCGGCAGCCTTGCGTTGCGCCTCCTCCTCCTTTTTGCGGGCCTTCCACTCCTTGCGGATCTCCTTGAATTCTGTTGAGAGCAGTCAGCGATATTGTCAAGTCGTGGTGCAAAATAGTGGACACATCATGGCCAAAAACACATCATGGTTTTGGCCCCAGCGCAGCGGTCGATCCGCCTTTCAACGCTAGTAGCTGCGCCTAGGTTGGGATGAAGGGGCTTGGAGTAGGTGATATGCTAGTTGAAACTAGAATAGCGCCACATTCCCCAGATCCCAAAGCTCATACTTCAGAACCGGCGAGCACCAAAATGAAAAACAAATCATCATAAGAAAAATGTCAACATACCTTCAGGAGTGCGCTTCTGACCATGGCTCTGCATAGTCACATGGGCATTAAGGTGGTTCAGTGTGCCATAGGCCTTCTCACAGCCGTTCCATCCACACTTGTACATGCGCTCGATCTCCTCATATCGTCGTCGTGGTCGTTTGTGCTGCTGTGCGCCCGGAATAGGGACGAACGAGTATACTTGCTGTCCACCATACTGTCAACACCAAAAAAATCAGCCATTTTACGGAATTAGTAAGGAAAAAAAGAAGAAGAAAAAAGCTGCAGAAACTGCGGGTCGTCTCCTCAAATGCGCATTGCGCGATCTGGCTTACGATGCTATGTTGAGGAAAATACAAGCTACCTACCTGTCCTCGAGCAGGGGGTGCCGACGTTGGCGTGTGGGGGAACACATGATGAGGGGGCATCTGCTGGCCCGGATGGCCATAGTTGGCCCAGTCCGGCCGCGGCTGCGCATACAAGCTGCCGGCGCTCTGCGGGTAGCTGTGCGACATGTCTTGCGGTGGCGGCGCTGGGTAGGTAGAGTACTGGCCGTGACCGTAGGTAGGGCTAGGTGCCGCGATTGAGGGATCTATGGGCATATCGCTGTCAGACTTGACCTGCTGGGACTGATGGTTGCGCCCATCTTGCAAAGGCATGGACGGACTTGTTGGTGTTTGCGCCATACCTCCGCTGCTACCGCTAGGATTGCTTGCTGCGGGATGGTATTGACGGAGACCGTGTTCTGGAAAAGAACTTGAAGATCTCGCAGATTGCGCGTACGCCCCGTACTCAGAAGTAGGCGTAGCTGACGCGGAGTAGTTGCTCGATCGCGCTTCCTGGGGAGTTGGATATTGGGCAGCAGATGCGTGATCTGCAGAGGAAGCTTCAGACTGAGTGTCGCCGGAGGCACTTGGGTAGGGCGAAGGCAAACCTGACTGCGAGTATTCGGGGACACTCCGTTCCATAGGGTTGTTGACGGCGTTCGGGAGCGTGTTCTGCGTCGCGAGGGAGGGTTGGCTTCCAAAAGGTGAAGGTGAAGCGCGTAAAAGTGATGAATGGTTTACAACGAACGCGTCTGGGTTATGCGGCTGCGTTGAGGCCAAGATCATACTATAGTTTACCAGGGAAAGACGAAGGATGGAACGACCAGGGCGGCTTAGTCCTTAACTCCGTTCTAACCACTGGGAATGAGGGTATAAATGGGTAGGCGCTATTTTGAGTAAGAAGGATAAAGTTTTGGCGAGTGTAAAGTGCGGCTACGCTGGTCCCAGGCCAGGTATTTAGTTGGCCGCGGTCTGATCGGTGACGGAAGACTGATCTAGAGTAGATAGCGTGATCTCCCGGTCCTGCGAGCACCCACAGGTTTAGTCGCGGTTTAGTCGGATGAGATGGTCTTGAGCTAGATCCACATATGCTCCAAGCCCCGAGTCGCGGTGCAGAAGTAGTGGAGGCAAAGCCGCCTCTAGCTACGGTCCTAAAAGGCCTGAATAAGGACGCCAAGGGTTCGTCGAGATCAGGTCTGATCGTGGAGACCCAAGCGCGCGTATGTTGCTGTAGGAGAGTTTGGATTCACCAACAAGCGTGGTCGTGATCACGGATGTAACACCCGCGGCGGCCTCTAGCGCTTCTTCGCGGGCGGATGAGAGTTCGTAGGAGAACTAACGTGGCAGAGCGCGATGTTAATATTTCCAGACCAGACAAATACTCTCGAAGTCTGATGATGTCTTGAGAGCTGCCCGTGACTTTGATCGTGCCGTGCCGCAAAGTCCAAGGTCCAAGGTCCAAAGTTCAGGTCCAGGTCCAGGTCCAGGTCCGAAGCCCAAGGTTGAGGTGAGGGATGATTCCCAGAGCTGGCTCGATGCTGGCTTGATGCTTGATGCTCGACTCAGCGTAGACCCGGTGTGTGGAGTTGCTTAGATGTGTGGCTGGCCTGACTAAACTAGTGCAAGCAAATTTTGGAATGGTTGGTGTTTTTTTGGTGTGAGGGGAACGATGCCAGAAGCTGCTTAGATCAGGATGCCTAGCGCTTTTTATTACTGGCAAATGATGATAGATATACCAGGGGCAGATGTGGTTAAGTTCAGGAAGACAACAAAGTTTGCGACGAGATTTTGAGTCCTCGGCACGCGAAACTTATTTTTTATGGCCTAGCAGAGGGCCACTAAAACGGATCCCAAAGGCAGCTAGACTGACTCTCGAAAAAGTAGCTTTGCTGCGAGGGCGGGGACCAGGGGACCAGGGGGCATAGAAACACTCGCGCGCTAGATTAGGGTGACGTGCAGAGAGCAGCAGAGTGAGTGAGTGAGGGTATGTACTGGAGGTCTGGATGTACTGGAGTAGCTACTGCAGTAGGTACTAGAGTACGGAGGAAGGTACGGGAATATGGCGCGGGAGAGTATGTAGATATGTTGTCAGGATAAGTAGTCATGTATGTATGTATGTAGTGATGGTCTGGTAGAGGTGGACGACGATGCTTGGATGCGTCGATGTGTTGCCTCTAGCTGCCTTTGCATACAATGGGGACCGGCAATGGGGCCCTTTCCTGCCTGTGACGACAAGACTATCCCGAGGTGGTGCTGGTGTTGTTCTTCGGCAGAGGCTAGCTTTTCAATGAGGTTTAGCCTCCGAGAAAATACTGCCAAACACTAGCAATTGGCAGCCCCCAGGGAAAATTATTAGCTTAGTGTGTTTAGTGCGGAAAAAAGGTGGGCGCAGGTAGACTTTTTTATATGCGGTCTCTTGAGGAACGTCCAGAGTTACATCGCACGAGTCCAAGTAATTTGAGGATTGAATGCGCAGGTGCAGATGGATGATGCACGATGTACGCGTTAGAAAGTGCCCTGGACGTGCCCAGGCTTGATCAAGTGAAGGATGTTTGGGGGATTGGCTAAACAAACGGTGAACGAACCCGAATAAGAAGAATCAATCGGAAAAAGTTAAGAAGATTGGGAATTTGTGTGGATTAGAGGGAGAGGGTTTGGAGAAGAGATTGAAAGGTTGACGAGACAGCAAGATTATGTTGTGGGTATGTATGTATGTACAATACCTCTGATGGAGGGCAGGTACCTGCCTCTCTGACCTTGTCAGTGCTTGTTTGTACCTTGCAACCCTACCGCAGACCTTGGGTACAATGCTAAGCACGAAGCATTAGCCGTATTGCAATCAAGGGTATCTGTATGCTTGTACAATCCCTTAGTGCCTACTTAGATACTTCGTACTTGCCCAAGAAACCACCTATACGCTGGTTAGGTAAGGCGCTACTTTCCCTATAGGCTAGGCTAATATGCCAAGGTGTGATGTACCCAGCAAGGTAGCTACATGTAGGTATGTACATACACACGTACCAAAGCTACCTATGTAGGTATTCACTTTTGAGTTATACTCCAGCAGTGTCCAGGTAGCAGACGAACACATATTGTAATGTCCATTCCCCTTACGATAACCCCCCTAGAGAACAAAGTTAAGATCAATGTTACAAGATATATCACAATAAGAAGGAGGCTTGTGTTTATGATTTGTTACAGCGGAAGGTGTCAGTATTGCACCTGCACCTGCACCTGCACAATAATGTGTAGGTACGTTTGCTGGAGGTTCCCAAGCTTGACCAAGGAGAAATAAAACTCAAGAAAGTCAGGTGCCGCACACGAGTTCTCCGTTAAGAGCCAGGACATGGAGTTGATCCATGACTTGACTTGAGTACCACCGCACTGCACTGCACATTGTCAATTGGTACATACAGTATGGATTCACAACCGTCCCTGCCCCATTCTGTCCAATCACCCTCCCTGCCACTTGCATATCGTGGGCAGTACGTATTAGCCAAGCTGATAAATATTAGTAATTGTTCAGTCTCTTGACTCTTGTCCGGTGGTCTTATGTACTCACAGGTACAATATGATGTTCATTTCTTCAATCAAACAATATCAGATGGGGCCCACAAGATGCCATCATGTCATGGATGGCTATAGCACCCAGGCCAGAATGCTGAATGGTCAAAACAGCTGGATTGCTTGTGGCTGGCAGGAAACAAACCGCTTCGAACTACAAATAGGTAAGCACGCATATTATAAGTTATGATGCCTGAAACCACTACATACAAGATTGCACTATAATACATGTCTACTCTACCCTGATTCAGGACATTGAGTGTCATATGCTACCTAGGTAGGTACCTAGGGTGAGAACACAGTGTGACAGTGTGGTCGAATATATCATTATCTTGTTGCTGAAGCTGGAGGTGGAGGCTGAAAATGCTGCTGCGGAGCAATACGCGTCTAGTTACTTATTAGTTATGGTCACTTATCAATCGTTAATTCAACGGCATTAGGGGGGAGATGTACTATGTAAGTTGTACTATGTAAATGACCCATTATGACATGACAAGCTTGAATACACCTTACGAGCTATGTACGTATGTATGTACTGTATGTATGCATGTAGCCCGTGGATACAGCTGGAGTACATATAGGTATACTTCCAGGTTCCATGGGTAATACCTTCGAATAAAATCAATATGTTTCGGGTAGGCATATCGGTATGTATGTAGGGAACTTAAGGATGGACCGACCCTCGGCTGGTGGGAGCATCCCGAGAGAAAACAGTTCCCAGTCTTTCCCAGGATCACGTCGAGAAAAGCCAAGTTTTCCTTCCTACCAGGGCAGCCATGCAAGTCTGATTACGTAGTCGCAATCGGATGAGCTTAAATAAATGTCAAACCTGTCTTTACCCAGCCTGCGTACCGCGTACCTACACATGTGCATTGGATACATAAGTATGCACGTATGGAATCAACTAACTACTATGTATATACGAAGCGACTAACTAGGTACTACATGTAAGTACCGGCTGGTGCATCGACGGGCAGGCCAGTCAGCCGGTCGTTTATCAACATCCCGACATCCATGATGGTGGCTACCAGCATCCAAGATCATCGATGGCAGATGGATGGACAGACAGACATGAGGTAACTACGGTACGGTACAACGTTCGAGGCGTAGCGTATCAGGTCTGCAAGTGGTCTGCAGGTGTAGTACTCCATCCAGCTGGGCAAAACGCGTTTCTGTGTTCTGTTTGGTATCGTCGCAATTTCGAAGTGGTACTTCGTACAATTTCCTAGACCCCTGTCCATGTCCTTCCTCGCTCTTGCATGGCAATGCCTGGGCGATCCATTGAGGCCTTTGTAGGAAGGCGACTCTCAGCGCGCAGGGGTGCCGACCCACCTGAAGCCGACCCTGTGGTCTGGCTGGATGGCTGTCTTGGCTGGTCGTCGCTCATCGCCATGGATTGGGTCTCCTGAGAATGCTGGGCAGTTATTACTTCGCACGGTGTACATTAGTCAGGAGGGAGGTAGGCTTCAGCTCGGTTCAGGAGGGCAGGAGGGCAGGAGGGAATATGTCGGGATGTGCGGGCGGAGGGGGCAGCAGAGGCGGAGGCGGCAGAGGGGTGAATCGGAATATGTATGTGCAATCAGTCACCGTGCCCGCCGCCCTTCCTTCTCGTCTTCCCAATTTTCCCCTTCATTTTTTTAATCTTTCGTGTTACTTGCGATTTGATGCGGCTCTCGACGTTTGTCGCTGACGCCGGGGCGCTGGATATCGCATGCTTATATCTATACCTAGTAGCTTAGCGATGTGACTTGTTGTATATATCCCATCCGCCTAATTGGCCGATGCGAGGCGATGCGATGCGATCAGTTAGTGCGCATCTTCAGCGCCAGCTTCTCCAGATTCCCGGATCTGGTAGCGTAGTAGCCAAGTCGAGTCCGCTGGCGCGATAATGGAAGATGGTGTTGAAATCTAGGCCGTCTATCGAGGATTGGGACTAGTCTTAGATCTCACGGAACAGTTCTGTCTCTCTAGACTCTAGAGGCAGATCTAGTGCCGAGCACGCTTGCGCCGGTGCCGGATAACCAACTGACTCGTGCCCTGCCCCTGAGATATCTCTTCGCCCCGTAGCAGACTTTGTGACACGTACTGTGGGCACTCCCACCACGTTTTGGTTACCAACCAGAACCGCGCTTCGGCAACTCGGTCGGCCAAGATGGTAGCATATTTTTTATGTAGAGTGGGTGCCGTCGCGGAGGGCCGGGCTTGCATTGACGGCTGGGCGGCTGGACGGCTGGACGGTTGGACTGGCGGCTCGTAGTCTGTTACGACGAGAAGCTACCACCACTCCCACCACTACTACGCGCCTTGCCGCCTCCGAAGAATTGCGGCTACGTAAATAGACGCGCTGACGCGGTGGCTTGTGATGCAGCACACCTGCAGCACACCTAGGAAGCTATGTGCCCGATATCCTCCTATACTACATGCCGACATGACATACGTTTACTAGAAAGCCCGAGTGAGGAGTGTGGAGTCTGCTGAGGATCGATGACCTTTTCCGGAATGTGGACTCTCCGCGAGAAACCGGAGATAGGACTCCTGCTTTCTCGACGGTAATCCCTGACACGACTGAGAGTAGGAGTGGGAACTCGGTCGTGGTGCACATATCAAGGAACTGATGCCGATGGTTGGGCTGTCGAGTTTTAGGGGAGGAACCCACTTCCAGATGGCGATACATGCATTTCCACGTTCCCCGAATGCGAGAGAAGCCAGCAGGTGCTCCTTCGAAAGTGTCAAGCGGGCAAAACCACGGCTTTTACTTTCTTTCTCGTAGGTGCCAGAGCAATGGCGAAGTCGTGACACTGCAATGCCGGAAGATGTATACCAACTTTTTGGTAACCAATATATGATTAAGCAAGCTCTAACCTCGTACGTTCTCTAGTGACGCTTACATAAATGCACGGCAAGGTTGCCAAGGTTGCCTCCCAAGCCTACGTTATTAGTAGGAGTATAACGCAAGGCTGGTAGGACCCAGTGATGGGATCACACTAAGCAAGGTTGTGGATTTGTGGTAATGTATAATACGCCCAGATATCAAGTGTCGGGGGTCCTCGCGTGGCATTGACCATGAACTACAGCCATCCAAGGAGAGGTATAGCTCCGTGAGCAAGGGTCAGACGTTGGACAAGAGTTGCTATGCAGTACCCTAGGGGTACACCGAGCCAGTCAAGACATTCGTGGGGGGGATATACCACCTGGTTAGGTGGTACGCAGAGGTAGGTAGGCAAGGTAGGTAAACTAAGGTGGTGTGCCTCATAACGCGCGAATACAGTACTAGTTGAAAAGTACAAAGCAGATAGCCCCCAACATGGGCTAAAATCGATTCCCTAGCAGCTAGTTACCTGTTATTATGTTTAGACGTTGGTTATATAGTTAGGACTAAATACTATGGTATATAGTATGCCGAGTATGTTATAACGTTCGTAAATGTAATGTTCTCCAGCATGTACGTAATATAGTATCTGGGTATTTCCTGAAGACGCGACTGACTGATTGCCCAGAAAAGTTACAGTCACCTATACGTAATCGTATTGAAAACCATGCAGTAATATGATCGTAGAACGACCACAACTACAGCCGCAACTGGACCAGACTCCGGCGTGTCCTTCTCTTCTCGTCTTCCAGATGGGTATGCGCGTTTTTTTCTCACCATCTGATTGTCGTGAGCTTTGCGCCGAAGTGGACAGACTGACGACTGAACTGACGACTGACAGACAAGAAATGGAAATCCGTCGGGAAAGCTCCCGACCCCTCAAAGGATATTAAGGGACGTGCAGGAATAATACTGGCCCCGGGTGGGCCCGACTCGGGTCAGCTGGCATTATACGTATGTATATCTGAAGAGCCTAGATTTCAGGTATGTTCCAGGCCCATGTAAACCTGAGGAGGCATTGCATCTGCTGGGGCCCTCGGGACTTTATATATAGAGAGCACAACGCGGTTGTAATACGTGAATGCGTAGATGCGTGAATGCGTGACTGTGTGAATGCGTGACTGTGTGAATGCTTGGAGGCTTGAGCGCTGGGCTGGGTAGACTGGCTGACTGGGTAGAACAGGAGGTTGTCATCCGGGCGGCTTACCTGCGCTTTTTCTGATAGGTAATCAAGGAGCGCACCAAGTATACCAGGTATACCAAGTACACCAAGTACACCAAGCACACCAAGCACACCAAGCACACCAAGCACACCCAAGAACATACTGTGCCGATGAATACGGCCGTCCTCGGGGATCGTCACTGTCACTGGCCAAGCAGGAATTTGTTTGAAACCTCAACCCAGTCGAACATGGCAGACACCCGTTCGGCCGTCTCGGGGCATCGGATTCGAATCAACGCCGCTGCCTACCTAGGTAAGTAGGTAGTCTAGACACTGTATGTACGATCGAAATGCTAGGTAGGTAGGTATGATATGTGTGTGTGTGTGTGTGTGTGTGTGTGTGTGTGTATGCGTCGGTTGTAAGTGTGTATGTATAATATGTACGAGGTGTGCATGCGCGCACTCCTCGGGACCACACAGCTACCTACCAACTTGCCCACGATGTGGCAGCCAATGGTGCATGTACAATACGCAGTTCCTACTTAGCAGCGAGCAGACAGGGATCTCAAGGTTGGTGTGCCGCAGCCAGCCAGGAGTCGGAATTACCCTGGATCCTTGGATACGCTGTGCTCTGCGTTCCATGTCGATACGACGCGAAGTTTAGAGTTAGACGCCGACCGATAGCTACTGGGTATAGTACCTACAGCAGGTAATCAGGCTGTCAGGGTCTCATCAACGGCTCTCGAAGCTGCTTGTCGGCTTGCCTAGGAGATCTTGCCTAGCAACATTAGTCCTACTACCGTACTACTGATTTAGCAGGTAGGCATCGGTATCAATCAAACCGACCCCAACCAAACCCGGCTTTGCCTGATCCTGGTATGGTTCCCCAGATTGATTTTCCGCTAAAACGATCTGTCAAGACTCTGTGTTTTAGGGCGAGCATCGACAGGCCGCAGTTGGCGACCCGAATCTTTGGATGGGCTAAACAAGCGTGAATGCATCCATTACCTGCCACTACCAGCCTACTTCGTACGTACGTACATACATACCTAAGGCTACATACCTAAGGCTACATACCTAAGGCTACATAGGCTACATACACATGCCTACCTACATAAATGAATCCCTTGGGCTTAGGGCCACAGCATGTGGTGATGCGAAGCGACTAGTGATCAATCTCAATCTAAGGGTAGATGGCGCCAATGAGTATAATTCAACGACATGCAAAGGGAGGGACCTAGTTAGTAGCAGCATCTCGAGATCCGAATGTTCCAGTATAAGAGAAAGATATCTACCTACCTACCTACCTACCCGTCCTATTCTTTCGTCCGTCTTTTCTCGTCGCCACATCACACTCCTCCATGTCATGTCCTGTGCCCCGTCCCCTGTTGCTCGTTACTTATTGAGCCAGCCAGTCAGCCAGTCTCATGCTCTCATGCTCGCTCCCATGCTCCCATGCTCCCATGCTCCCATGCTCTCATACTCATATATATACATCATATATACACTTGTATATACACTTGCTCGCTACACCCGAAATACGTCAGAAGATGATGATAGATCAAAAAGGCGAAGAAGAAAATCCCTTTCGGTGGAAATTTCTGGAAAGAGAATGAAAGAAGCACCGATTCACCGATGCATGTTCCGGTGTTCGAATGTTCGAATCGCCACTCTATCACGCCCTGGACTGAATGAAATGTATTTACACCGCTCTTGTCTCGTCGAACGCCAGCTGTATGCGCAAGGACACAATCGGCGCATCATATGTAAGAATGTAGTGGGAACCCCGGTCATCTACCTCTAATGACCTCTTCCCACCCCATGCCAATAATGCCAAATAGGTATCGCGACAGGTTGGGAATTGCCGTCTGCGTTTCGAGGGGAACCGCCAGCCCATTGGCGGGCCAATGGGACCACCAGCTATCGGCGACCTCCTATCAGACCAAGCACGGAGAACGGTGAATGTCGGTAGATAGTACCAGACTGGCCCATTCGATGATGGTGTCGCCGTCCCCGTATGCCTGTTGAACTGTTCTTGTCGCACGCACCGCCCGCCCGCACGCCCGCCCACGTCATCAGAGTCACCCCAATCATTGGTTTTTGTTCACGTGGGTTCTGCTGCGTCGCCCCCAAGCTGCACCATCCAGACGTGGCTTTTGGCCCAGGGTTCCCAGGCTTGCCAATCTCGGCCTCCCTTGGTGGACCCTATTGGGCAGAGCTGCAATGCCACGGCTTCGAAATTTTTAGTCTTTTACCAGCGCTGTGGCTGAGAACCATTAGCAACCGCCCCCCTAGAAGCCCTTAGAGGGTCATTCTAGACCAATTTATATTGCTTCTGGCGTGGTAACACAAGGCGGAAAAAAGAAAGAACATAAAAAAGCATTGCACTAGTGATATAGCTTAGGTACGCTTAGGTACGCTGTATAATGACATACGCGAGCCGACGTCCACCACATCCACCTCATCCACAATATAGAGGCGGAGGGCGAAAGTGGCCCCGAAGATTTACCTATCGGTCACTTTACGGTTCACTGTGGCAGAAGATCTCGACTGGCGGTGAAGTATGGAGGAGTCTCTTTCGGCAAGCCAGTGCCAGGGAACATTTCGCGGTTGCCGATCCACCCGGAAACTTGTACCCGTCTGTCTTCTCAGCAGCAAAACAAATCAAGCCTCCTGATGCAAGATTCTACAGGTCGGTCCGCACTTTTCGGTAATGTAACGTAACAAGCGAGGGAGGGGGGAGAGGAGAAGGAGGAGGGAGGGAGGAGTGAGGAGTGGAAATATGAGCTGACACCAAAACGCTGGTTCAATTCAATACGAAGGTCAAGATCTGCTGGAGAGAACGTGATAGCAAAGCAATGCTTGCAAATCGTAAGGTTTAGCTAGATGTTCGTCATAGGCTGTTATAGCTGATCTCCATGTGAAACTAAGCGCAGGCCGCAGGGTAGGGCAAGAGGCTCTGGGAATTAAAGCAAGCCTACCTACATAGTACCTACCAACTAACTACTAGTCACATGAGATACGTTGGCTATTCATCAGTATAGGCATAGGGCTTACTCAAAAACCCGGTTGAAGAGATAATAGCCGATTGGCCCCAAGATATGGCCCTAACAGAGCTCGAAGAGGTTTAAGCCACACCTCTAGGCTCTAGCTTAGCTACATAACTAGACGATGCGTGGTGCTCCTTGATGCGTGCCCTGCATGTGAGCCAAGATCGGGGTTGCATCGCATCTCAATTGTGTCTCGGTAAAGGCCCAATCCCCAATTCCCGGCAAGGGCTTAGGTTGCCGGCTCCGAACTGGCTAGTGTAGCCCCGTCCTTGTGGTAGCGAGTCCCGGGAACTTCAAATCCGACGACATCTCAACTTCGGGTTGAACCGAAGGAGCCGTGCCTTTTGGGGGATTTTCGACTCTATAGGTTTAGAAACGCTGTTCCTTTTATTACAGTAAGCGACAATATGAGCATCTTACCAGGGGCGCGGCAACTCGGTGGTCAGTATGTATATGGTTTCATTTCCTCGGCCGAAAGAGGAACTATGTAGATTCGGCATCCTCCCCCAGTTACTTTAGTCTAACAACCCCCTATAGCAAGAAATGAAGGTTTCCAACATGCCGGCCATAGATATAATCTCATAGATAATCCTGGAGAACAGCGAAAAGGCGATGAAGTCCTTAATAACATGGACCCTACCGAGCAGCATGTTCAATACTCAGATGCGTGGCTGACAAGACTTACAATTCAAGTAAAAAAATCAAACAAGTCCCAGGATTGCTGTGTTCTAGCTATGAGAAAGGAGCGTCAAGTGCTTAGAGATTCTGATTGTCAATTCACTACTATCTCCCCAAAGATACTCAACTCGCAATATATTCTCAAGCCATCTCTCCATTGACTCTCCATTCGCAACAATAATACTGAAGTAATACGAAGGGTTCTCCAATGACAATAAACATGGTTTCCGTTAATTAAACAAGGGGTAATAAGGCTACCAGACCAGACCAAGTAATTCTGGCAACGCTTTTTGCCTGGTAATTGATTAGTGGAATATGTCTCAGACCTACCTATAATTACTCCCTTGGATCTACGTGATCCAACGCCAGTCGTCTCGATTCAGCGGGGTCTTAACTAAAACAACAGCACATTGTATTATAAGCTAGGTATCGTTAGCTAGCTAAGCTTCTAAGGATCCAGGCTGAACGTGCGTCCACGTGAAGGCGCATCTAGTAGTTAGCTAGCATCTAGTTAGATCTCCCCATTGAGGCTGTTATCCTCCCCACCGACGAGACACGGACGAGACAGCGGTAGGCACCTTTACCACCATAGGTTCATTCATGAATCATCCTGTCATCCTGCGGGATTGATCCGAACCATAGATAGTTATTGGTTCATGCCCAACCCAGCATGGGCAGATTACTGACCATTAACTAACTAGTCATCGATCTGCTGATAATAATTAAGAGGAAACTTGCTCAGCCTGTCTGCCAACCGACTAGGTACGTGACATACATACTTACCTCGGACTTGGCTATGGGGCTCATCCTGGAGATACTAGGTAGGCGATACCATCAGTTGACATGGCACCTTGGGGGGCGCCGCCCCCACGGGATTGTGAAGAATGGCTTGGATGGCCGTTGAATCGTCGTTGGCTACTGGATAGCTCAGATAGGGCATGGCCATCATCCGCTTAGTCCGTACCTACTAGTATCGTAGCAAGGGGGCCCCGTAAACGTGGAGAAGGAGGACGGGCATACGAGCAGGAACAGGACACGCGTTAGGGAATCGACATTACCAAAAGTGAGTGTGTGCGTGTTGTGCTTGTTGTGCGTGTGCGTGGGCGTGGGCGTGGGCGTGAGCGTGGACGTGTGTGATTGTGTTTTTGTTTCGCTCAGAGGGCTAGTGCTGTTTTCGACTTAGCCTTGATGCTAGGGGAAACTCTGATCTGCCTGATCCTCCCCTACGAGCCTACGAAGTAGGTAGGTACTTCCAGGCCAGGGCAGTCCCAGTCCGTCCCAAGGCCCCAGAGCTTCAGGGCCCCAGGGCCCCAGGTCGAATAGTACCGGGTCGAAATAGGCGAGATATCCAACTTGAGCAGCGGCCTCCTTTCCGCGCCCGCGCTGACCTCTGGGTGACACACGAGGAAAAAAAGAGCCGCTGCGCCAGACAGCGCGATAGGAAAATGGGGCCGAGCTCTCGAGGCCGGATCCTTGTGTAACAACAAATCATAGGGAAAAGGGGGGGTGAGGAGGAAGCGCGTCCAGGGTTGGTGTGGGAACCCGACCCGGTCTTCGGCGCACGAAGGGTTCCATCTAGATTCCTGCCTCCTCCACTGTGGCCGTCGAGGGCACGAGCTTCTGCTCTGTATAGGTCCGACTAGGTGCATAGCTATTAGTGATCTCGCTCGATTTCCGATGCTGTAGAGCTCGGGAGAGTACGTAAAGAAATGGGAAGGAAGATTGCAGCTCGGGTTTTCTATCGCAGCACGGCTGTTGTTTTCGGCACGTGTGTGCGAGGAAATACGAATGTCCAGCAAGAGACACGAACAGTGGCGATCTTTCATCTCATGGTGTAATTATTTATCAGGCCGGGTGTCACGCTCAGCGTCGACTACTATGTACAATACACATTGATTTAACCCGGGGTCTGAAAGTCAATGATAAGGCACATTCGCGATAGCAACGGCGTGGTACGGAATAAACAATATGGTACCTTAGTCTAGAGAACGTGCTAACCAAGGACCGGCCGCCATCTCTACCTGTAGGCTCTAGCTACGAAGCAACTACACAAGCTACATATGTAACACCTGGGATTATCTGCTAGCATTAATTATGTCAGCTTTCGAACCTCCAGCCAGCGATCCAGATTTCCCAATCCCGGGCCCTTTTCTCGATTGGCTTCCTGGTTCTCCAATCAAACTCGCCAAGTGATGCATTGGCGATCGTTCCCAAGCGGAGGGCAACCCAACAAAAAGGCGCCATTCTACAAGGACAAACGGTCATTGGTCAGGAGGCTCCTCTCTTGGATGGAAGCCATTAGTTAGATTTCCAAGATGGAGGCTATACGTTTGACATTACGAAAAGGCAAGGGGGTCTGGTTGGCTGGTTGGTTGGGGGGAGGGCCATCGGTTGATGATTGATTGAACAACTGTGACAGAACGAAACTCTCTCACATACATACGATACAGTGTGAGCAAGGAGCGAGCCCTGGGTGCCTGTGTGAGCGAGAAGGGAGGGAAAAAAGCCTATCAGGAATGCCCGAAGCCATTGACGTCAATGACTAGCTTGCAGAAACATTCTCATTATACTTTCCCCACACGAAATTGAGACGTGCTTCTGATTGCTCTGGGTCATCTGCATTTCAGAAAATACTATGGTATACCCTCAAAAGGTGTATCAAGGTTCAAGTGTACCTATCAAGCCCTACACTTGCGAGACTATCCCGCCTGCCCGCTGTGTATGCCAGTACTATGTACGCCGCCAGCGAGATAGTGGTACATCTCGGGAGCTATACTAGGTCCGATGCTGTACACAACCCGGTGGAGAGTTGTCGCGCGTTCTTACGTCCCTAACGACTTCGCATATCGCGTGGGACTGGCGTATTTTTGCTTTGCGGGTTTCAGACTTCAGGCCTCAGTCCTCGGCGCCTCGCGAACAGCTCTAACTTCAGCGGCTAAAAACCTGCTGATATCGCGAATAATACGCTCGAACACATCACGATTGACAGCTACAGCTACAGCTACAGCTACAGCTACAGCCTATAGCCTATAGCCTATAGGTGTCTAAGACTTCTCGAAAATACGTACGAAAGACGCCAGCCGAAACTTTAATTTTCGCCCTTGTCGATCAACCGGTGACCCTCATTGCGGACGAAGCACGATATAATAGAGCTCGATGCAATTTCGAAAGCAGGCAGCAAGGCCGTGTACGTGATACCTATGATATGATGTCAAGCGTATAGTCTAGCTCTCCGGAACTACATGAACTACCCACATGCTCGGTTTATGGAATGGCGCCAGAGCAAGATCCATACTGCAAGAAGTCAAGGTCGGGTTCCGCTTAGCTACAGATTATCACAGATGTCAATCGGACGATCATGGAGCGACTTTTTTCGAACTTGTTTTGTTGTCTTAACCCAGATCAAATATCGAAGAGAAATCACCCAGCCTCTCCGTAGCCGTATGCCTGATGTAGCAACTTCAGCCCCCTCTCGATTCTCGCAAATGGACTGATCCACCTACCAACCTACCTGCCTCCTCTCCTGCTTGATTTCGGTTCGATCGATACGCTCCTAAATCGGCATGCCGAGTCTAGGCCGAGTTGCCAAGACAGATATCTCCCCGAGACGCCCGAAGAGCCGAGTGATACAGTCTCGACAATCAAAGCCGCTCTAGATTCAGATCCTGTCTTGGATAGATGGTGCATCATCATGCTCTCTGCCTCTGTCTCATACAGCCGTACGCTTATAAGCATTGGCCTGGCCGCGTTCGAGAGGTTTCAGTGCATATGTATACTGCTGTGGGGTTGGTTGGCTGCTCTGGTTGGACTGGGTGTGTCGTATTATTAGACTTTCCGCAGTGCGTGTCTTTCGACCAGCTTTTCCTCTGCCGTGCATGATTTTTCCGTGCTGTGTATTGTGCGTTGCTGTGTGGGGGGTGAGAGCGAGGATGTGTGGACGGATGGGTGGGAGTCTGGGAGATCGATCACAGATAATGCCAGGCGAAAAAGGGCAAAGTAAGGGCAGAATTACCTACCTTAGCAACGCGCATTGTGGCTTGCATGACATTCAGTCTCCTGACCCCAAATATTGTGTGAGAAATGCTCGCTTACTTGCGCCGAAGACATGCGATGGTACCGTATGCTACGCTGACAGCTCCTGTCACTGCATAAGCACGATCGGGCATCAGGCCTATCTTGCCGCCTGCCTATGTACCTACTTACCAAAACCGGCTTATTACCTCCCTTCGTGCCACCTGCAGCCGCCGCAGGGTTGGTTGGCCTGCAGCCGCGTCTGGCCTATATTTGCTATATGCGGACCTTTGATGTAGGATAGCTACTGTATCTCCAATACTTCAGTCGAAGAGTCACTCCGGTAGAGATAGAGAGAGAACAACAAAGAGGGAGACGTGTTCTGTTCATTTCCTCATATCCTTCCTTGGTCATTCTGTTAGATGTGACATGTTCGAAACCAAAGTCAACGGCTTCTTGATCATACTTTCTCCCAAACACACTTGTGGTCACAGCACTTCGAGTCTATATAAACCCTTCGTTTTGGAGAGTTTAGCTATATCACTGCATCGACGATGATCTATAAATATATCACACAATACAGTAGCCTACGAGTGTATCAGGTTTTAGCTCCTCGTATACTATCACCGGGATGTAGGTATGATCAGAAGGCTGATCAAGTAAAAGTCACGATACTTTACTTCGTAGCTATGAGCTCGTGAATGTCCACTAAATAGAGCTTCTATAGTTCTTGCCACCCTCATCGAAGGTTACCTCTAGTATGAATCCAAATGTATGTACCAAGCTTAAATATATTGGCTTTTCGTGATAGTTAGGTATTACCCGCGTCTCACAATAGAGTTATCAACCACACCTCCAAGTCCTCCCGGTTCGAGTTTACGTACACGGTCTCGGCAGATCCGGTGGCATCCCCGTGATACTGGTCGTTGGGCATGTGCGTAGGTAATGTACGAAACATGCCATGATGTCTCCTCTCGGGAGCACATATGTCCCTGCATTGCATCGCTACCTGAGTGCTACATAAGTCACCAACGACAGCCGTGAACCCTTAGAGTTTGGCCACGCAGCCACGCCATGCTAGACTCGTTGAATCGTGCATGATACATCAATACTGATTAATCTATTCGCTAATCAGCCTGGCATGAGCACATCTGCGGTCTGTGGTCTGCGATGGCATACATGTACGATCGACACCAGGGTATCGGACACTACCTTGTGAATATTCATGGGATCTTACGAGTTTCGAGGTTTGGTAGCAGCTTGGAGTTACCAGGATTTAATCCTACTCAAGGTGGAACAGATAGCAATTTATGATATTGGTACGTAGTCACGGAGGAGGGCAGTTGGTTTGGGAGAATATCGACAGCACAACACATATTGGTTCCCAACGTAGTTAAGATGGAATATAATACAAACATAGCTCTATGTCGTAGGCAAATCTGGGTCCATCAAGATAGAAGGACACACTCGGGTTCAGTAGCAATCAGAGTGCTTACAAAGTCTGTGTGACTTTTGATGTGGTTTAGATACTATAACCATTCACTACATCTAATAATATCTGCAACAAAGCTGGGCATCGTAGCTATTTTCAGATAGCTATCAGTACTACTCATTTAATATTACAATCTACCTATCCAACTAGTCCTCATCTAAGATTTGAGTTATCTGCCCACGTAGACTAAGGAGTCAAGCTAAGTCCCTCGTTCCCGTCATCGTATCTTTAGGCCTGCATACAATTATTACGACGCCTAGCCAAGAGTGATGTTAGTGCTAGGAGCGGCGCTTCCCAAGTTCCCAACCACCCGTCCGGCTTGCCTGTTCCTCACAGAGCCGGGATTGCTCGGGTGTCTTTTTAGGTAACGATAAAATAAACATCAGTCGCAGAGGTAATATCTATTCTTGCACGATACTTCAAGTTCTTGGTTTACGATAAGTATCGCGTCAGAGCCGCTCGCCCGAGGGTTAGATCTCGTATAGGACCGTCACGGCAGTTGGAAGGTATTTTTTTCTGGGCGTCTGGGCGTCTGGGCGTCTGGGCGCCTGGGCATACAGTCATGTTTACGTTCGGGAGGGTACGTAGTAGGGCACCAATTCCTCGCGAGGTTGAATGAATGAGTCGTCTGGATCTCCCAGCTGAGGGAGGGGCTACCAGGATGAGGCTTGTAAAAAGATGGCGAGCTACCTGGGCCAGTAGAAGGATTTACGTCCGGAATCATCGCGTTGTGGAGCCAAGAAGGGCGAATGGAGGCACACATCTGCAAACCCTCAGACCCCTTTCCCCGTCTCACCTCATCTGTGATGTGAATCCGAGAGGGGTAAGAGAATCCTCGCAGATTTTCAGATAGATGATCGATGTGTACCTCGGCAGTTACTCTTGAGCTGCTCACTTCGTTGTTGTGAACAGATTTGGGGCTTTTTGATGACGCGGACGGGGAACAGGTCTGCTAGGTGAAAATTGAAATCAGAGAGAGGCCTGAAACCAGATAGACATGGGGGCCTCTGATCTGATCTAGCACCGACCTTCTAGTCTGCTGCTAGTTGCCTAGGCAGGTGCTTGGTAAACAGATATGAGTTAGCTGATAATGCTCAAGATAGCGTAGTCATTGTCTGTGTCGTCTATTGTAGACATTGAGTGAAAGGATCGTTGTTGGCCATTCAGATGCGCTGAAGTTCTCTTGATTCGAGCCAGTGGTTATAATGTCGTGGCACATATGTTACGTGATTCAACATGAGTATTAGGTTTGTAGTCGCATATTCGATTGCCAGGGTCCTCTTTACAGCCTCCAGGGAGCCTCGCCGGTCCCAGATTTGCGATTTCAACTTCAGCTCGGTTCATCCTAAGTTTGTCAAGCAGTTGATACGTGAGAACTAGAGAAATGCGCGTGGAACACCAAGTTCGGACGACAAACTCCTTGCTTTCCCCAAGTGATGATGACTGATATATTCTACTAAGTAGAACCTACAAGATATCGACAGACTTCCCACAACAACCCTCGAAGCCTCGGCGTTTTTCTATAGTGGTAGCCCTCACCAACGCGCGTACATCGACATCTCAGCACGAGCTCGAGTCCCCGTTCCATCCATCATCCCACGATCTAAGCAAGCGCTTCAAATACCTAGCAAGTGAAGACTGAAGGGCCAGCAGGCTCGTATCTGTAACACAGAGTTAGCAATGGTACCTCTGCCATACGCGGGATTCTTCGAACTGAGGGAGCCCGTGTTACGGCAGGGAAATCGACCGTATAATCTGGCTGCTAATTTGCACCGCCTACTCCCGAACTACCGTGTCCGTCAAAGAGGGTACAAAGCAACAAAACATTATAGATAGTGCTGTCCCGTGTCAACCTGCAATAGGGCCGGATTTATCGTCCTACCCAAAGGACACAACACACACACACACACACCACCTTGTTCTTCTGACTCTTTCCTGGCAAAGCAAAAAGCAACAGAAAACCGTTATCTAGAGCGTGAAAAGAAACACTTACTCCTTGCCGCCGTTGTTGTAGATGTTGATGAGAAGACCCGGATCGTTGGCATTATACGCGCCGGGGAAGGAGACGAGATCGGACGGCTGTTTGCTGCCTGAGCCACCCGTGACCGAGACCTGCGCGCACGAGATGTAGAACTGAGCGCCGCCCTATATCGAACAATAAAGATACGCCGTAATCGTTAGTAAATCGCTTGTCCTATGTTGTTTTGCTCTTTCTTGTTCAGAAGGACGAAGAGAAAGAAAGACACTGTTGTTCCACAAGACTTCCTCCCGGTAGTTCAACAATGTCATGTAGTTATTCGATTTCGCTTGATCAAGGCTCTCGTAGAGTAGGGAAGTAGGGAAGTAGGTAGCTAATCGGGCCCATCACCGTCCAAGAGCGGTAACAAGTGAACAAAACTTGAGCAACAAGCGAAGGGGGGCTGGCTTACCGCTGAGCTGGCGCTGTGGAGGGCTACGTGCTCGATGCGGAACAGGTATTCGCCATCTTCGATGCACTGGGGGATCGTGAAGCTGAGTTCAGCCTTTCCTATACGTAGCACGAGACGTCAGTGTCCACTCGCTCGAAAGCTAACATTTTAGCTACTCCATGATGGATGACGAAGCTTGATGAAAACGGCGTGTTTTCTTCACAGCATCAAACCCAACATTGTGAGGTCCCTATTAACCCTTTTCCCAGTAGGATAGGGGAGTTTCCGCGTAAGGAAGGGCATGAAACATGACAAACAATGAAGACCTAGAGAAAAAGGTCAGGAAGAATCAGGCTCAACTCACCGTCCGAAGGCCAAACGTACTGTCCGCCATTAGTGGTCGGCATATCCTGAAAGACCTTGAACCAGACGGCGCCGGCGCCGTCGAAGTCGGCGGCCTTGCCGGGGGCCTTGGCCATGTACGCTGACAGCGCCCCCGGGTGGTAGATGGAAGGAGCGGCGGTAAAGGTTATGGTGCCGCCGGCTTGGACAGCGGTGGTGGAAGGGGCCGCCGTGCCGGGACTGTTTCGTTTCGTTTGTGGTTAGCTACACGATCGATTGAGCAGAAAAAGAAAAAGAAAGAAAGAAAAGGAGAGACAAATAACATCCACACATCTATCACCTGTAGTCACAGAAGACAAGCCCCCCTTCCCCTGAGATGAGTTTTGAGTTCACATTTGCACCCCCCTGATAACTAGGTATTGCCTAGAGTAGCAGGGCAATAGGTCCTGCATGAACTGCCATGACACGGCCCCAGGCCCGAGCCAGAACCTGAAAGAAGAAAAGAGGCTCTTCTCGAAACTACCTAGCTAGGTATACGATGAAATCCCCAGAGGAAACGATTTGGGGATAAGTAAGAGGTTCGAGGGCCGGGTCGTGAAGGGAACATGTCTGGGATGTGCGAGCAGGATGCTCCCATGCGTTCACTCGTTTCACTCACTCACCTATTCTCGTAGCACCGGATCGCTTCGGACTGCACGTCGGTCACGGGGCCGTTGCTCTGGAAGTTGGCCGTCTGCCGGACCGACTGCCATGACTGCTCGCCCGACAAGCTCGGGAATGTGTCTGTTCTCTTGGTTAGATAGATATCTAGCTAATGTTTTCCCTTCCCATCTATAACGTGTTCTGTTTCTTGTGGTCTCATGGCGGTAAGTAGGAGTCAACGATCGTGTCATGCCGGTTTGATCTTCCTTGCTGTTGTTTTATATATCCCTTCATCCTCAAGTATAGACGATACTTTCGCGCCATGGGCAGGGCAGGGCAGATTCGAACAGGGGGAGATCAAGACAACGGGTAATATCACCATCACCATCACCATGATCACCAACCACGATACGTACAGTGAGGCGCTGCCTGGGCGGCAGACGCGAGCAAAGCGAGACTAGCGATGAACTTCATCTTGATGACAATCCGGTTGGGGTTTTTTTCGGCGATAGAGCGCTATCCTATTCTATCTTGATCCTTTAGACCTATATTGTGAAGGGCAGACGGTATCTGGCTCTAACGTAGGGCGGACGAGTGGACAGACAAAGAACTTGAGTGATGATACAGCTTCGATGAGGTATGGATGCTGATGCGAGACTGAAGAGAGCGCGTGGGCTTCCTGGGACCATCATCATCGTCACGTATATATATTGGCATGATGAGCAGAGTAGTGGTAACCCATGTTCAAAAATGCCAAGACGGAGGCTCACGTTGCGTCGGTCAGAATTGGTGATAGCGCCTCATGAACTTCTTACTCGGGTGACAAGCGATGTCACACTCGGGTGCACTCGGTATAAAAACAAGCCAATTCAATATATTGAATCTATTGGACCCGGCAATACTATAAGACTGACTACCCGGGCAGCTCGAAGTTTCTATACAAGACCAAGCCGAGCCTCTGCCGGTTATCGACGTCACTTACTTAGATGCATGTCTATCCGTATCACTTCATATGAATCTCAGTGTTTTAGAAATTAGTGTAAGTTCGTAGCTATTATCTTGATTCATACTGTAGTACATGTTGATCACGTCAAGACTCCTAGTGAGTGCATAATGATCGATGGCATCTACCAAACACCTCTGATCTATGAGATCACGAGCATCCTTGATCTATAAACGAGTCAGCAAGCGACATACCTTCTTTTCCCAACTCATGTTAGGAATGCAAGGAGTCGATCCTCAAACTGAAGATCTCGTATAGCTGAACAGGTCCAGTCTTGATGCCCTTTCCCTTTGTTTGCGCGGAGACAGTATCATCCTATGCCATCAACGAAGCGATACCCCAATTCCCTTGATACTTGGGCATTGCCAAGAAGCAGGAAACAGCCGGTCGGACCAAAGGATGTGCGAACCTCAACGAAGAGACAGACGCACGACATCTCGGGGGATGTCACAATTACCAATGTCTAAACAGCCCTGGCCTCTAAACCTTTAACGCCATCTGTGGTTGAAAATGAGAAAACAATGCAAGCTCCCGTTCACACACCTACGATCTCGGTCTTTTCGATGTGTGGGACGAAGACGTTGAGGAGAGACAGGTTACCAGCGTCGGTTGCCAATAGGCAACGCGTTAGCACCGCCTGCACCACCACCTGGGTCATAGTGTAAGTATACCTGTGGAGAGTACTCGTGTAGGTAGTCAGGCTACATACCTCGGTGGCCACCACCGCCGCCACGACCGCCATAGCCACGACCGCCGTATCGGCCTCCACCGCCGCCGCCGCCATACCGGGTCATCTCTTGCAGTCTCGGATCAACAACCTGCTTGGCCTCCTGGAGAACCGCAACCAAGTCACGAGCCTGCTTGGAATCTTTGACACTGTTAGCTGCGATCGTTACATGGAGGGAGCGTGACTTACTGTCAGTAGTGAAGAGCGTGATAGCCGTGCCCTTGGCACCGGCACGACCAGTTCGGCCAATGCGGTGGATGTAATCCTCCGAGTTGTTCGGGTAGTCATAGTTGATCACGTGAGTAATGTTGCGCACATCTTGTTTACAGTAAAGGTTAGCTCGAGCAAAAACGGAAAGACTGCGTAGCAAGTCCCAGCGGCAGATGTGGCCTAGGCATATTGTTCCGTGCTTTCTCCATGGAGAATGGGGCTGTCTGCTGCAACAACATGCCGGTTTGGAGCAAATCCAACAAGTCCGGGTCCTCGGCACTTGGAAAATGGGAGACAGCTTGACAGAATCAAGGAATGCCAGCTCCGCGCTTGTACTACGGGTGAGTATGGTACAAAGGCGGAACTACAGTACAGCACTACTGCTATACTTAGGATCCCGATAATCCAGGGGTTGAGGTGAGAACCACAGGACACAGTAGTGTCAGGCATAGATGCGCATTTGAGAAGCCCCTAAACATCAGAGTGAAGCACAGCGGATATAACTCTGCTGGAAGTTGCTAGCGAGGGAGGGGGGGGAGGGGAGGGGGAGACTTTATCATACCGATACCACGGGAAGCCACGTCGGTGGCAACCATGATGGGACTCTTGTTGGTCTTGAACTGATCCAGAACCCAATCACGCTCGTTCTGCTGCTTGTCTCCGTGGATGGCTATCACAGGTTAGATTCACGAGTAAAATGAAGCTGGGGAAGTAGAGCTTACAAAGCGCGGGCCAGCCATCTTGGCGAAGGAATCGGGTAATATCGTCAGCAACACGCTTGGTACCAACGAAGATAAGGACCTTGTTCTCCTTATCATCCATGATCTTCTCGAGATGCTTGAGCATGCGCTCGCGCTTCTCGCCCTCTGAAACGACCTCAACGACTTGTGTGATACGATGGTTAGCAGAGAGATCCATAGAGCCGATGTTGACCTGGATGAAGTCGGTTTGGAACTCCGAAGCCAGCTGGCGGACCTCCTTGGGCCAGGTAGCAGACCACATGAGCGTCTGTCGGTCAGGTCGAATCTGGGAAATAATCTTGCGGATCTGCGGCTCGAAACCCATGTCCAACATGCGATCGGCCTCATCAAGAACCAGGTAAGTCACACGACGGAGGTTAGTCTTGTTTCCCTCCAGCATGTCAATCAGACGTCCCGGGGTCGCGATGCAGACCTCCACACCCTTAGAGAGGTCCCGGATCTGGGGGCCACGGGGAACACCTCCGTAGACACAGGTGTTGCGGATGCGAGAAGATTTGCCGAACTTAGTAATCTCCTGCTGGATCTGAACGGCCAGCTCTCGGGTAGGGGCAAGAACAAGAACAATGGGACCATCACCGGGCGCCAGAAGAGGCTGGGCATTGATGTGGACAATGGCGGGAAGGCAGTAGGTGAGCGTCTTGCCGGAACCGGTCTCGGCAATACCGACAACATCGCGACCAGAAAGAGCCATGGGCCAGCCTTGGGACTGGATGGCGGTGGGAGCAGGGAAGCCCTGGGCCTTCACCTCATCCATGACATAGCGGGGGAAGCCAGCCTCGTCGAATGTCTCGACAGGCTTTGGCACGTTGGAACCGGCAATGGCAATCTGGTGATCTCGGCGGAATCTGTCGACTTCGGTCTGGGATCGTCGGGCAACGGCCTCGTCCTCCTTGTAGAAAGACTTCTCGAACTTGGGCATGGTACCAAGATCTACGAAGAGAGTCAAGTTAGCATATGGTTTGACATGGCACTTTCGAACGTTATATCACTTACCCCAGCTTTGCTTCTGTAAACCAGCTCCTAGGTTAGACATGCGATCACCACCGCCGCCATGACCACCGCCGCCGCCACCACCGTAGCCACCGCCGCCGCCGCCGTAGCCGCCACCGCCACCGCCGTAACTGATAACGGGAGGTTAGTTTGGATCATTCGATGACGATAGATGTGATCAAGGCATATGGAGCCCAACGGATATTGAAGAAACGCGAGCTAGAAGGCTCGCGGTGGACGCGATGAAAATGTGAAACTTACCCATTGTGGCCGCCATCACGCGAGCCATAACCACCGCCGCCGCCATCACGGCCGCCACCGTAGGAACGGCCACCGCCGCCGCCGCCGCCGGAATAACCTCCACCGTAAGACATGCTTGGCTTGTTGTTAGAGTGTTGGGGTTGAGATTGGAGGTGAAAATGAAGGGCGCTCAGCGCAGAATTAGTCAGTCGCGTCGGGTAGAGATAGACGCCTGAAGTTAAACCTCAGAGGGAGAAACGGGATGGGGGAATGAATTCGCCTGAGACCTGGAGAGGATTGCGTGCGTGAAAGGAGTGATGTTTCTGAAGATGCGAATCCCACAACAGAAAATCTAGGCGATTGTTTGTTGTTGTTGCGAGGTTGGGGAGGAGGATTGAAAGAGGCGGAAACTGGGAAAGGTCAGATGTATGTAGATTGAGATTTCCTGCTAAAAAAAATATTTAGCGTGGTCCCTTGGGCTGCTACTTCCACTTCGGACTCAGTCAGTTGCATGCGCTAACCGCATTAACTCGTCTAACTAGCAACGGCTAAGAGAAAAAATTATCCTGGCCATTGCCACCTGGCCTGTGCACGCATTCTCTCCTACATTCTGTACGTGATTGTATGTACCTACTGAATCAGCCTGTCTGCCTGTCAGCGCCTGTCCGGTATCCCATTGGTGCTATTGGCTGTCTTAGGACGCCGATAAGAACGTCGATAAGAGCATTGAATATCTTCGTCGGTACCTCTAAGGAATTATCTACACGTAGGGACCTATTGTTCTTCCAATTTTCATCCAGCTGTCTGGCTGTTCACATTAGGTACGTACTTACACACATGTACATGTACCTACCTGTCCACGGGTGTATGGAACTGCCTACTTGCTCAGGAAGACCTGTGAGGCAGAGTGGCGTCCTGCTGTTCAAAGAAGCTGAGCGGTGGTGCTTGCAAGTTCAAACAGGGCGTTCTATACAAAAGCTTGCCAGGCTGCCAGACTGCCAGGATACCTACTCCCAGCACTTGTTCACGAGAGGTTCTGACCCTACACATGACCAAGAGCACTTCATTGATATGACTTGCGCATTTATCTAATGTCGTGTCACCAAATATACCAAGGATACCTAGGTATATCTACCGAATCTGTTGTCTCAGCTCTATGATTTATACATATACATATATACATACAGTCCTCTGGCAGACCAGCGTGTCGTTGTTCCTAGGTACCTACCCCTTTTTAGCTCTGCCGGATGTCTTTGGGACCTCTAGTCCCTAATACTTGCTAGGGAACATCTCCCAGAATCCGATTTCCATCTATTCACAGTGCATCAATACGACAAATTACCTCTTCGGGGTACGGGACGGAGGGGATGTTCGCGTTCTTACCTTGGTAGCATGGACGAATATCTTGACAAGCTCTTCTATCCTACTCGGCGATTGCTTCAAGGCGTGTCTCTCGAGTAGTGCTAGCAGCGGGGGCATTGTCAGTCTTCCTATGTATGTGTGGTGTGGTGTGTGCAATGGTAGATATCGTCCTTACCAGATCCGGTCTTCACCGCCTCCAGGTAGTCTTCCGCCACGTAGTTCAGGATCCACGGCCAGTACGTGTTGCCATCCTTCCTTGTCATCGGATCGGCGTGGAGCTGTTTGGCGAGAGCTCCGTAGCCGAGAAGACAAGGCGCCAGCGCGATTTGCAATCCAATCCAATCTTCCGATTGTCCTATGTCGAGCACATACCGCGTGTACGCCGTGCATGCTTTATCAAGGATTAGTATACCGCTGTTAGATCACATCTGTGGGTGGCTTTTACTTGCTTACCTTGATGCTCCTCGGTTGCTTCTATCTCTTTCTTCGAGATACCGAAGCTTTCGCAATAGTCGAGATGAAGTTTCATCTCGGTATAAATATGTGTAACTATTTTTGCTCCCTGGATGCGTATCATCAGTCCTGTTCACCGTACCACCGGCCTTGGGGACTTACCGCGGCAATGTCTTCTCTGTTCTTTGCCTTATATGAGGCTAGAGAATTGGCTCTCGCAAAGTGGACCAAATACAGATAGTCTTGGATCAAGTATCCCTTGAAAGACTCCAAGGGCAACTCGCCACTTCCTAGACCAAGGACGAAGGGATGGTGAGTAAATCTACGCCAAACAGGCGCGACATCGGGTCGATGCAGAAGATACTCGAGGAAATGTCCACTGCACCTCGTCAGCTCACGGCTAAGATTCCGATGATGATATTATAGAGTACTCACGCGGCGAACGGTAGGGTAAAGGTAGAATGAAAGTGATTCAATGGGCCATGCCCCTTCCCATAGCCTGGGGCTGTCTTGATGCCAACTTCCACATATCTAACAGCAGCTCTCACTGCTTCCACGGGCCCTATCCCCTTGGAGAGGTTTGAGGCAATGGCTGAAGCAAGTGAACATCCGGTACCATGGGTATTTCGCGAGTCCTGATACGCGCCCTCGATTCTAGTAATCTCCCCAGATGGTCCGACGAGAACGTCAACCACGATCTCTTTTTCTTCGGGCGATTTAGCAATTGTCCCATCCTTCTTGAATGGGACATGGCCGCCCTTGATGAGCACCCACTTGGGCCCTAACTCCTGGGTCTTCCGGGCCAAAGTGTCTAGATCCTGGACACAATCGACATGAACAGACTCCTTTCCACTTCTCGAGAGCAGGAGCTTCGCCTCCGGTATGTTGGGCGTCAGGATGAATGTTTGTGGTAGCAACAGATCCCTCAGCCCGTCCACGGCATCCAGAGGAAGAAGTCGGGCACCACTGGTCGATACCATGACCTGAGCACCAAAATTAGACGAATTATCAGAAGATCCGTGGCGCCATCGCTGTTATATGCGGTACGAGCCACGTTACGTCGCAGCTACTCCGATCTAGGAAACAAGACAGAAGATGGACGTTTTTATAGTCCACTTACTTCAACTTACAGGGTCTAATACAAGGGTTTCCACGTGATAGTCCCTCAACACTTGAGCAAGCATCTCGACGGTGGCAGCAGAACCCAGCATGCCTCGACTCGCAGTCAGCTCCAGTCCACTGTCCTCGGGTGATAACCGTCATGGAACTCACCGGTTTTCACCACTCCGGGCACGATATCGGCGAAGACGGCATCGATCTGCTTCCGGGTGAACTCCGCAGGCACATAATGGATGTCCTCCACGGAGCAGGTGTTTTGGACTGTCAGGGCAGTCGTCGCGGTGAGGGCGTAGCAGCCATGGGCCGCGATCACCTTCTGGTCCGCCTCGAGACCCCTGAGAAGGTTGTTTTAGCGGCGTGGATGGAGGGGCGAGTCAAACCCGGAACCAATGATTCAGGACTTACGCTCCACCGGAACTATCCGAGCCGGCAATGACCAAAACCCGTCCGTTTGCCATGACACGCGAGTGTGGCTGCTCGTTATTGCGAGCGACGGCTGAGGATGTGCTCATATCTATCTAAGTCTTGAAAGATGCAGAATGTTGGTGTGAGAGCTAATCGTTGGTCTGGCTCTCAGCAAGGACGAGGCAATAAATGTTAGTTCATGGTAGCACCAATACAAAAGTGGGGGTGGGGCATTCTCATAACGTCAGTTCAGTAGTTCAGTATAACTACAGACTACAGTGCCTTAGGTTAATTACCTTAGGTCTGTACTAGGTAGGCTATCACAGCTACAAGCCCGTCAACTTCCTACACCAGGAGATGCCCGTGGTATGTAGCTGCATCGATCCCTATGTTCGTGCCACTTGACTCGAATCTGGACATTTCAAGGTTGTCCCTGAACGTACGATCTAGTCATTCTAATGTGCACCTCCGATTTGCTTATGCACTCCTCCCATGATACACCCCCCTGAACTGCGTGCACTATACTTTATGTATGAACTACTGAACTTTGTAGGTATATGTGAACGGTGTATAAACTACAAATTATGTGACATTTCGTGCACTTGTCGTCACAATATCCTGTCCTTCCACTAGCTTAGACTAAGCTTCTGAATAACTACAGTTATCCTTACCCCTGAATCCCTTAACCCGATGTCTGGCATTCCTTGGTATGGCAATGCGGCTCCATACTTAGTTAATACACCTGGCGTTGACGCTCGATATATGGACCGTCCTTGAATACGGCGTAGTGACTTGCCACCTTGTTGTCATTTATTCGACGGTTCCTATGAGAAATATTCCGTTAAGGCCCATTCCAAGAAAACGGTATATAGGGCATGGAGATGAACACTTCGAGAGGAGTTTCAACTATATAAACGGCTTGCTTGATCATTACTAACAGCTAGGTCTCGGAACTGCGAACATGCGATTCGTATAATATGAATACATAGGATCTCGTCAGTCTGCTTACTTTACCAGCCTTATTTCAACCTGCTTTTCACGGCCTTGATGCTCAACCACAACACTACAGCTCTGTATTACCGTCCAATGCAATTGTTGGGGATGATAAATCGTTAAGACATCAAGCCATGACTACTCTTAATGGTAACCCCCTTCATGGATCTCCGGCGCTTGTTAGGACACGGTATGAATACTTTACCCATGAGACCCCATGGTATCATATCCTGGTAACCCATTCTAGTAAGTGATCTGGCGCCTCTGAGCCAGAGCTTGTTCTTGATTTGCCTCAGATCCCTTAGACTTGTCACATACGTCGCTGAATAGATAATGGTAGTGACTCATACCAGAGGATGAACAAGGCGAGCTATGTTGACAACTGTACGTTGGCTTATGGTTCCTCTGTCTCTAGATAACCCTATTCCTTCTCTGATTGTAAGATCTATACCATCTAATGTGATACCAACGATTATTGTTCGGGACGTCTAGACAACGTCCGCGACTCTGAGATACCTCAATGGCCGATACCAAACCAGACTCCAAATATGACTCTGATTAAACTTCCATTCTAGCCTCTATGCATCTCGCAAATATCATGGACTACTGGTTGGAAAATACATGCCCATTCCGTGTTTTATCCATCCCTTCTTTCTATCATGCCACTGATTCTCTGAAGGCGGAGCTGGGAATTGCGGTAGAATGAAGGTTATATCTCAGAGAACTCAAAAAAATAACACTGCTTCAGGTTTACAATCCCTCAGAGCTTAGTCTTTCGAGATATGGCAGTGGATCATTCTTTACAACGATGGACCTCGTTGCAAACAGAGCCATGGTTGTTCTTCTGTATTTTGTAGGATACTGACATCACTGGAACTGTTACCTATGACAGTATCAGCTTTGGTTCTATCGACGAGGTTCACTCAGATGCACAGGCTTCAGCGCTGGGCTTGTGGTCTGAAGTCAACCTCTCGAACGTGCTACCAAGGCCTTCATCATTCCATGTAGATGATTGAAATGCAATTCGCGAGACAAATAGGTCAGCGTAATATGCACTGCGACAGATACTCTGCTACACTTTAGGCGAACCGTGCTACCGACGCTCACCGGGATGTGGCGGAAGACGGAATGCTTTCGGTGGGTAAAGGGAGGAAGAAACGTTGCCTTCACAGATCTAGAACCTGCCCCCCTTTACTGTTTTGCCATCTTGCGGACTGTTGTTGGGTAGGCATAAGCGTCGTTAGATATATGACCAACAATCCCAAAGGAAAACGGACACTCTTGATTGAGATGCGTGTCTATGATAGTATTTGACAAGCTGCAAGTATATATTTAAAGGGGCTCGGCCTCGTCGTGATTGGATCGCAAATTTAGGTCGCGCTAAGAGCGACGATCATCCGCGATCGGTGGATCTCGAAGTCGGTGGGGATGGGGAAGTTTATCTATCCGCTTGACCCAACCTGGAGGGAGGTATTGGGAGTAATACTCGTAATACTCCGGGTAAAGTTGTATTCCATCCCGATTGAGCTTTACTTGATAGAAAAGATGCCGTTTTCCGATGATTTCCTGGCTGCATATTTGCCGAAGATGAAAGGAAGCAGAGAAGCAACCGGCTGAGGAGAGGAGACGGAAAGAAAAAAGAAAGAAAAAAGAAGAAAGGTCTAGATAGGCAGATAGGTTAGCTCGATGCTACGACTACATACATGTTAACCACGGAACGTTACGTTTTCTATTCACTATGGCGAAGTGACAACTACCCAAAGTGGCTCCAATGGTCAGTTGGCATCCGATACTATAATGAGCTGAATGGCAAACCTCGACTACACGAGGTATGCACAGGACGATGGTAGGATGATGGTGGCTTTTTAGTACTAGCGAAGTCCGAAGCGATGCGGAACCACGGCCGGATCGTCAATGGCAAGATCTGGACCGGCTACTTACACAGAAAACGTACCATGCCCGTTACCCACCTCGGAGCTACCTGCTATAGAGTACCTACTAGTTAAGTTGGCAAGTAAATATACGGCCAGACCTGCATCCGCTCGCTCGCTCGCTATACTCCAGACTCTATACTCTACACCCATCCCGCCTATGATCTCGCATGGGACTACGGGGTCGATGGAGAAGAAAGCCTTGGCTATTTCCGACACGTGGTTCTCTGAGCTGGGGCTGACCAAAACGTATTATCAATTTGTCTATTCCTTCCGGCCCTTTGACAGTCACCAACTAACTAAGCTATAAACTAGTTGTTTCTTTGCCCCCTTCCAGCTCACGCAGCTCAGGTTAGGCAAGGCCGCAGCAGCAGCTACGATCTCGTTTATGCGCCCAGCTTCTCCTACACATGCAGCATGCACAGGTAGTAGCTGCATACCTAGAATGCCTTCTAGGCAATTGCTAGGTAATTACCAGGTAGGATGGTGGTAGTGAAGATGTTCGAGAGCGAGCAGGAATTGCGCATGAGCCCCTTGCCTTGCGGCCCTGCACCAGCCAACGGCCTTTTTTGTAGTGGCCGCTCGCAAATTCGTCCGGCAGCTTTATTACGAGGTTGCAGTGCATCATTCCCATTCGATTCGCCTGAATTTGCTTGGCCGCGCGCAACTCTCCGCCCGCCCGCATCCACCTTCAATCTGCACATCTGCATGTGTGTCTACGTTTTCCGCTTGCTGGTCCATCCCACCCCAAGCCAGCGTTGCATCCGGATATTGCGGTGGCTGCGCGATGGCTGCGCGATGGCTGGCCGTCACCCCCCCTATATCTATACCCAGGGTGGGGACCCTGGATCTATTGAATCCGCGTGCCGTAGTAACAGCTACCTACGTATGCATGCAGGGGAGGAAATATGTGTGAATGCGCGTGTGTATGGATGGACGCTCAACGCCCCCCTGACCCGAGGTAGGTAAAATTTGCAACTGGTCGCGTCGGCTGCCGTCTATCCAGCCTTATAATCTGGGGTTTGTTGCGCACTCAGCTCTAGATCGTCCGTTTGCTCGTTCGGCCGAGGCTCGCGTTCGTATACCTGCTCCTCTTAGCTGCTTCCTTCTTCTTCCCTGGTATACTTATAACGTGAGCGAGACCCCGTTGAATAAGCCATTGGTGGTCAATTGGTATATCTCTTTGCCCTGGTCCCCGTTCTCATTATCCCGCGGGTCAGCTTGTATAAGTGAAAAGGTTGAGTCGAAAGTATGCATTGGTCAGAGCTATTCACCATCGCCGTGTGTGCGAGCACAGCAGCAGCCCACCAACCCGTGCCGAGGGTTGGTGGCAACCGCAAGCTGCAGTCGGAACTGGCAGCGAAGAAGGCAAGGCTCGCCGTGTCCCATGAGTCTGCTGAGCATCACGAGAAGCGCCAGAACACGGATGACCGATGCGGTGAAAAATACGGGGCGTGTGCAGATGGTACGATGAACTCCCACAGCTCGCTCCATCGTGGATTGAACCTTCATTAACACACAGTTTCCAGGCTACTGCTGTTCGATCGAAGGGTGAGTTTCATTGCCGTCCCTCACGGTCCCCCCCTCTCTCCAATCATAGACCGTTGACACAGACCTTCCAAAACAGCTGGTGTGGCCAAGGCGAAGAGTACTGCCTCTCTCCCGACTGCCAACTCAACTATGGCAGCGGGTGTGACGGGAACCAAAAGCCGGATGGAGTAGACACATCGGACATCGAGCGGACGAAAGTAGGGGATGTGCCGTACGGGGGCGTGGGTATCTACGACTGCGAGAATGATGGTGATATCGCCATTACGTTCGATGACGGCCCCTACGAGTACACGGAGGACCTTCTCGACCTGTTGGCGGTATGTCATAGTAACCAGCATCAGCACCAGCACCAGCACCCATCTTACCCCCTTTCTTGTTCCAAGAGTTAAGCTGACCTGAATGCCATTGCCCTCTCTCCAGCAATACGAAGCTAAGGCGACGTTCTTCATAACGGGCACAAACCTCCACAAGGGCAAGCTCAACGATCCGGCACTACCGTGGGCCTCTATCATACAGGTACGATGGTCTACCTTCTCCCCGAGAAATCCCAAGTCGTTAGTCTAACAAGTCTCTAGCGCATGGCGGCGGAAGGCCATCAAATCGCGAGCCATACCTGGTCACGTAAGTGTAACCCCTAGGGCCCGGGGCAAGCGAGAAGGAAAAGGGTCAGACAGTTGCTGATATCGAGACCGCAGACGAGAACTTCTCTGCGATGAGTGACACGCAAGCACGCGACCAGATGATATACAACGAGATCGCATTAAACGACATCCTGGGCTACATTCCCACATACATGCGGTTCGTACCCTCCCGATCCCCCCTTCCGTTATAAGACCCCCCCAACCAAACTGACCGTCCATCCATCCCCCCAAAACAGGCCCCCCTACTCGATCTGCGAAGATTACTGCCAAGACATGCTCGCGGACCTAGGCTACCACGTGATATACTTCGACCTGGACACGGAGGGGTACCTGCACTCGGACCCCTCGCTGATCCAGGAGAGCAAGGACATCTGGGACGACGCGGTGGAGGGGACGGACGCGTGCACGACGTCGTACCTGGAGATCGAGCACGACATCCACGAGCAGGTGGTGCACAACCTGACCGAGTACCTGGTGGCGTCGCTGTTCCGCAACGGCTACCGCAGCGTGACCGTGGGCCAGTGCCTCGGCGACGACCCGGCCAACTGG
Organism: Diatrype stigma; assembly: GCA_022225965.2. NCBI lineage: Eukaryota > Fungi > Ascomycota > Sordariomycetes > Xylariales > Diatrypaceae > Diatrype > Diatrype stigma. Next base: position 86,979 of record JAKJXP020000051.1, on the reverse strand, counting down.
TACCGCGCCGGCTCCGGCACCGTGCCCGCCTACACCTTCACCCCCAAGGCGCCCACCGTCACCTGCGCCCCCGAGGACCCGTCGACCCCGACCTCGGTCGACGGCGACTGCGGCGGCGACGACGGCATCACCTGCGAGGGCTCCGAGTTCGGCAACTGCTGCTCCCAGTACGGCTGGTGCGGGTCGACGACCGCTTACTGCGGCGAGGGCTGCCAGCCCGACTTCGGCTCGGGGTGCCAGTGAGAGCCGTATATATATATATAGTTTGGACACTTATGTGACTATTTATTGTACGGCAGGCGTAGAAGGATGGAAAATGAATGAAAGAAAAAGACGAGAGGCGGCGGATACGAGAAAGCGTGCATGGCATTGGTTGGATATAATAGTACATAGTTCGTAGCGTTGTGCGCCTGGATATAATTCTTCTACCTATAATCCCATTCCCCCTTACCTACTTCGTACATACTTGCACACTCACCTACTTAGATATTCATAAGAAGGTGAGAATACAGAATACAAATGTTTGTAGAAAACACCATGACTTAGGACCTCTTTAGGTAGCTACGTACGTGCCTGCCCAGTATTGGATGTGATGATGCTGCGTTCCAGCTAGACAGACACCTATTGGTTCATGTTCGTTTAGGATAGGTGCGGCAGCTAACTAGGTGATATTGTAAGTAAGGCTACCCATCGAGTGGTGCGGTGACCTAGCCGCCAATGGATGATATGTATTTGAGTGAGTGGTGTGAGGCATAGTTGAAAAATCGATCAAGCCATGAAGGCAAACAACCCTGAAACTTCATAGTTGTAGGCACTTCATGAGCGCTCCGACGCAGCTAGAACGTGTCAGCTCCTGTTAACCTCATAGCAACCTACCCAGGTAAGGTGAATAAGCATATAATAAAAGAGGCGGCTGGCGGTAGCATCCAGGCTAATGATAGGCATGTGAAGAACGGCAGACATAAGATATGAATATCCTACATACTTACTCAGCTACCAAGGTAAGTACATAAGTATGTGCTTATGCGCCTGTTCCAGTATTACGTTTTCAAGTCGAGGACTAGGGCTGCAAATGGCATCGTTCACCTACGTTCGACTAATAAAGACTCGTTGCTACCTACTTAAAAGATATACTCTTGCTCTAATGCATGCACCATTACAAAAATTTCCCTAGGGACCGAGTTCGCCGGGCTTCCCTCTGTCTAGGCTATAAACAAAAAAATAGGTAGGTGCCAGAGTACCTACACAGAAAAACAGAACGACGCAAATTTCCCCCAGTGAAATGCGGATGTGGATGACTATGTAGGTAGGTACTTAGATAAGTTGAATGAAGACAGTCAAATGACAGACGGGATCCCAGCTGCCCGCGCTTAAAGGATTGGAAGTGATAGGTGATGTGATAGGTAGAGGTGAGTGGCATGTAGTAGGTAGTGAGTGCCATTGCTCGCGTTAAGACAAAGCGACGGTGGTGTGGTGAGGGTGGCGCTGGGAAAATGAATCCATCTTGAAACGGTTGAGGTTTCGCCACCCACATGCCGCCGCTAATTACACCACCGCCATCGTCAACCTGGGAGTACGAACAATGGTGGTGACTGGTCCGCCTTGATCGCATGAATCGTTCATCTGAATCGAGAGTGGAAATTATCTATGCAAATCTAAGGGGAATAAGCGACGGTGGGAATAAGCGACGGTGGGAAGAGAATATGAGAGACGGAAAATGGAAGAAGAGAAAAATCATGAGTATGTGCTGTGCGGAGCACCAGGATCCTGTCTGCCATTATTATCATAGGAGTATGTATAGATCGCACTTTGGGTATCGTATGAGTCGTATATCGTCGCCAATGACAAAAAGGGATAGAAACAAAACTTCAGAGCTCTTGCACCCAAATCTGTATAATTGATAGTCTGTTAGTATAATGTGATTACGCAGCAGGTAGTAATGAGTGTATGAACTCTCATAGGGGTGTATACTGACCTCCATCTTGCCAATATCCTGTCTTGCCTTCCGTGCAGCCTGCTTCACGCTCGACATGGCCATTTCGAGGTCATCCTGGTCGCCCATGGTGATCATGTCCTCCGGCGCATCCTCGTCCCGTATCTTGATCTTGAAGCGCCGCTGGATGCCGAACTTGTCGCGTATCCGCTCCACGAAGTCGGGGAACTCCACCGCCACACCGACCATGATGTACCGGACATCGTCTGCGTGGACCTTCACCCGCACCTTACGGATCTCGGGCCTCCTCGACTGTCCCCGGGAAGAGCCCGATACGGACGATGCTGGTCCTCTTTGCCGGTTCGGTATCATCTCGAAGTCGCCCTCGTCGAATGAGTCGTAGTCGCTGCCCTCTTCCTCTTCCTCGATCATCCGCTGCTGGCCACGACGCCCTCCCGCCTGAGACCTGCCATCTCCACCACCATACATGTCGTATACATCATCCGGATAGCCATCATCACCATTCCTTGATCGAGCGACCCTAGATGCCTCACTCCTGGAATAGCTTCGTTGTGGTGGTGATCTCGTGACGGATGCGGCTCGGCTCGGCCCTCTGCGTTCGTTCTGCGGCGAGCCCATCTTCTGATACCGGTCGCTCCGCGGGGCGTCGGGGATGTTTAGTTTCGCTGGCGTCGGTTTCGGTCCGTTGCGGACGGACGCACCCCGGCTTAGCTGTTGAGGCTTGTCGTTTTCCGGCGGTGGTGTGGGCGGGAAGGCGTTGCGGGAAGTTGGGGGCTCGGATTGCTGTTTTCTACTCCGCAGCTCCGGCTTCACCAAGTTCGTGGCGGCGAACGAGATGTTGTCGATGGGGCGATCGTCCTTAATGTCGGGACCTCGTCCAGCATTCTTAATTTCAGATCCAGCAAAACCGGTGAATGCATTGGCTCGGTCTGAAGCTGCAACCAAACGCGCTTTACCCAGGTAATCCTTCGTCTTTAAATTCCGTACCTTCGCCTCGTTCGGTCGATACACGACGCCTACCGGAATCGAAAACACCGTGTATCCCTATTCAATAAGTCAACCTGTGCCCAAGATGTGGCGTGGCAGTGGAGATATCTTACCTCGGCTTCTTCCCTGATGGCCTCATCAATGACATTATGATCCTCCACAACCTTCTCTTTCACCGCAAACATCAGATCCTGCATACCCGCCTCCTTTTGCTGAAGGTAGATATAGCATAGGCCACGGTTGAAAAGAACCTCGCATGAGTAGAGTTTGAAAAGTAGACCCAGCTGCGCGTAGTCGATCATCGTGTTCCCTCTCAAATATAACAGCGTGTCGTTGAAATTGGCCAATGCCTCCTCGAAGTCGCCCAGTAAGAAGTTCGAAACGCCTTGTTGAAAGTAAGCCACAGCAAGGTACTGATCTAATTGGATTGCTCTCTGGTAGCATTCGACCTGTACAGAGGGTTAGTATTCTTCAACAGTATTCAGTCTAGTTAGTCGGGGCAATTAATGCGTACAGCTTTCTCATGTTCACCAAGAGTCGCATGGATAACGCCCATGTTAAAGAGAATCTTAGAAGTGTCCGAAATGGTGTCGAACTCTCCCAATGCTTCTTCGAACTCATTATTGTCGTACCGGGCCAGGGCCGACACCCATGACTCTATTTCCTACGTCGAGTTAATATATACTTTATGCCACATCTCTTGCCACTGCTATCGCTCGCATACCTGCTTTAAGGACATCGTTCCTACCCCCAGACAGGGCTGGCGTCGTCGAAGCTGTCTTGTCTGATAGACACAAGCCTAAAGCCGTTCCAGCGACTTTCAAGCTCTTTCGTTTCGTTTCGATCAATGGACGATTGAGAGAGTTGATCGTGAGAGTCGTCCCGGCGAGTAAAGAGGAGGGGCCTCGTTTTAATCTGCGATGTGTGCGTCCGTTCGCAGTACTATGTTAGTAGCTGGCCTAGGCCTGTCCCGCTTTTGCTGTCGCTTCTAGTCTCGGCCTGGCTGGCTATTTTAATGAGAAAAGCTTCATCCGCTTGGGTGTAGTTGTAGCTGTAGCTGTAGCTGTCCCTAACTCTGCCCTAACTGGGATCACAAGGGGGTTTGCACGATCAAGATGAAAAGCAACCAGAGCAGTGTGGCAAGGGTGGACTCGAACAAGTTGTCTCCCACAGCGGTGTTGCCAGAGGGCTGGGTCTATGGAGGTTGGGTTTGGGGTGGGATATGTAGGTACAGATGCACGACAGCCACGAGTCGACAAGGGGTGCAAGAAGCGAAGCGTCCAAGAAGCGATCGATCACCTTTGGAGATAGGCTTTAGTTTCTCAGCACGCCGGAAGGAACGGATTAGGTCGGTGACGGGAACGACAGACTTGCAGCCAGCTTGAAAAATTACGATAGACGAATGAATGAATGTGTGGGTTAGACGGCGAAGCCAGCGCGTAGAGATGAACGGAGAGTGGTTGAAGGAGAATTAGTACCTACAGGGCGCCGAGCAAGGCAATTGTGTCACAGAACAAGAGGATTGGGGCCGGATGGGTATATCACAGAGTATGGAGTGCGGAGTATGTAACTACTACTGAGGACTATTACTGTACGTGCTACGGTACGGTTACTGGGAGGACTGAGAGACTCTTCTTCCTCTTCCTCTTCTTTCTTCTTTCTGGCAGGGCAAAACGCTGATGCCCGTGCGGTCCCGCAGCGAGATGTTCGAGAGACAGAGAGGGGCGTCAGGGGTTGTAGCGGAGCAGGGGGCTTCATTGGTGTGTGACCATCTTGGCCTAGAGGATCGTGGCCGGCGCTTGGCTCGAGGGGGCCTAGGGGATCCGACTGGGGGGCCTGGGGAACCAGAGACGCCAGACTCCCGGAATGGCAATGGAAATGGCAATGGAAATGGAAATGGTGCTGCCTTCTCTCGTCTCCTCTCGCCTCGTCTGGCTTGTTCACGTATTCACGTATTCACGTATTGGCGTACCAGTATGCAGTTATAAGTTTACACGGGCGCCGCAAGCAGAGGAGAGGCGCGAACTCGTCTGTTGGACCCTTCGTATCAGGCAGTGGTACAATATCAGGCCAGTCTGCCGGGATCGTATGAACACGTCGTACGAGCCCGAAGAAGAAGGGTTCTCGGGCCGCCACACAACTGTGTATCAAGTTGAAGAGGAGGAATGGTCATGTTTGGTTGAGAATCCCCCCTTTGGACATTGGAAGAGAGGCACAGCCCAAGGTGACCGACCATTCAGCCATTCTAGCAGCCGAAGAGCAATAACTACTACGTAGTAAGCCAGTCTCGTGGACGGTCCTGGAGTTGTCATCGCATGACTTGCAAGCGAAGCTAATCCAGAGTTGTTCGAAGATTTACGGCAAGCTTGGCGATGGGTCGGTTGTCGCTGGCTGCTATTAGTTAATACCCAGGCTGCTAAGAGGTAGCTGTCACATCACCAATAGCTTCAAAGTTGCTCCTTGCATACTTAAGTACCTAGGTAGTAGACTGAACCACGACATAGATATGCTGCGTCATTTCTGGAAGCTCTTGAATAGAAGGAAGAAGGGTGCTATGTAGGATCTATGTAGGATCATGACTATGTCTTGCATGTAGCTATCTCGAGCTTGGGGTGCTAGCGAACCAAGCCATGCGATTCTCGATTTTGGTCACTTCGTCGGACGGTGTATTGCGCAATGATTGGATGTCGCCGTATGCCTAACCGCCAGCCCGTCAGCGCGTGCTGTATGTATGTATGTATATATGTATGTATGTACACATTGCGGCACTTCGGACATTGGTGGATGCTGCGCCAGGCGTTCAGGCGTTGCATCTGATTCTCTAGAGCTCATTCTCTACCTACCACCTACATGTATGTGTGTAATTACCTACAGCAGGTTGGTAGCATCCAATATCGCTCCTTTCCATGGTAACAGCCCTCACTCACTCAACTTCCCATTTCCCTTTACCATTCTGCTTCTGCTTCTGCTTCGTGAGCCAAGAAGCAACAAACATCTCGGCAAGTTCTCGCCGGGCGGATCGATCCTGAAGCAGACGGGGTCAGTTGGTACTCGATAGCTCTGAGGCTCTTAAGGCTCTTAAGCTCAACGGACTGCAGGGATCGATCGGCAGAGAGCCCCTGGCCCACCCGACCTTACTGTACTCGGCTTGACATGTCAAGCATCACGTTGCGAAACTCGTCTCTCTGACGGGAGAGAACGCGTGCATAGTACAGCCGTTGTAGAGATGCAGAGATGCAGATATGCCTGCAAACAAGTACCTGATGACAATCGAGAACCTGACGATCTACCCGGGCTCGGAGACCTGCCATGTGCTGGTAATACGCAGGCAGATAACCACATAGCTATCGTAGCTGCACTCTACATAGTAGTTAATCTTGAGGACCTCGGTTCGTTGTTTTAACTATTGAGTCTCTGCGGTCTCTAATAATAAGCAATTCTTCAGCGGAATTGTGGACCGCAAGCGTGGACTGTTACCCTATAAGACGACGCATCCCGGATGGTCCATTTCAACCCAGCTGCCCAGCTGCCCAGCCGTTGTTTGAGACCGGGTAATGCGCAATTACCGGCAAGCGGTCAAGTCTGCCGTGCGTCCATTCGAATCTAGAACTGCTGATCTTCCGTAGTTGTACGTTATTGTACGGGCAAATATTTACGTACACACATATGTATGTCAAATACATGGGCTCGCAAAACCACCGTGTTCATGATTTGCAATGCTCCCGAGACTTGATACCTATGGACTGATCTTGATGGCCATTAATTGTAATATATATAAACATATACATATATACATTCCTCTTGTACCTCTAACTAGCCCTTACCCACAAAACCCGGGCGGTGCTTCGAGAAGATAGCATCGTAGGTGATGCCCGTAGCATGATATAGGGCTACATGAGATAGAGTTCAGACGGGAGCTAGCCATTTTCAGTTGAGAGACGTCCTGCTGGTTCTGTCACTGGCCAACCATGTGAAGCGAAGAGACTTGGCTCCTTTTCTTACGGTGAAAAGGGGCATTCCTGACAGGAGGATTTCCAACCCGCCTGGGTACTTAAACACAAGTTGGATCAGTCCACGGCAACGAACGCAAACAAACTGTCGTTTCAATCTTGATAACAATTCCAAGGGAATTGACTCGGAACAACTTGGAATTGAGAAGCCAGGTGAACTGTGTACGTCGTTACATCGTAGTAAGATCAACGAGCTTTGCTATTGTTATCAGGATCAGAGCCATGTCATGCCTGGGCGAATCCCCCTCCCCCCAGTCTGACATCAAATGATGTGATGATAAGCCGTGGTGTCCTTGCAGATTCAGATCGTACGACTGCCATGTGGCCCCGGCAATACAAACCAGAAGCCCGCCAGCGCATCCGGTCATTGGGTCTCCGGCAGACGAATAGATCGGATGATGTTGAGTGTGTTTATCTCCCTCGCCAAGGTCTGATAATGCATTCTTGTCACTTGCATTAACTTCACGCTTGGTACAAAACTAGTCAAAGCAGGAAGCATAGAGGGATGCCAAGGACCTGCACTGACAAAACAGTCCTTGCCGTTGCCTTCTTGGGCGTCTTTGGGTGACATCTCTGCACGTGCGGCGTGCCTCGAATGGGCATGGGCTATTCGGGTGAGGCCGAATCCACAGTGGAACTCTCTTTCGACGACGAACCTCCAGTATCTGGTATCAACCTGTTCATGGGGTATGGGGTAAACCAAAAGCACAAAGTATATCCAAGTTACTATTGAAACTGAAGCTGAAATCGCTAGTAACTGCTCTACTGCCCTACGGTATACGGGTTCTTATCTTCTAGCAACCGAATCATATCATGCCTTTCTTAACCTCATCCTTCCGCTCTTCCCAGAGTGTCTTCCCGGTGCAGGAACACACGGTCTTGTCGTTGTCCCACACACCGGCACTCCTCGCGATAACCCCAACGACGGTATTCGCATCGTTCTCCAGAGCTCCCTTGTCCTCTCCCTGTGATGAGACAACCATGGCGTGTCCAATCACCTCCCAGACCTGGAAGGGGTGGTCTAAGAAGACAGAGCCATGCCCATCCTTCCCAATTATCAATGTGCCCAACAGGCCACGAGGCTGTGTTGTGCTGTTGCTTCCCTTCCAGATTGGACCCGTAGATGTAGCACCGTATTTGAGGTCCCCGTATTCACGTATACTAGCTGAGTACACACCGGGGGCGACCCCGCGGATTGTCAAATCCACCAAAGTAGTCTCGGGAGAGACTTGCACCATTCGAGCCAAACCTCTCACCTGTCTGTCCTTGACTCCTGAATATGGCGTTGCAGCCTCGGGGGCAGAGGCTGGTACTAGCTCATCGCCACCTTCCTGGCTCTGGTGATATGTCTCCAGAATAGCCACAGCTGCGCCTGTGAGTCAAAGTCAAGGAGGATCTGCGTCAGCTAAGTGAGATCATATTTGCGGCGGGTTCCGTATGCCTTGGATTTCGAAAGCAAATCACTAGATCGGACCAACGAGGATTCCAAGGATTTGAGATGTGCTAGAAGAACCCCAGGAACCGAATGCTATGATGGGCTCCTAGCTGGGGAAAGAAACATGCTCTGGCACTCACTGTTTGATGCACCCGATCCTCGGAGGATGGCATCCCGGCCGGTGGCTTCAATGGTGCTAACTATAGCAGAGGGTGCAGCTGTTATTCCGTCCGTTAGTGTTGCTCCTTTAGGTATACATATGGTACACATGGACAACTTCATCGACCATCGGCTCTACCCGTGTCGAATGGCACCGGTGGTTGAGAATGAGTTGAGGTTGACATGCGCTAGAGGCCAATCTTACCGGTACCCTCAACAGTAACGAGCTGATCCTTGAGGCTGACATCCACCTTGACTATCCCGTCTAGGCCGTAAAGCGCATCTGAAACGGATTTGACGCAGGAGTCACATGTCATAGGCACGGCAAAAAGAGTCTAGCAAATCACTTCTCAGCCTTTTTTTTGATGAACCGCAGATCCGGTTGGGAAGACCAAGACCAACCTGGAAAGGAGTCTTGACATGATTTTGAGCCGCAGGCATGGTGCCGATGCTGGTTCTGGGGGCAGCAGCAGGACTAGGACTAGGACTAGTGATCGCAGGATTATATCGGTGTTGCTGGTGCAGATCGTGGAAATAGTATGCAGCGGCAGAGCTAAGGGACACGAAACCAGTGGTCGTAGCAAAAGAACGAAAGGAGATATTGTGAAAATATCTTAGCATCATACATGCAAAAGTGCCTCTATGTGAAAGGGGGGGAGGAAAGGAAGGAAATCGACGGCTATAGAAAAATCGTCATGATATGACCGCGCCGGTTGGATCAAAGGCGTGACCTACACTGACTATCGGATTATCAACCTCCAATGAGCAAACCCACCCGCCTCGAAATATTGACTAGCGATCTTGAAGTTGCTTTGAAATCGCAATTTCTCCCTCGTTTTCTTTGTAATTCGGTCGAAGCGGGCAAACGAGCTGCCAGCTGCACACCAGGTACCTAGGTATGTATGTAACTTCCAGGTACTAACAGGTACCTAGGTCCTACGACGTACAGTAGCTGAGTAGGTAACTAAAGTGAGGGGCTCGGGCTCTGAACGGTGGAATGAGGGGCTTAACATCGGCGTCTAAAACCCCCAAAGTGCCGATGATGGGTGGCACGTGCACGTGACAAGGCCGGCCGACATCTCGAAATTTTGGACCTTCCCCAGGGTCCTTGGCATTGAGCTTCTGAACGTACCACAGCTTGAAGGTCGAGAGCCACCGAATTCAACAGCTTCAGCTATACCAATTGAGGCTATCGCGACTGCCGGGTCTGATCCACGAAGCCTCGCACAGCAATAGGGGAACCGGAAGTTTCTGATTAGGGGGCCTGGTCCCCTTCGAGGCGCGAATATGTCACAGACCATCGGGCTGGTAAGCTCTCTCTCTCTCTCACTCCTATCGTCCTCCCCCTTCTTCAAGACAAGAATCACATGTGTGGTTCTTGATATCCGCTATTCTTGACCAACGGCCAAGAAAAGAAGCTCACAAACTTCTTCTCCCTTCCCGACTGCAGACGAAACTAGCCTACTCGCGAGTCTGGCACCACATCTCGGCATCGGCGCCGCACCCGACGCTCTCGACGCAGCCGAACGTGACGCCGCCGTCGCTGGGGCGGCTCGCGTCGCGGATCGCGGTGATCCTGATGGGGAAGCACAAGCCAATCTGGGACCCGTCGACGGACTGCGGCGACTACGTGGTGGTGACGAGTTGCGCGGCCCTGCACGTCACGGGCAACAAGAAGTGGCAGAAGACGTACTACCGGCACAACACGAAGCCGGGCAGCCTGCGGAGCGTCACCATGGACGTCCTGATGGCCAAGCACGGCGGCGCCGAGGTCCTGCGCAAGGCCGTCAGCGGCATGCTGCCCAAGAACCGCCTGCGCGACAAGCGCCTCGCCCGCCTTAAGGCCTTCGAGGGCGACGCCCACCCCTACAAGCAGAACGTCATCAAGTTCGCCGGCGTCCCGGTCGGCAAGGAGGGGTGGCAGGATGCCGCCATGGCTATCAGAGTGGCGGGCCTCGAGAGGTTATAGGGGAAGAAGAATAAGGGAAATAGAGAGAATAAAATCAAATGAAATAAAACAAAACAACCGGAACTTAACTGTTTGTTGGACGGGGTAGATCAGATGGCCTGTCCACGTATCAAGTAACCGTCAGGAAGAGGTCATGCGGTTTCGGGGGCCCACGATTAAATAGCCGTTACTATCATGGCTCGGCTCTGTATATCTGCTATATGTACCATAGAGTATACACGAATAATGAAAGAAAACTCATGATACCTAACAGTAGAAGCTGATCATCCGCTACGGGGCTCGAAGGCGCCGGGAACTTTGCATCATCAGAGCCGCTGCTTCTCCTGACTAGCAATAACTATGTAGTAGGGGCTACAGTACACTCTTCGGGGACCAGGATGCACTTCTGGAATGGACAGACATAGACATAGGTATCAGATCAGAGAGGCTGGATATCATTAATATGATAGTGGTATCTAGTGATAGGCATGGTATTGCCGATGCAAATGACCCCCCGAAAACCTGACCGACCGGTCTAACTAATAACAAGCTGCTAGAGTAATCGCAAAGACCAGACAAAACCCCCCAGTAACTTGCTACAAAATCACGTTTGCGCCGATGTCATAATATGAATGTTAAGGAAGACAGAAAACAAAATGCAGACCATGTCTATCTAGGAGCGCGAAACCTCGCACTTGATAAGCCCGTTCGGTCCGGATTGGGGCGCATAGACTTCTGCGTCTTTGCCGGTGTTCTTGAGGCCCTTGTGCCACGACAGGTCTATATAGGGAGAATATTTAGTTAGCAAGCCGACTTTTTGCGATATAATAGAGTGAGGGTGAGGGGAAGGGCAGGAAGAGGGTGCCGGGTGTCATCAAATCGTAACGTACCGATCTCAAAGTAGTGCTTGTTGGGGAGCGCTAGAGAGACCGACGCAACGCCGGGCGCGGCATCGAGGATCTTCTCGCTGATCTTGTACATGGTGGCCTGGACGGAGGGGCTGTCCTCCTCGGCGAAGGTCTTGAGGGCGATGGCGCGGGCGTCCTCCCAAGCCTTGTCGAAGGCGCCGGTGGCGGCCTCGGCCTTGAGGGCGTCCAGGCCCGCGAAGTTCTTCCACTTCCAGGTGGCGTCGATGTCGGTCGACAGGATGCGGTCCCAGGTCTCGCCCAGGGTGGTGAACTCGTCGCGCACGAAGCCGTGGAACTGCGAGCCGGTGCTCTTGAGCACGAGCAGGTGGGCGAGCGAGCTGGCGACGTCGATGCCGGCCGCGCGGTCGACCCGCACCTCGACGTTGCGCGTCTCCTCGCCGTCCCGCAGGAAGCTGTGCGGGTGCGGCGCGCCGTCCACCACCATGCGCGTCCAGCGGTGCACGACGATGCGCACGTGGGCCGTGCTGATGTGCGCGTACGTGTCCAGGAAGTGCTGGCCCAGGATGCCGGCGTACAGCTCCGGCGGGTTGACCGGGTGCTCCTTGGCCTTGATGTAGATGGTGTTCTTGATCGAGTCCGTCGCCACCACCACGCTGTTGTCCGCCTCCGTGTACGACGACGCGATCTGGCCCTCCAGCAGGCAGCACACCGTCATCTCCGTCACCGACTGCGTGCCGGCCGCCTCGTCCCGCTGCACCTTGTACACGCGGACGTTGTCCTTGCCGTAGCGCGCTGCTGATAAGATCGCCATTGTTGCGGTTGTGGTTGTGGCTGTTTCACGGCAGGTAGGGGGGTAGAGAGAAAGAGAGGAGGGTTGGGGAGCGAGAACGAGAGAGCCGCGCAAAGAATACTAGGTGGCTATCTAGAGGCAAGGCACTTATATAGCGTGTCTATGGTGTATGGCCACTTCCCGGTGAATAACTCGAACAAGAGCGTATTCTAGTAGTTACCGTAGACACAGCTGAATGAATGTCTGAGGGGGTGAGGGCGGGTGATGGATGACGCACGGGGCTTGGCTTGAACAACGGGGAGGTTCTACGAGGATACCTGAATCACAATCTTGAAGAGAGACTGGAATGTGACCAGCAGCAAGCAGCAAAGCAGGCATGGTTACGCACTTATATACTTGGGTAGCTTATGTATGTAGATTCTTTAGCTTTACAGCTCTATTACATATGTACGAGATAAGGAGACAGTCGGTCTCGACTACTTCCTAGTTGGGTAGTCTTAGAGGCGGTTCACGCACATCCACACATCCATGGACGCATAAGCTTGATGCAACGCCGGAGCCCAGCTCTCGGGATGCAACGAGCCCCCCCGGAGTTCAAGGTTGTCACAAATAACGCTTGACGCTTGACGCTTGACGCTTGATGCTTGATGCTTGATGCTTCAACGCTACTGTAGCTAACTACAGCTTCTGTCGGCAGCGCTCTCTCTCCCCCGGCCCCTCAAGGTCTAGAAGCCCACCTGGGTAGCGGCGTCGCGCTGATCCTCAACGAATGGCGGTGCTCGATGATGTCTGAGATAGACAGATGAGCCTAATCTTGCCGAGATGTGGGGATGGACCATGATCTTCCCCAGGCGCGACTCAGCGGCTCGTGGCGCCTTGTGTCATCCGGAGCCCGCCGTGGCGGCGAGCTCCTTAGTCTGCTGGCCGGCGATGGCCACATTTGGTGCCAAAATCAGGCGGTTTTGAAATGTAATAGAAATCCCCCGAGCTGCCCTCCACGGGTCTGCCCAACTCGTTCCGCGAGCGAGTGGGATAGCTAGGCAAAGCTAAACGAGACCATCGCCCATTTTTTTCTTCTCTCTCTCTCTTCTAATCATCCAGAAAGAAGAATGCCCCTGACTGGTATACTGGGTCCCTCGATGTTATGAAGACCGAAGCGGTCATGCTGATCCATACCCGAGATCCATACATCAACCACCCGCGTCAAAGCACGCATGGCGTGGAGGCTGGTTGAGAGACAGAATCCCTCCACTACATACAAGGGGAAGGGGCTGTGTAACGGGAGCGGGATTCTCACTCGAGAATGGTCGTGCTTGAGGGTTTGCGCGAGGGGCATCTCAGGTACACCGCGCAGGACCGCGGCACTGCCCTTCTCCGACCTGCAGTGGTGCCATAACTACCTTACGAAGTAGGTACCTACATTGACTATGGCGGGGTCACCATGTTCGAACCTTTAAAAATGCCGGACAACAGCGCCCAGATCCATTCGTGAACTGGGCATGACCTCGTTTCCTGTGTCTGAATCAAACATGTGGTCAAGAAACGAGAGATCCCACTCTTTAAGTCTTGACCACCGTCAGAAACGGCACGATGAGGCGAGCCTCAGAGCAAGGAGAACGCAAGCAACATTTCTTGCTGTACGGTACTTGCCTGCCCGAGTGGCCTGCTCGTTGGGAAAGGTACTTGGAGGTGGAAGACCGCAGTCCTAGAAATGCGGGTAATATGAGTGAACAAAATCCACCAACAGGCACGAGCGAAAAGTGCGCCAACCTCAGACAGGAGTACAAAACACAAAGCACAAAGCACAAAGCACAAGGGAAGGTTCTTCTTGGGATGACCAGCATGTCGTTATGTGTTTACCGGGCTTCTGTCCCTTGGGGCAGCTATTATCCGTTCAACTCAACAGTTTATGGACTGCCCCAAAACCACCCAGCCTGCAAACCTTCCTCAGGGGGTGCTGAGCTAACTACTTTGACAAGATCTAGGATCCAAGCGTCTTGTACATAAGTCATTCATCAATATACCTTCCCTTGACAGGAAATTCGCGCTTTACAGTCATTCTGCTTTCGTTCTTACCTGGCATTGAGCGCTGACATGTTCCGTACGACTGAAGCTCCCGGTTCTGAGTGTAGAAAAACAGTCGATGTTGGCTTGTGACGGACGAGTCATGCGGCAGTTCCGGGTTTCGGAGGGCCGCATATCGCATAACCCAATATTGGGTTGCCCAATCGGGGGAGAGTTTGAGCTGCTCCGATAGTCAACGATTATCTTATCAATCAAGCCACATCCATAATCAACCCGGCCTATTTATTGTAGGGCGGAGGCTTAAACGAGCAGACGACCTTGAAGTTCCAGCCACAGCCGTGCCAGAGTTCAAAATACCACCAGACAGTGCTGGAGCATTGCTTCTGGGCATATGTTCGGTGAAACGCTCACGCCATCGTGAGTGCGCTTCAGGGGCTGTTAAACATGTTCATTTTATATTTACAGGGGGTCGTTTATATGACCTGAGATATTTGTAGGAGTGGAAACGAAGCTGGGCACTATCTGTCGATAATGCAATACCTACCAATTCCACCTATTTTACACTCATCACTGTTGATAGCTACATGGTTCACTTAGTACTTGGTCAGAGGTCAGCTATGCTAACTCTCCAAAGGTCAAACTAGGTGAAAACAGCGGCTAATCTAGAGCTGCTAGAGTATTCAAACTAAAGTATGCAACCATACGACCTACGGACTTCCAGGCTTTAAATCGCTTCGTCGGTATGATATCTGTCTGGTTCTTGGTGAGGATAAAAAAGGCAGCGTATAAGTGAATGGCAGCTTTGTCGCTCAGGGGCGTATTCCATAGTGCTTAGTGATATCAAAACATCTTCACTCCCATCTCCTCTAATTAAACAAAGCCATGATCGACACAGTTTGTCGAAATCTCCGCCTCTAGATGATCGTATGTGACGCCAGGAAATCCTCCTATACTCGAAGTTGGCATATATCGATACGGTGTTCTAGCTCGCAAGCCCGTTTAAATAGAAATGGTCGAGGACTGGGCGTATCCTTCATTTACTGAGGTAGCATCTCAACCCCTATATAAGACGCCGTATAGGTCCCCGGGTTCTCTAGGTAACCATCGAATAGCTACTACTACCGTCCTACACCTCATACAGCGAAGATTGTTCCAAGTTATTGCGAAGCTTGAACCATGTCTTCCCTCAAACGCAGCATTTTTCGGACCATCACTGACTTCACCGACGACCCTTACAACAGCTGCGGCGACACCTAGCTGCCGTCGATGATGCCGTGGGTGCAGGGCGACTCGCTGGTGCTCCGCTCCGCAAGGGCAAGGCCGTGTGCGGGCCGTGGACCTGACGGCCACAGCCAGCAGCTGTACGAGGTCGGGGCCGTCTCGCCCGGGGACTGGCACCGCGTCGTGCTGCAGGCCCGCTGGCAGAAGCGACGAGACCGGCACCTACCAAGTTTGGCTGGACGGCAAGCAGAAGCTCGACGAAGAGGGCGTCATCACCATCACCACCTACGTCGACGACGCGAAGGACCGCCACTTCCAAGTTCCGCCTCGGGCCAACAGCTGGCACGACGATGGGAAGCTAGTGGGTTCGGGTGATAGGTAGGTTTGGATTGATGAGGTCAACGTTGGGACTTTGAGTTTCCGGCATAGCCCATGAGAGGAAGCTATGGGGGTGGCGGATGTAGTAGTAGGTATGGGATTAGCTCATTGCCAGGCCACTTTGAGGCCGGGTGTAATGAAAGGGGGGGGGGGGGGGGGGCTATTTACCCTATTCCTGGATTAGTGATTTAAATCATTCACGCCGCCTAAAAGCCATGAAGGTTAGGTGTTGGTGGCCCTTGTAAAAAGTGAGGGAGGACAAGAACTATTGTCTATTGTCTATTGTATATGAAAGGGAAACATAACATTGGTCTCGAGGCAGTAAGTTATGACAGTATAATAAAAAGGGGGGGAGCATGCAGTGTAAATCGAGGCTGGGCAAGGCTAAAATTCATCCCCAAGCAGCTCCCGAGATAGAAGGTTACATACCTAGGTAGGTATGTACTTACAAGTACAGTACAGAAGGATATTAAATGTTTAGCGTCTCCATATGGCCCACGATATTGCCAGGTAGGTTTAGTGATGTAAACTCCCATACAATTTGTATGGAAGGGGACATGATTTCTATTTGATTCCTTTAGCAGCCTTATGGCTACGGCAGGAAAGCATTGACTTCATGGCAGTTTTATGTTCCATCCCATACAAATTGTATGAGAGTCTACATCTTTCATTGTGGACTTTGTGGAGACGCTAAACATTTAATATCCTTCTGTACTCAATCCGCCTATACACACCGGGTCAGATCGTTATACACACCGGGTCTCTAACCGCATTTGGACGCACCTCCCACTACTACATCTCACTACCTAACACACTACCTAATACACTTCCCAACACCTTACCTACCTAATACACCACTTAATACACCACCAATACCCTTATATACAATTACATACCTATATATACCCAATTCAAGGGGCTCCTACTTTTCCCTTGACCCTTTCGGACCTAAACCTAACCCAAATTAACCTTTAATTCGCAAATGCGCTGCTAACGCTGGCATTAACGCAAGTGCAGGTGCAAGTATAATGAAGTACTGGCAATAAAAGGTAGGTACCAGGTGGTAATTATAAATGGTGGGAAGTAAGTACTGTAGGTGTACTGTAGGTCCCGCCAAGTTGGAATAACTTGGAGGGCGCCAGGTTCGAGTGTGGCTCCAAATGTGGCACGGGTGGCTGGTGCGCTAAATTAGCGTTAGTCTAGCCGAATGTGGTTAGAGACCCGGTGTGTATAACGATCTGACCCGGTGTGTATAGGCGGTTTGTTCTGTACTGTATGTAGCCAAACAGCTAAGAGCAACCAAACCCCACACCCAGCCCCCAATCGGACTTGGCATATCCCGGTCTGGCCCTTAAGTGCCCTGTTAGTTAGTTGCTTCTGGCTAAGCTGCCGCCAGGCTGGTGGGATCGCTGTGATCACTCCCACCCTGCCTGCCTGCCACCATGGGATTGGTGAACGATAACGATAAACCTTCCCCAGAATGTCCGGAGTCCTCTCTTACCTGTCTGTATATAGACAAGGCAGATAGAGATAGGCCTTATCATCTGCAGATACACGACGGCAACATCACCTGCGATCAGTGCCTTCTTACTAAGTTCGTGAACCTGTGCATTCGGCTTGACTGACCGTCGATGGTGTTTCCGACGGAGCTGTTGGAAGCATAGGGCAGCAACCGACCTTGTTGATAGGGCCGTTAGCTACGAAGTAACTACAACTACAACTACAACTACATACACTGATACATAACGGACTAGCTGCAGTCGAGCATTCAAGCATTCAAGCGATCAACCTGAAGCAATCAAGCAGCCAAGCAGTCAAGAAGCCAAGGAGTCAAGGCACACCTCACACAACTCTGCAGCTTTTCACAGCCTCCCGACAACCTCTTTGACGACTTCGTCGGATTCAAAGCCAACTCACTCGTTCTGGTTCTGATACGTGACGTCTCTCACGAATACACACATCGACCCTCCGAAACCGATAGTTATTGCGATTCCTGCCCCCCCATACATGATACACGATACACGATACATGATATATGATATATGATACATGATACATGATACAACGAACATCTGACGCCGTGCGATATCCTCCCCTCAAGTCAAATTGAGCCTGGGATTACGAACTACTCTGGCCAGCAACGCCGCTTATCACCAAGCCCCATCCCTCTAGCACGACTCGTACTTGCCGCGACAGAATCCAGACCATCCATGCGACCGTCATCAATCGAATGAGCTGTTGGTGGGAATCGTCCCTGACGGCGGATATTGGGCTGGGAGTGCCACCGCGACCATGCTGAGTAGCTCTGCCGTACCGCCGCAGAAGTCCTTCAATTCCCAAAACTCGAATTCGATCAACACTTCGGGCATCCCTGCTGGGCGCCCAAGCTTGGAGCGGGATGGTTCGGGCTTACAGCCTCCAGTTTCCACCAACGGGGTGCGAAATGTATCCGGCTCAGTTGTGTCCTTTGCCGCGAGAGGGGGTCCCTCACCTGCCCCGGGCAGCTTCAGTTCGGAGCTACGCAGTCAGATGATGCAATCCAGGTCTGGATCAAGGGCGGACGCTTACAACCTGGAGAAATTGGATGAGGATGATGGGTTCGAAGTCGAACATACCCTAACCACTCTCAAGGATGCGCTTAATCGCGAGATGAAGATCAAGGAAGGAAGTGAGAACCTCCTCGAGGCCCTGAATGTGAAGAAGGCCAAACAAACCAAGGACCAGCGGCAAAGAGTGGAGGCTGAGCTTGCTGGCTCGAATTCTCGGATCAAGGAGTTAAGGCAGAAGATCAACGACGCACAAAAGACCAAGGCAGTACCGAGTACCCCCACCAGGACTCGTGCAGATAGCAGCAATATTCCCATGCGCTCACCCCCGAGCGCCTCTAGAAGCGTTGGGGGGTCCGATCTCGAAGAGCCAACGGAATCGCCAACCTTTGCCCTTGCCGAGATATTGCAAGCCTTTGAGGTCGAGGGTATGGCAGCCGAGTACTACGTCGGGCGCGCCAACAGTCTTGTCGGGCTCTTCAAGAGATATCCTACACTGAAATATGACCTGGTCTGGTCCGTCTTCGGGGACCGGATGCAGGTCATGCTTCTGAGTGGTAGCCGGGAAGTCGTGGCCTCGGGATACAGGATGCTTCGATACGCTATCTCAGATGTGGCGTCTCTCAAGAAGATACGTAGCCTCAATACCGATTTCACCGTCGTCGTTTCTCTCGCCAAAGATCGGAAGGCAGATGTCGAACGTGAGCAAGCCCTCAAGTTCGTCCGTGCTTTCCTCGACGTCAAAGGAGGTGTCCGCGAGCTGTCCAGGGCCCTTGTTAGGACGATTGCCGCTGTTGCAGAGCAAGCAGAAGACAGACTCCAGTCAATGTGCATAGAGACTCTAGCCGAGATCTTGGTCAAAGACCCCGCCTTGCTAGTAGCGTCAGGAGGCATCGTCCCCTTGTCAGAAGCACTATCTGAGGGGATCTACAAGTCCCCCGAGTCGCTATCATCCGCATTCCTCTTCCTGCTCGACACTCCGCAGAGGCGCAAATACCTGAGGGCTGGGTACGAGTTGGAAATCCTATTCAAGGTCTTCACGGATGGCCTTTTGTCGTTCGAGGGAGGAGAAGGGGTGGTGAAACAGAACGCCAAAGCAATTGGCTCAGCCCTCAAGACTTGGCCTGGTCTTATGACTCTATCCATGTTCGACTTTCGAGCCATCCGATCTTTGATCTCTAGTCTGATGTTACCGATCCCTTCCATTCGGGACACAATCCTGGACTTACTCTACGCGCTCCTCCGCATTAAGCCGCCTGCCTGGGCAACATCTTACCTGGCAGGGCGCCGCTTGACCACGTACGGCCGGGTAGCAACTCTGAAATCCTCGGGGAACAACAACAAAGGGTCGTCAATATACGAGGACGATGGTGCGGAGCAGAATTTTGTAGAGCATTACAAGGCCTTACTTCTGACCGTATTCATCAAAGCGGGTATGATGCCCAATCTGCTCCAGGTCGCGCAAGAGGCAGATGATCCGACTTTGAAACGAAAGAGCACTCTGCTTATTGGAGAGACGCTAAAACTAGCCAGTCGTATCCTTCCGCCATCGTGGAGCAGTAGTCTACAGTTACTCCCCGAGCTCTTTTCGGTGGCTGCCCAGTTCAAGAATGAAGAAGCGCGTTTCAATGCCACCGGTATTGTATATCAAATAAGCAGCGTCAGCCGGACTCTGCATCGTTCATCTCCTACTGGATATACGGCTGGCCATCTACCTTCGAGCAGCGCAACAGAACACCTGGGGTCTACAGAAGAGACACCGAAAACTAACACCACGATCAACACAGATGATGCTACGTTTCGCCAGTTGCTGATAGACTCGGGAGTCCTTAGTAGCCCCCATCCTCCTAAATGGAACTGGGACGTCATCCTGAAAATCATCGAAGGCCCATTGATAAATGGAAAGCGCGTCGAAGAGGCCATAAAAGCATCCAAGTTCGCTAAGAGAGTCGTGGGCTTCTATCGACCTTTTAAGCATAGGTTCTCAGAGCTCAAAAGCACACGGAACACACAGAAATATATCCGAGTTGGATGTGCTCTGATCCATACATTGTTGCAGACAGCCGAGGGTGTGAAGTATTTAGCAGATCACAAACTACTCAGGCAGATTGCCGAGTGTTTGGCACAATGCGATCCGGTAAGACCCTATGTAGCAGACTTTCGTCGAAATATGTATTGATCTATAGGCGTAGACTAGTGGATTGACCGCTCCGGACCCCATGTTCTCCCCCGATCGTCTCACGGATACGCTCTGTGGCGGGTACTTCGCTCTATTGGGCGTCTTGAGTAGCGAGCCGAAAGGTTTACAGATACTTGAAAGGTGGCGGATATTCAACATGGTGTACCACATCGTTGATCTTAAGCAGAGACCGGACCTGATCAAGTTGCTCTTGTCGAATTTCGACTACAGCATTCCTGGGCAGCCTCGCGTTCTGTTGTCGAAAGCCTTGACGGCCGGGACAAAAGACATTCGGATACACGCTACTAACGTGCTACGAAAATTCGCAACGCTACAACGAGTTTCCCCGACTGGTCAAGTCATAGCAGACTCCAAATGGGCAATTCAGATGCTAGTGACACAGCTCTATGATCCGGAAGTAGAAGTATGTGCGACAGCCGTCAAGATTCTAGAGAAAGCCTGTAACAGCAAGCATCTTCTAGAGTATATAGTGGAGTGTCGACCAGCCCTTGATCACCTAGGGGAAATAGGAGCTCCCCTGCTTCTGCGGTTCCTCTCGACATCTATCGGTTACCATTACCTAGACGGTCTAGACTACATTAGTAATGAGATGGACGACTGGTTCTTGGGGCGTAACGACACCTATGTTAGTCTTATCGAGGCTAGCCTAGCGCGATCGTTTGTCGATACCTTCGACGATCAGCCAAATCGTATGAGTATATACGAGGATGAGCTCGATAGCGATCAAGACCACCAAGTGCCTCCTCACTTCTACCGCGAGCTGACACGGACCAAGGAAGGATGTAAGCTGCTAGAGGATAAAGGCCACTTCGAGGAATTCGCTGCCACCATCCGCGATTATGGAATGCAGTCAGAAGATCCCGAGATCATGACGAAAGTCAAAGGCTGCTTATGGGCTGTTGGCAACGTCGGTTCGATGGAGCTGGGCGCCCCCTTCCTAGAAGCAACGGAGGTGGTGGGGGATATTGTCAAGATCGCCGAATCTCACGACGTTATGAGTCTGAGAGGCACGGCCTTCTTCGTTCTGGGTCTGATCTCGAAGTCGCTGCACGGCTTTGAGATGCTCTCAGAACACGGCTGGGAATCGAACACGACCCCACTTGGAACATCCCTCGGCCTATGCGTCCCATCCGACCTCTCCAAGTTCTTCTCGCTGCAGCCGTGGAAACACGAGATCCCCGCGTCCATTAAACTCCTGGACACCCAGAAGACGATAGCGGAGCCGCCGCTGGCCGGAATCCGGCCGCTCGACGAGAAAGACGAAACCAACCGGCGCATCCTAACGTGCGTAGTCGAGCTGAATGACATGCTGCTCTGGCGCAAGGCGAAGCTGGATCTGCTCCAGTTGCGGCGCCGCAAGGTACCCGGCTTCCGCCAGCCCGACCTCTTCCGCCGTATCCTGGCCTACCTAGAGTGCCACCACTACAGGCTAGCAGACCGGCACCTAGTCATCGAGCTCTTCGACAAGAGCGTCCTACGTCACATTGTCTATGGCGAGGGAAGCGGCAGCGACGAGGAGAGAGGTGGCAATAGCAGCAGCTCCAGCTCGAGCGATGAGCAGCGCACGGAGCGCCAGAGAAGCGTAAGCAACCCTACCGAGACCGATCACCGGGGTGGCAACACCATGCCCATTCGACGTCGCCGGTCCAAATCGGCTGCCGACGGCGGCGGTGGCCCCAAGATCAAGCCCAAGGACAAGGGATATTTGGATAGCAAGCAGCAGCACTAGATGAAATGAGGGACCACGCCTGAAAGTGAAAAGAGGGTTTCAAGCTTTCTATAAGGTGGCCAGGGGTGGGGGGGGTAGGGGGGGCGGTATAACCAACACCGGATCATCTGACTACTATTTTGTTTTTTTGGCATCGAAAGCTTTGCATATATGGAATTGATTTGTTGTGGTTTTTCCTCCCCCTAAAGGTTGAGGTTGAGGTGCAAGGGGGCGGGGCGGAGCCGGCGGCGAAATTAGTATTAGCCTTTTGGAACAGGACCCAGGTAGAAAAAGGCAGGCGTTCTATATCACTTTACTTTTTGCTGTGTTTTCCTGGACGGGGGCAGGGTTACTTGCTTCCTTCCTTCCCTCTCTTGTGCCCGTTGACGACGTGGTTGACAAATGAACCATCATTGGAAAGGCGCGCATCAAGGTATCATATAGGTAACTATGTACGCATGTTTACTTGTAATCTTTATACGGTGCTTGGGCAGCAGGGCGGCGCTAGTCGGCAAGGCAAAGGCATGGCATGGCATGCTGTGAAAAGCCGGAGTTCCGGATGGTTCGATGTTGGTATAGACGCGCTCCTGGGGAGAAAGGGGTGGATAAAGGGGACGTGCACGGGTAGTGGAAAGAGGCCCCTTTTCTCTCTCTCACCCTCTCTCTCTGTGTGTGTGTGTATGTCTTTCTTTTCTGCTCTTCCTCTTTTGACTCCTTGGGCATGTTGAGAAACAGGGAGGTGAGAACTAAGGGCGATTCTGTGATCATTTGTTTATTTGTTCCTGTTGCCTGTTGCGGAGTGCTATACGAGATGCATGAGGATAGACAGACAAGCAGATAGGGGCAAGAGAGGATCGAAATACCTGGCTCATTTGCCCGTTGAGAAAAAGTCAAACAAGGAGTCCCAAAGACCAGTATGGCCATTTAAGATGAAAGGCTTGTATGGATTACAATGCACATGAGGCAACTACCACAGTAGGATAAGTTCGGGGACCCAACTAGTTGGTGTGGAAGCCGTTAACATGATTAACGCCTACTGTTCTGTTTTGGAAGAAGGCAGGGAGGAAAGGGGATCGGCCCAGTGTAGTCGGATGTCATGTGTAACCGCAAAAAGCACTCGGCTTGCCAGCCCTGCAGATTTTAAGTTGGATACTTAACGCATGGTTAGTAGTTATTGCGTCCAGGTCTGGTGAAAGCATAGGCAGCAACACACCTTGTATTCCATTTCCTAGAAACTAAAGAGCGGGGATGACCCTTAAAAGAACGATAAGACCATTCATCGGTCTTCCCATAGAATATTTCCGTTAAAATTCGGGTCATTGATAGGAGCCTGGGAACATCCCGACTTCACAACTTCAAAGAGCAAGCAGTAAGAATATAATGATAGGCAGTTGAGGATTTAGTCAGTCCATATGATCGTGTAAGGGCTACCATGGTTTGCAAACCGCCACTTGAGCTTATTTGATTCCGATTAGCTATTCTGTGTTAGACGTGTAAAGCGTCATGTTATGTATCAATCATACTCTTAGAGCTGTAATAAGGTAAAGCCAAGTGTCTTTTAAGCCACTGTCGCCGTGAGCTTCTATCCACTCCTAATCCGAGCCTTAATCCTCTCAGAAATCAAACTTATCCATGTAGTTGGGATCCTTTATCAACCGCTCAAACCACCGTGGTAGCTGATCATCCAGGTAATCCCATCCTTCGGGCTTCTTGAAGCAAACCTCCTCTTCTGCCCAACCAGGGTGGCGGATCATTTCATTCCCGACACGTTCTTGCTCTGCATCACTCAGTCTCCAAAGCTGGCTGAGTGTAGCCCGCCTGAGCATGGGTTGCAGATAATGCCATATCGTCCAGCCATGATACACATGACGGAGAGAATGTGAAACTATTATATCTGCAACTAGGTCATATTTTAGACTCTCGAAATATCTTTCCGGTGTTTCTTTAGTCAACTTAGATGGAGTCCCGACATCGAAAGTGGCAAACTCGAGCACAGAATCCGAGGTGGCTGGGGGGATAACGTTGGCAGTATCAAGGCAAATTCTCCACGTATGTTGATCGCCTACCCATCGCCCTACAAAGCCCTCTTGGAGACGCCCTATATCACCCAGTAACTTGCGGTCAACCTCAATGTTGGATGGGAGAGCCCGCCATCGCAAGCCGAATTTAGAGAAATTCCTGAAATCTTCGAATGTTGTCCGTGGCCTCTCCCAGTAACGATACTTGTCTGTGTCCAGTCTGAAGGAAACCGTTTCACGTTCTATGAAGGTCATCCTGGGGAAAATCGAGAATGCCTTGTTCCATGATATGAAGTTCGCAAGGTGTGTTCCGGGGCAGCCGTAGAGAATCGCCGCGATTGCATGACGGTCCCTGAGGTTGAGCTCCACCCGGCTATAGGTTCCTAAGTGTATGTATTCGTGCGTCTAGGGGTTGTGTTAGTTTAGGCTGAAGACGGGGATTCATATTGTACATGAAAGGAGGGTTATTACCTGACCATCATCTACTTGAGCCTCTGTTTGCGGACCTTCAGTCACACAGTATCCCCCTTTGAGGATGTAGTCTTCTAATAGGGTGAAGCTTCTGTGGTCTTCAATCATAATGGAGAGAAGCGTGTCAGGGCGTATAGTACGTTGAAAGAACCGTAGGGGCAAGTCGCCATGGATCAAGGCATTGCCTGGTTGGGTGTTAGCCGCCATACATGAGGGGGGGAAAATGACGAAGGTTGTCACTTACAATGACCGAGCTGGGTGCGAAACTCGGCGGGCTTCTCGAAGAACTGTCTGAGGCTGGCATTGATGTCAAACATGGCAGCCAGGACCGGCTCGAGCTTGTCGCGGAACTCCTTGGATGTTGAGCGGAGACGCAGGATATCATGGGGTTCGAGAAATTGCATCAGGCGATCGCGTATAACCCGAAAAGCATCAAGAGGAACGGGAAGGATGATCTTAACGAGGGGGGACTGGGGCTGTGGCAGGTGCCCATGCCCATGCCCATGCCCATGCCCATGCCCATGCCCCTCCAGGAACAGTCTCAAGCTTGTGATCAGAGCCGAGTCGGACATGATGACAGACAGTTCAGGGAATGGCTTTGATGAAGGTTGATGCTACGAAGGTTCTTATGATAGATTCTGCGTGAAGGGTATTGTTGCGTCGACGTTTTGATGAAAAGAAGCAATGGCAGAATCGACGACGAGTGTTGGGTTGGAATGGATGTTAGAAGAGTTGAAGCCTGCAGTGCAGGACCAGGCTTGGGAAACAAGGCCGATAAGGAAAGTGAATGTAATTATCGACGTGATAAGAAGGAGGTCGGTAGGAAGGAAGTTGGTTAATAGGAAATGGACAATGGCAGTACCTATGTATCTTGAAGGGTAGTCTGGAGGCCATGATATCGCCAGAGGGGACCTGAATAATAGGAATTAACGCTTATTCACCAGGGCAAGACTTAGCTTAAGCTATATATTATTGAAGTATTACGTTTTCATGCCAGTAATATAAACAGTAAATCCAGACCTGTATCTCTGCTACGGATACCGTGGAATATAATAATGGTCCGGCCGCAACAGCAAATACCAACTTACCAACGTGGAATCTACGATGTCGTCGTAGGGGCTAGTTCTTTGGCAGGTCCGGGAAAAGCGATCGACGGTATAGTAACGTGCTTCCAATTACATACCTAGGTAGGCAGAAGCCTTCACCATCATTATATATGCCAATGAAAGGTAAGCCATTTGCAAACGACTTCAATCAAACAGATAGTTTAGTTTTGCTTAACTAAATACCGAAAATTTGATGCTTGGCAATCAAATGAAATAGCCAATCAAACGCAGTATGGTTGTGTTTACTGAAACCGCCGGCTGCTATTGTATTCCCTATCAAGTAAACTACCCTAACCATCATACCTATCGAATGTCAAACAAATGTCAGCAAGAAAACAAGAATCAGCCCATCCTCTCTAAGAATTCATGCGTCATCATAATCATCCAGGTCCAGAATGCCCGTCTTGTTGTCCCCCGGACAGCGCTCCATCTCCAGCTTCATGTCCATGATGAGGCTCAGCTCGGGGCAGTAGTCGAAGATGGCCTTCCGCTGGTCGGGGTCCTGCCAGACGGCCGGGGCGAGCTGATTGCCGCCGTCCCGCACGTGGAAGCCCATCGGGTAGGGCACGTACACGTCCTCGACTGTCAGCAGGCCGTCCTCGCCCGACGCCACCTTGGCCCCCGGCAGCACGATCACCCGCTTGCCGAACCACTCGTCCTCCGCCTCCGTGTCGTTGTACCGGCTCTGGAACTTGAGAACTCGCTTGATGGCCGTGACGCGCCGCAGCGAGAGGCCGCCGTTGCCGTTGAATCGGTCGTTTATGCGTCTGTTGAACGTACATATCCAAGCCGTCAGTCAGTCATCACTGAAAAGGAGAAAAAGATGCGAGTTTCAGGTAACTAGGGTATATGTATCGTGTTGGATATTAGTGCATGATATTGCTTACCTAGCTGCACCTGCCCAGTCCCAGTGTACCCACTCGTTCAGGCTCGTCTCGGAGTTGGCGCAGAGGATGCTGTCGGACTCGTATTTTAGGATCCACTCGACGCCCGGCAGGAACTCGTCGTAGAAGCGCACGTCGGTCAGGACGCGGTGGACCATCTCCTTGCTGCTGACCTCCCACGGCTCCGGCAGGACCAGCAGGTCGAGCTTGCCAATTTTTTGTTGGTGCTTCGTGGCCCAGCTGCGGCCGACGCTGACGACGGACACGTTGGACCCGATGAACAGGAAGCGCCAGTCTGGCGGTACCACCGAGATCATGTGCAGGATCTGCGGCACGAGGTGCGGCAGCGGCCGCGGCTCGATTAGTAGGGCTAGCTTCGACCCGTTGTACTGGCTCCGCGGATCGTCCGTCACCGTCGGGTGCCAGTCGATCTTAACTTCGGGAATCCGCTGTCGGGCGTTCTCCAGCCGAGTCTCGAACTCCTCCTTCAGCATATCTCGGTATCGATGAATCAGACCAGCGATAAACCACCTGGTTATCATCCGTTGGTAGTTAGCTTCCGGGCGGGTTTATATATCTGGGGGGGGGGGGGGGTTGTTCTTACGTTGTAGCCAAGGACAAGATCAGAAGGATCTTCATCCTTGAGAGGCCAAAGCCGGATTGCTTTGGATTTGACATTCTGGAGATGCTTAATCCGGAACTGTGTTTTGCGTTGATGATGATAATATATCGACTTTAGAGTCAAGACAGCAACTCGAAGAGCAGCAGGAATTGGCCTGTTCAATTGTAGGATGGCGAATTCGAGTATCACATTATCTGCAAACGACGATACCGCTCCTTGGCACCTAATGGACCAACGAGAGAACGGAGACGACCAACTGTGCCAAGATAGATCGCATAGACCAGAAAAGTCACTTGGCTGGGGACTGGGTGGGGGGAAGATCCAGATCCAATATGGGAAACTCTAGAACTCTAGATGTGGGAAAAGCGCGATAACGGCGAATGCGTGGGTTCTGTATGACGAATCGACAATACCCAGGCACGACTAGGTTTTGGAAGGGCCGCACCTTCCGAGAGAAACAAGAATCTGCAGATACCCTGATACGGCACCTGGGGAAACTGTAGGTAGTCTGTAGGGCAGCTACTTAGGACACTGGTATGTCGTTTTGGAAACCACCTGCACCTATAAGCAAGGTACTTACATACCTGATTTACGCAGTATCAAGGGAGGGCGCGACAATCATTAGCAATTACATTATACATGCAGGTACATAGGAGGTGGCTGTCGCATAACTTTGAAGACAATGGAATTAACCACAACGGACGGCACACGCGTTTTCCCAAGGAGTCCAAACGCAAAAGTGCAGGTCAGCCAGCAATCGGAAGGGCCACAGCAGAACTATTAGGCGCAGTTATAAATGATAGAACATGTGAATCCCACCCGACTAATTAATTGTAAATGGTGAATTATGGCAGTCACACATGTTTGCTGCTTAACTGAGTTACCTACCGTACCTACAAAAGGCAATACACGCTCAACTGACTGCATAACTGATTACGGACAACCTGAGTACTGAGTGGCAAAAGCTTGACAGACAGACTATTGCCATTACACATGTCCCACAGTCTTATCTATTTGGAGGAAAAGAATTTGGATCAACATAATATGAATGTCTCAGGAGGCTTGGAAGTGGAAACCCCTGGAAGGATAAGGGGGCAAAGGGAACAGAAAGCACCTTTTAAGTAACCAACCACTTGCACTCTTCTAAGTGGTGTAGGTAGGGGTATAATGAGCAGCAGATGAGCAGCACGGGTAAGCTGGAGGGAAAGGCTGAGGATGTCGTGCGCTTATATACATAAGAACCCGTATAAGTAGGGACAAAGAGTGGGATCCTTTACAGGCTGGCAGGTTGTCGTTGAATCAGATCGTGGGGTAAGCGAACAGACTTGCCCGATGTGGACGTGCTGTGCAACCTGTGTGGCCAGATCTGGGTTTCATGCAGGGTCTATCCTGAATATACTTTTAGGCACGTAAGGGTTCCACAGCGGATACCACAGCGGATACCACGACGCTGTCCGGCAACTACCCAGCCGCTAGTCTATACTAGGTACTAGGTATGTAGGTATGTAGTCTAGACAGTGCTCTATCTCTACCAAGTCCGATTCCTTCACTGCATTGTGAGCCTAGCATCCATACCTAGGTAGGTAGGTAGGTAGGTTATGGAGGCTATAGGCTGTAACTGTAAGTGGTAGGATTGTGCAATAGCTATAGTGTCTCTATTCCCACATTACATGTACATACTGGACGTCGGCACCTCGAACGGCAGGAAGAATATTGAAGACACCATCATCCCTTGATCCTAATCACGTCGCCTTATACCACAATTTCGACAGACATTACTGGTTGAGATCAATCGAAGCCGAGTCAATTCTGATTACAGCTGCAATCCCTTACGTTCTAGACGACGTCGATTTCTACATACCTACCCCTATACAAAGTTCAAACTACCGGCCTCATCTGAAACATCTTAGGACTTTGTGTGTGGCGCTTTGCGTGAAATCGACGCTGGGGGGAGGGAGTTACAACTTACAACTTACAACCCTGGATGGGTACAAGCAACAAGTTCTTGCAGCAACAATCCCGGGTGACTATTTGCCTGCCTGCCATTGCAGACCACTACCACTAACTACAACCTCCACCTCCAACACTATCACTCCATCATCACCACCGCCTAGATTGCTCAAACCCGACAGACAGTACCAGACATCACTACCGCCGCTCATGGCGAATTCTCTCTCCCGGCTGACGGCACACCTGCCGGACTCCATGCGAAATGGGGGTACGGAGCTACGCGGCGTCCTGACTAGACTAGGAGCGTTGGTCCTTCTCCTGTGGTCGGGCACTAGCCGGCGCATGCGTCTGGCTGGCGCGTTCATAGCGCTGCTGTAAGTAATGGGAAACTATAAACACGACTTGCCCAGTCATCACCATCATCTCTCAATGCTCACGAGAATGACCATTAAATTCCCCCTCTTTCTAACAAATAGGCTTTGTATTCTAGGACCTTCGTGACGTACATCTCACTACCGACCATCGGCAAGGTCCAGGTGCCGGTCCCACGCGTGTCGTTCGAATACCAGCAGCATCGGCCTACCGCCGGCAGCGGCATCGGCGGCGGCGACGGCGGCATCGGCAGCTCGATGTACAACGCATCGAAAGTGGGGCTCCTGATCGAGAACCGGGCGTTCCCGTTCCTGGCGCCGCTGATGCTGCACTTTATCTCGGTAGTGCCGCCGGACTGGCGGTTCCGGTTCATGGGCAGCCCCGAGTCGGTGGCGAGCATCAACGCGTCGGTGGCGATCCGGCAGCAGGTGGCGGCGGGCAAGCTGGACCTGACGTACATCCCGCGCAACATGTCGACGGCGAGCCAGGAGCTGATCAGCCGTTTCCTGACGAACCGATGGCTGTACGAGACGGTGCTGCAGCCGGCCGAGTGGCTGCTCGTCTTCCAGACCGACTCCATCCTCTGCGCAAACAGCCGCCAGAACCTCAACGACTTCCTCGAGTACGACTGGGTCGGCGCGCCCTGGAACCCGTCCGGCCGCTTCGGCGGCAACGGCGGGCTCTCCCTCCGCCGAGTCAGCGCCATCGTCGACATCCTGCGCGACCAGGTCCGCGCCGACGACTCCGAGCCCGAGGACGTCTGGCTGACGGAGCGCCTCGGCCACCGGCCCGGCGCCAAGATGGCCAACGGCAGCCTCTCGCTGACCTTCAGCGGCGAGATGAACCAGGGCCGGCCCGAGGAGGTCGGCAAGATATCGGGAAAGCCCGGCAGCAGCGGCAGCAAAGGCGGTAAGAAAGCCGATGCTGCCGCGGCGGCCGCCGCCGCCGTGGCCGAAGCCGAGGCGAGCCACCGGCTGGCGGGCTACAACAGCACGCTCGAAGCGGCCGAGGCGGGCGAGTGGGTCGAGGAGCTCGACGACTGGCGCGAGGGCTTCTACGAGCCCATGGGCTACCACACCGGCGGCAGCGGCGCCTACATGCACGGCGGCATCTGGGGCACGCCCGAGAAGCGGAAGCACATCTGGCAGTACTGCCCCGAGGTCAAGATGACGCTGCGCATGGACGCGGCGAAATACGTGCCCGGAAACTGCCACCCGAACTGGAAGAGAGGGGAGGTAATGGGGGAATTAGGGGAACTAGGGGACGGGGAAGGCGAAGGCTTCTACGGAAGCGGACAGGTGAACGCCGCGGACCTGGGATACGGCACCGAGATCATCGATGGCGTCGAGTATCCCATCCTGCCGCCGAACCTGGCCCCTTGGTGAAACCCCTTGATGATAACGATGACGATGATTGAGAGTGGCTTTTATATAAGGAGTTTTAGGGGGGAAGGGGGTTTTGAGGAAGCAGAGGTATAAAAGGCGTTCTTTTGCTTTGTTGAGATAAACAGGTAACCTACCTACCTATTTTCGGCGGTGATTTTGGCCATCTTAGGCTATCATGGATTTGTGGACGTATGGACGCGTTTGATGGATGTAGCAAAGCAAGGCAGTCGTCAGTTGTCAGTCAGTCATGTACGTCTAAAGAGGAAAGTAACGAGAATTTGATTTCGCTGCTTGTGAGCTAGAATTTGGCTCGTCCATCAGATGACCCCTTTCTTTGTTCTTTCCCCCAAGCTAGCTTATGAGATGAGGCAAGCAATACCGTCCGTTGTGGCAAGATATCCATTGTTTGTTTCTATTAGTTATTGCCAATGTATCGAGCACTCCCTAGTAATAGCATTGGCTAATCGGGTCTCTCTAAATCTTGGAAAAGCTGCAGTCCTGACCTTGCGAGAATAAGATGCATATGGATCTAGCTACCGACTACTGCTGCAGCACACAAAATCCTAAACGCAATATAGCCACTCACTACCTGGTACGCGGGCATCTAGCTAGGACTATGCAACGCTCTTAACACTTTGACCCGCTACAAAACTTACCACCTCTCTCTTATGTTCTCTTTGGAGAAAAGCAAGTAATCATCAAGCTCCGAAAGAGGAAAAGAGGAAAATATCCCAGGGACGCGAGAAAGGGGAAACAATAGTCTGTTGCAATAGAGACATTTTCTACAATATGAATCTACCACCAGGCATATTTAAACTGGGTAAAGAGACTCATGGTTGGCCGCGCCCCCTATGCACGTAGATCACGTATGTATTGTACTATGTACACCTTGCCTTAGTCCATGTAAATCGAGCCGATCCTCGCAGGGATTCGAGCGCCGGAATCTAGACCGGCGTCGATCAGCCTTACAGGATTTGTGGCTCTAACGCGGCAAAGTTAAGCAATGTATAGTTACTACCTACTTAAGGTATGTAGATCACTGGATAACCCCTACCTGCCGCCCGCAGTATGTAGGTACGTGAGGCATGAGGAGGCGCCTATCACTTCGGTATCTGTGCATGTAGGTATGGAATAGCTGATCAATAGTTAGATAGCTTAGCTACTTAAGTAGGTATACGAGGTCTGTCTGTCTCCCTTAGCAATCCATTATCAATGAGTAGATGAGGCGGACAACACACCCACTACACCTCTGGTGAAACGATCGCGTCCGGACTTTTGACAGACGGCGAGGTCGCTAGGTATTAGAACGCCTACGGATATGCACCCTTGGACTCACGCAGTATAGTCCGGATTTATTATATCCGGGCCTCGGGTAATTGCCTACCCTAATAAGCATGTCCGCTATGTTGCTGTTGCTCGGATCTGTCGAGTTTGTCTTCCTAACCTTGCCTGGCTTGCCTGGATTTAGTCCTCTTCCTTCCCCCCACCGCCCCCCTCGCTTCCCCTTTGAGCCCCTGGCGCTGACAAGAAAAGGGAGAGATCAACTCTCGCTCGGGTTCGGTTGCCGGGAGCGCGGAGAGATAGGCATGGTCAGGACTTGGATGTTTACTGCGTAAGCCCGTATGCAGACAGGATAGGATATGATCTGTGGCTCCTAGTCCAGCCTGGCAGCCCTGGGCAGAGGGAGATCGGCGTCGAACTATGGAAACCCATGCCCATCCCCTGCCCCGGGCATATCTTCCAATTCCCAGGGTTCTTTCTTCCCAGCACTGCCTACATCGCTACTACTGTATGTATGTATGGACCTACTTACTAGGTAGCCCTGCATTCCTGGGGGAGGTGGGGGGAGGGGGATCGACAGTATCTCGTATCTCGACACCTCGGTAAGGATGGAAAGAGGAGCCAGATAACGAATGACCATACGACCCGTGTAAGTATTGTATGTATATAGTATTAACAGCAGGCAAGGAACTTTCGAGCCCGATGATCTAATGCCTAGGTACCTATGATGCACATTGCCAACCAAAATACACAAATGTGAAACGTTCGCCCGTTGTTGTATGATATCAACTAGAAGGTGCCAATTCCTACTACCTACCTACATACATACACACTACCTAGGTAGGCTATCACATTACATAACAACCGACTGGCAGCGTTCGAAACGACGTTGCTTTACTGATGTCATAGTTGATTAACGCCGATTGAAACCCCCCAACCACGTGCCGAGGAAAGCCCATACATACAAAGCACCTACACAGGAACAGGGCACCAGCTTTCTGGGGAATCACTGGGACCAGGGCCTGGGACCTGGGGGGGAGGGGGAGGGGTGGAGTGGAGGGGCAATGCTCCAGTATTGATTACCGGACCATGGGCCAGCAGTCGGGTGCCCGTGTCAGTGCCATGCATGACATCGAAAAGTGAGGAAAAGCGATGATCCAAAGGACCGGATTTTTCTCGCCTCGACTTAATTATGTCATTCCAGGGCGGGAGAAGCGGGGATGAAGCTCCTGTATGTCCTGTATGTAGCAGATATTCCCGTACTAAGATATACAGTAGTACCTGCCGCTTAACCACCTATAGGCTACATATGTACTTGAGTAGTAAAAACTGGGACGAGGGGCCCGGGGGCTCCACCGACCCGATTCCTTTCTGCTAGATTCGGTTGGGGTTTCTTCTTGCTATTGCCCGAAGAAACAGCTTCTTTGGAAATCGATCCCGACAGAGCAGAGATGCCAAATGAGATAACCTTGTGGAGATCTCTTCATGGCCCGCAGATCATTTGGAGGCGCTGCGACGCGTGGACATACCAGACATACCAGACATACAATGCAACACATATATTACCTACCTAGGTACCTTGGCTGTTCGATGGCTAGTAGGTGGTTAACTAGCAGGAACCCAGCAAGAATAAGGCGGCGGCGGCGGCGGCGGCGAGAAGTTGGTTTTTCGTTTTAGATTCGATTCCGTTCGGTTCGTCCAAGAAGGAGAGAGATTGAGGCGTAATCTCGCCACACTTTGACGTTGCTTGTCTTGCTGGCCTTGCTGGCCCTGCTGGCCCTGCTGGCCGCCTTGCTGGCAATTACATGGAGTGGTTGCTGGCGAGGGAAACGGATAAGTACGAATAGAGGTTCCCAGGATGATGATCTGGTATAATACTACAGGTAAACTGTCGTCACAGGCGTCCGGAATCGTACGACGATGACCCATTTAGTTCCCCGACTAGGAACGCTCCACATGCACCTCATCACCATCCCATGCAAATGCAAGCCGGGCCAAAAAGTTCCAGATCCCTGCCCGGTCCAGTCGAAGCTACTATGTAACTAGCCACACTGCGACGCACTCACATGCTGCTACCTGGACTACTTATTACTTAACCAGGTCAGACTACCAGGTACGTAGCAGGTATATGTAAAGGGGCCTTACCTACCTATCTACATATAAGGGTTCGATATGCACGCATCTATCCCAAGGGGAAAGGAAGAAAAAGAAACTAGAGGAAAGAAAGAAAAAAACTGAACAACCATCGCCCGATATTGGAAGGAGAGATAAATAGACTCGAACGGTACGTGAAACACGGACAGCAAAATCGGAGGATACCCCGAGCCCGCGAAAAAAACACAGACAGACCTTCCCTTGAACGTCCTAAGAACGGGGTAAGGTAGGGTAAGGCAGCCGATGACACACACGCATACACACACACACACACACACACACACACAAGTTCGCCGCCTAGACTACATATAAAAGAATAAACGAGCCTGGTCTGCTGGAAGCTTCTTTTCGATTTAGTTGAATGATGGAAGCGATCTGGTCGATTCACCAACAGCACCACCACCATCATCATCATCAGTCACGAGAGAGAAGCCAGCAGCAGCAGACATAATACCCAGTCTAACCACTTAGAGCCAGTTGTGTGTGTGGGCGTGCTGTGTGTGCGCGGCAGCAACGTCAGCTACACAATTCCGTGTTACCTATCTTATAATACCGAGGGCTTACTGGTAAATAGTAGGTATGTAAGGCGTACGGCTGAAACCGAACATTGCGGCCAAGGGGGGATGAGGAACGGGGGCTGTTCACACCTGCAGCAGCTCATATCGGTTGGGCTGGGCTACCTAGTTGACCTGACCATACGCTGAGATCTCAAAAAACCTTTAGGCGATCCTTACGGCGCGCGCGCGCTCAATAACGCAGAAGTACCTCGCAAAGAAAGAAGAGGGAATAAAAGCTCGAAAACTCCTACTACTATTACTAGAAAGAGGTTATGGAAGGTTGAAGCGGGGTCAGGTCATGTCGTATCATGCTCCCAACGCTCCCGCGATCCGTACCTTTCTTTCCTCACCTGCATCGGCTTCATACCCTATCTTCGCGACGACGACACTCCCGAACCAGTCGAAACCAAAAACCACATAGGGTCGAAGTTTCGTAATGCCTCATGGCGAAAGGGAACTGACTACTGACGAGATCGACGCCGGTAAGTTTCCGGTTTCCAAGGAAGGGAGAAGAAAAAGAAGGGTTCGAGGCTGAAAAGTCTTTCATTTCGGTTTTGAGTAGCAGCTAACCTGACAATATACACCCAACAGCCCTGGCGGCCCTGGACGCCGAGATCGGCAAATCCGAGCTCCTGATGAGCGTCGCTCCCATCCGGCTCATGTCGGTTGGGGGGTTCGTGTCGGTGAAGCTATTCCAGAACCGGAACTCGACCATCGACGTCGACTGCCTCATGGATCCCAACTTCGACGCCGTGCAGGAGTACCGCACCGAGTTCTGGCGGGCCGTCCGCAAGGTCGCCGTGACCCTGCACCACGAGACCGACTGGCTGAACGACGAGCTCCGGAACTTCATCCGCTCGTCCAAGCGGCAGGACCTGTTCCTCGAGTCGGTCGAGCAGGACATCGCCATCTTTCAGGGCCAGAACCTGACCATCTTCGCCGGCAAGATGGAGTGGCACCTCGAGCGAAAGATTCGCCGCATCGCGAACGCGAACAGGCCGCGGCTGAAGGACATCGACGACGCCGTGGCCGTGACGCGGTTCATCATCGTTGCCCGCGGGGGCCCGCTCGGCGCCGAGGATGTGGAGAACTTGAATCGGAACGGGTTTGATGTGGCGAATATGAGAAGAGGTATGGAAATGGTCGCCACGAGGTATATGGAATTGCACGGCGAGTCATGCTTTGTCTAAGCCGTGGGCATGAGCGTGGGCATGAGCGTGGGGAATAGGCACGCATAAAAGGAGGTGATCCGAACACACGAATACGAATAATAGTAATAACGAATGGTTGGTTAGAACAGGATGCGCAAGCAACCCGGGGAGCTGCTGGTCGGCCTCATGTCTCTAGTGCCTTTCTTCTTTCGCTTTCTTGTTCTTATCACACTGTCGTCAAAGCGCCCGAAGCAGCCTTGACATTGCGCTTGTAAGCCGCCGGTCCATCACCATACTGCTGCTGCTGCTGCGGCTGTCTACTGCTGAAATCACGCCAGTCGTGCAAGACGAGCAGCTCGTCGAGAGGCGGCACGTGCCTGACCCAGCTCGGGCAGGCCTCGGGCACGAAGGCGGCGGGGGTGCCGTCCTCGGCGGGCTCGACGAAGTCGCCGTTGCGGCGCTTGCCCAGCTTCAGGCGCCAGTTGAAGGCGTCGACGAGCTGCTCGGCCAGGGTGGCCAGCACGGCGTAGCGCTCCGGGTCCGGGTCCCGGGGGTCGGGGATGCGGGCGGTGGCCCAGCGGGCCGGGTCGGCCCCGCCCCGCTTCCAGAAGTACTCGGTCTCGAAGCCGACCAGGTCGTCGTTGTCGGCGCAGTAGGCCTCGTAGAGCCGGTAGAACGACCGCAGCGGCGTGTCCCGCGCCCGCCACAGCGGGATCAGCCGCAGCTTGTAGATGTGCCGGTACCGCTCCGCGACGGTCGCGGGCGCCTGCTGCAGCGCCCGCGGCGGGTCGGGCAGGGAGCACGGGAAGTACCACGGGATGGGCCAGAGCAGTCGCAGCAGGAACAGGTACGGCCGGTCCGAGATGCCCCGGAGTATGCGCAGGGTGCGCCGCAGCCCGAGGGGACTCTGCCACCCGCCGCCGCCGCCGCCTCCGCCGCCGGACCGGAGGACGTTGTTGGGGGCGCCGAGGAGGTTGCTGAGGCTGAGGAGTAGCCCCGGAATCTTAATCTTCATGCCTTAGCAGCTGGCTGGGGCCCGGCAACGCGTCTCCTGTTCCTGGTTCGGAAAACCCTTTCCGAAATCCCCCAAAACCAGACCAGACCAGAGCAGACCTCGGGAGTTTTTGAGATGGACCTGACCTTCCCAATTTTTCCTTTTTGTCTTCCTTTTCACGGGGCCCTCGAGAAAAGAATCATCAAAACTAAGGGGTGGGATTCCTCTTCATCATCACGGCACGTGGCACTCGATAAACACATATGAAAGGCGCAAAGAGCAGTAAGTAGCAGTAGACGACAACGTCGCATACGACCTTTCGCGGTGGTCTGTCTGTCTGTCTGTCTCTTGTTTGATATCTTAGGTTCCCGGGTGGTAGGTTAGGTAAGTAAACTATAGGTCGGGGTAGGTAGAAGCAAATTCACGCAGCAGCAACCAGCCAGCCAGCAAGCAAGCAAGCAAGAAACGGAAAGGGACGGCACTAGACGAGGCACGAATTAACCAAGTCCAGGTCCCAGGTGAGTTTGAAGGTTCCATCCATGGTCTAAGGTAGGTTACTATGTATGTAACTACCTAATTAATAGTAAGGTTCCATCCATTCCCCAATGCAATTTGCGGCGATCCATTGCCAGAATTGCTCGCTCTTTTCCCCCTTGCCCCTGCCCCTGCCCTTGCAAAGCGGAAAGCCCTTGCTGCTCTTTGTTTGAACTGGACCTTTTTCTCTGCTGCTTTCTGAAGCCACAGGGCGGCTGGTGGGTGGTGGCTGCGATCACCAGTTTCCATTACCGAAAACTGAAAACATGACGTGCGCCGAGCCCTTCCGAGATCGCTGCCGACCACTCACGAGCCGCCGCTCAGGGAACACCCCGGTCTAGGGGTCCTCCTTAGCAGCTTTTAGCGTCTTTCGAGTTTTTTGGGGTGGAGATTTCTTTTGTGCTGGGCCGGGGCCCGGGTGGCTTGCTGGGTGCAGGTGGGGGGGTTTCTGTTATTTCTATACACTAAAATTTCCCAGCGTCCCCACACTCTGTTTCCAAGTTGCATTACCGAACACGACCTAAACCACGAACAATTAACGTTATTACGAATCTACGATGTGTTGGTTGTCCGAGAATTTTCTAGATGCCATGATGCTGGTCGACTTTGCTCTTTCTAGACATCCAACATGCCTACCAAGTAGTCCGTCCCCCCAATACGAATACACACACACATACGTTGATGAGTTCCTGGGCGTTCCGTCGGGCTTCCATGGAGGATCCTACCTACCGGTGGAAACGTGTGTTGTCTGTCGTTGACGTGCATATGATCAGCTCGAGGGGAGTGGGGTCCGTGTCGTGGAGATTTTTGGTTTTGGCACTTTGACCAGAGCCTGCCCCGATCACTCCATGATAGCATCACCAAAGGTTCCTGACCGCCTCCAAGGAAAAATACGCTCGCTACGTAGTGCGTATCTAACTACCTACCTAGGTATGTATGTAACTAGCTACTTCGTATTTATGAGCAGGAACTGCAAGCTCCGGAACCTCCGGGAAACCCGAGGCATCACCGCTCCGCCACCAGCCAGTCCACATGACTACATATCTTACATCTATGTAGCCAGAGCCATGGCGGATCTGGGAAAGACACCACCTACGTAGGTATGTAGTTATTGTTTGCTACAGTCGTCTGTCTGTTCGTACGATGGATTGTGGTGTTG
This sequence comes from Diatrype stigma, assembly GCA_022225965.2. NCBI lineage: Eukaryota > Fungi > Ascomycota > Sordariomycetes > Xylariales > Diatrypaceae > Diatrype > Diatrype stigma. Next base: position 48,111 of record JAKJXP020000051.1, on the reverse strand, counting down.
GTATTACGAAGGAGAAGGAGGAGGAAGAGGGGTTGCGAAGACCTCGGTCAAGAAGGGCATTACAGATCATTCCCTGTCTCGTCGTAATTACCCGCCATCGCGGGCAATCTGATACGACCACGTGTAAGACTCGACTCGCAGAGAGGATCGCATGGCACCAATGTAACCTATGTATGTAAATTGCCTATACGATTGGCCGCTTCTATAAGCATGCGTTGATAAAGCTATGAATACATAGCTGAACATATGGCTATGAGATGAGCATACGAGGTCCAATGAGCATTCACCGACGTTACCCCTATGATCTGCAAGAATTCTACGTAGGTAGTATATTGCCGTTCACTACTACTACGTAGTAGACTATATTAGGGGGAACCGTGCATCCCCTCGTCGGGAGCTTGACTGACTCCGAAAAGCCTTCCGGTCAGGAGCAAAACCCCCGAAGCTCTCACTGCCTAACCTACACACATAGCATTCTTGTCCCACCCAAGCTAGATCGTCGTTCACATACGTGTTGTCCCGCGATGTCTTATACATGCGTATGACCATGTCGTCAACCATTCACCGAATCCGCTGAGCCCCAACCAAACCGTAGCAAGGTTGTATCAAAAGCCCTCTGCCGATCGACTGAGCAGTATCGGCTCTGGCCCATGACCATGCTCATGCTCATTCATACCTGTCCCCCTCACGCTCACGGCTCGGAAGACAGAGTCGTTGTTGGCGGCAGCTTAGACGGAAGATTGACATCGCGCTCCTTCAAAGCACGGCACTCTAGCTCGGAGTCCGAGTCGTCCTTGATGTTGTTACCATCCATGCCGCCGCCGCCGCTGTTGTTGCCCCCCGGCTGAGCTGTCCGGCCGATCGCGTCAACTAGCATCGCGATGAGCCTGTTGCAGTCGTGGCAGCATTCGTCAAGATATGTGGTCATCATCGGGGGATGCTCGCGATCATGTCGCTCTCGGCGTGGGGGACACGCCGCCGTCGCCGCGCATCCGAAGTCGACGTCCTCGGTGCAGCCGCAGCGGTAGCAGAACCGGACCGGGTTACACATGGCTGGAAAGTTCAAGTGCGATGATGATGATGATGCTGCTGCTGTATCTAGGGGTTGCGACTATGGCAAGTGTCAGCCGGTGCCCATATCGTCGATCGGTGTTCGCTCATGATCCATCCGGCCAGCCAGCCAGCCGTCTTTGATTCTCGGGGTTGGGACTCACTCACTATCGGGAAAGACGGGCTCGACGGAGCTCGTAGTATACCCCCCGTCCCTTTGAACGCTGCTGCAGTAAAAGAAAGGACTGAGAAATTCGAGAGAAAAGTACAGTATAGGTAGTCGTACAGCACTCGGCGGAGATGGATAAGGTGTGTTGTGTACAAGCGTCTCTACGTGCACAGAACGTCGGCTGGCAAATGGCATTTCCAGGAAGATGGAAGATTCCATTGCGAGGGATTTAAGGAAGGAATGAAGGGCTCCCAGCCCTATCTCCTGCGTCTATTCTGCCTAAGCTGGTAGGCACTTAACTCACCTTAGGCAGGGACATTCGATATTCGACATTGGTTGGTTGGTTGGTTGGTTGGAGCTAGGCATTGATGGTGAAGCTTGCTGGAAGGTGCGTCTCGAAACTGAGTTCGAGTGATGCAGGTGAGCTTTGAGTTCGCAAGCCAGGACGGTTGCGACTGCCCGCCTAGGGCACGAAGCTTTTCCCTTCCATCTCTCGCTCTGGAACTTCCAACTCAAGTTTAACATTCAAGCCTCTACTACATTACCCAAGGCATCTTCAGTTCCTAGGCAGGTCAGGTAGGTGGCGGGATAACTAACACATCGCCACAGCTTCAGATGAGATATCCAGATAAACAGCTGGATAATAATCATAGGTAGGCAACGCGACATGGTTTGGGTTCATAGCTCAGCATGCAGAGTGTGGATAGCAAAGCATAATCGGAGTTTTAGAATTTCAGAATTCTCGAACTATAAAGCTGATGCCCTGCCCCCTTTTCCCTCTTCCAATGCTACATATTCTAGAACTGCGATTGGACCCAATGTAAGTATGTAGTCAGAGGGACAGAGGCAGATACGAAAGACCCATCCATAGGCCACCCCGGCCACCCCGGCCACCCTGTTCCTGTTCCGCCCACCTATCCTACCCCTATCCGCCTAAGCCTCCGACGAATCGAAGAACTCCCGCCCATATAAGCGAACGAACCGGTACGCCAGCAGATCAGATAGATGCTTTCCTTCCGTTATATAGGTACACAACAAGCCAGCCCGCCCACTACCCCCAATGACACTCAGGTAAGGGAGATAGGTAGGTCGATCAGACCCATCGCTCGCTCGAATCACGCCCTCGACAGGCTCAGCAAATCCCTAGCCGCCGCCGGCAACTCCTTCGTCTTCGCATTCACGTCGCGAGGCGCATGTGAGAAGCTAGCCCCCCTCGCCGCCTGCAGCGACGGCACCGGCGCCGATGGCAGCGCTTTCCTCTGCGGCGGAGGAGCCGAGGTCTGTCTTCGTGTTGTCGTTGTCGGCAGCGGTGGTAGTGGTGGTAATTTGGGTTGCAGGTGCCTCTGCCCCTCCTCTCCTTCCTCATCCTCGTTCGCGGCACTATTTCCGTCATTCTCATCGTCGTCACCACTATAATCACCATGACGCGATGGTGAGGGCACAGGTAGAGGCCGAGGTAGAGGCCGAGGTCGAGGCAGAACCGTGGGACGGGGCAATGGCAAGGGTAACGGCAGTGAGGAAGAGGGAGGGGGAAGCAGACGCTGTGATGCTGATGCTGATGCTGATGGCAGGGGTGGTAGTGGTGGTAACTGTCGCTGCTCTCTCTGTTGCTGTTGTTGACGTTCTTGTTGTCGTTGATGTGGTGGTGATGATGTGCGCTGAGGGACTGTTTTTCTGTTGTCGCTGCTGTTCATGCTCGTCATGAAGCCCCTGTCAAAGCTCCTCGCGCCATACGTGGCGCTGAAGCTAGCACCGGCGTTGCTCGTGAAGGAAGTGGGACAACTCCTGCTGCCACTGCCACCATTCGCCCCGGCCCCGGCCAGCGTTAGCGGCGACCGCCGCCGTCTGACCTGCTGCAGCCTCTCGAGGGGCACCTCGGTCTGCCCCGTGCGGACCTTGTAGCTCGCAAGCCCGAGGCGCAATCGGAGAATCTCAGCTTTCTATAAGTCCAAGCGGGAACGAACGCGACAATATCGCGTTCGAGTGCATCCAGTTAGCGATGACTATTCTCTCGTGTCTTTTGTTCTCATATCAAGACAAGTGGTTGTATTGGTAACAAACTGGGTTGTGAGCCTCCCCCGCCGCTTGTTTACGAGGATCAAGGGAGTTAAAGGTTCGGAGATAGTAAACGGGATGTGGAAAAACGAAGGGTTAGGCAATGGAGTAAAATAACACAACTAACCTGTCGGGCTTCCTCGCGCGTCATGGCGGGTCGTTGAGAAGGGGCTGGAGGAGGCAGAGTAGGTAGAGGCAACGTCGCCAATGGCGCTACCACTATTCCTGCCGGGGCCGGGGCCGGTGCTGGTGCCGGCGGCGGTGGCGGCGGGGTTACATCCGGCTCCGTGACCACCGTAGACTGCGATATGTCATGCGCGGAGTTGTCAAAGATGGACGAGTCGGCGCCGGGGGAGTTGGAGTCTTGATCCTGGTCCTGATCTCGATCCTGTTCCCGATCCCGATCCTGCTCCTGCTCCTCCCGGTCGTGCTCGCGATCCTGCTCTGGTGACGCCTGTGCCTGTTGCGGTGCCTGTTGCGGTGCCTGTGCCGGTGCCTATGTGTTGTCGAGGTCCCATAGTTAGCCAATTGTGTTTTTATTCCACTTCATCAGCCAAGAATCAAATCCACTTAAACACAACAGGCCAGATGCGCAGGTGCTCCCCCGCTCCCCCTCCCTTCCTTTTCCCCCACTTCACATCTCCACTTCTCACGTCAATTAGCTTCGGCTTCCGTACCTGCTCAACTGAGACTGATGACGGGACATTGCCCTCATCATCATTGGTGTCGATATCCAGTGACTGGGATTTCTCATTCTCCGCCGTTGCGGCGGTTGCACTGGCGGCGGCATGGCTGGCGGCGGTGGTGCTGGTGCTTGGAACGAGGCATAGCCTCTTCGGCGACGGCTGGCCTGCCACCTGCTGTTTCTGCCGCGTTGGCCCCTCCTTTGCCCCCTCCCGCAGCTGCAACTGCTGCTCAACCTCCCGAGCTCGCTTCTTCGGCGTGGTGTCTAAAGAGGAGACACGGGAGGTGGTTGGAGAGGCCGTGGCCTTGAGAGAGTGGGGGGTGGTAGGCTTCTTCAAGGCGTCGCGATCGCGCTTCTTGGAGGGGGTCAGGGCCAAGGAACGCACCGGAGACGTGGTGTTCATGGCATTATTCACGTCGAGCGCCCCCAGGACGACGCGTCGCTTGGTCGGTGTTGCGTTCATCTCGGAGAATATGTATGATGATGTATTATGTATGTTATGGGGTGGGTAGTAATTAAAGAGCGGGAAAAGACGAAGGATGGATGCAAGAGGATAGAAGAGGGGTGCAGCAAGAGAGGATGCTGGGTATCAGATTATAGATAAGTGGCTATGAGATAGCTCGGATATGCACCGTTGCTTGCTTGCTTGGATTGCGGGCGAGGAACAGGAATACTGCATAGGTAGGCATGCGTATGAATGCTCGATGGAGGAAGAGCAAGAAACAGGAATTGGAAGGTGAAGAAACCCGTCGGATTGTATATTGGTCGCGATGGTGCAAGTCAACCAGCCATATTGAATGAGTGAATGGATGGACGGGATAATGGATGGATACGGGAATGGATGGGGGACCCGCACCGCACCGCGTTTGCCTGTCGCGTCGCTAAGCTGCGCTACGCTACGTACCGGTACTGGGTAGATTAGATTAGGTGGGTGGATACGAAGCAGGTGCAGTATAAAACCTTGGAAGTGCGTAAAAAGATATGTAAGAGATGTGCTGCTATGTGGATGCCCTGTCAACGGTTGTCGGTGGTGATTGTGCAAGTATTTATTTGTCAATTTCCTCCTTCGGCCTGAATAAAACCTGCATAAGGCATCTATTCCACTATGACTGCCCGCCCATTGGATTAAACCCTTCCTACCTGCCACCCGTTTCGGGTCCCACATGCGACCCTGCATTAGTGGATACCGAATACTTAATGAAAATCCAGGGTCCTGAGGCTGAGGCTGAGGCTGAGGTTGAGGCTGGCGGTTAAGGCTGATGATGCTGATGCTACCCGCGCCGCTTCTCCACAAGTCCGCCTCCCGCTCCTCCCGCTTGCCGCTCTGGTGATGAACCTGCTAGTCAAGTGTCAAGTACTATAGCACATACTTACGAGGCGATATTACCAGACAATATATGGCTTGAGAAAGTGTTCGGGTGTTCGCATCTGTTCTCGCTAGAATTATTAACGTGTCACGTCATACCACACCAGGCAACACGCAGATGAGGTTCATCGCTAATCATCTAGATTGATAGGATAAGCAGAAGCAAGCTCTTGCTTTCCCTGAGGGTATCGAAACTTGGCCTGACCTAATCTCCATAAGATCATGGCAAAACGCAGAATATGGCGACCTGTTCCGCCGCCCTCCCTTCGCATCGCTAGAAACCCCCTCGAACGCCAGCAAATACACTATATCCATCCATGACTGGACCGCTGAGCTTTGCCTGGGTATACCCCCACCAGACCCTATTTGTATGCATCGCAACGATATGTATCCGTAGAAAGAAGTCCTGCTTCAACGCCGCTAATAACCACACGTAATCCATGGCCCCCTTTTGGAAATATCAATCTAGCGCCAAGCTAATCATCAATGCCATTGCCATCCCAAGCCCATTCCGAGATAAAGTCATACACACATCCCGCTGTTAGATGCGTCTCTCAGCCAGTCGTGTCCAACGAATAGGATGATGTGTCTAACGAAAACGGCTTCGCAAAGTCAGTGCCGGCATTGGCGTCGTCCCACGAGGTCAATTCAGCAAATGCCGATTCGTTGAAATTGAACTGGTCGTTTATGTCAGGGAAGTTGTTCATGGGCCCGAGATCTAATGCTTGGTCGCCTTCGAATGGCTGCCAAGTATCAAAACCCATATCAAGCGTCACATTGAGCGCGACGCCTTCAGAGACATCGCTGTTGGGTTCTGAACCATCCTTGCTGGATTCGGGAGTGTCGTTGGGAGTTATGGACCGGTACACGTTCATGTCAGATATCGCACCGCCGCCACCACTTTCGAGGACACCCATGTTCTGGAACAGGTTCTGTGGGTCGATCGTTGCTGACCACATGTCGTCTGCGACTGGCAATTGAGTTGCGCCGTCCGATGGCTTAGTCGACGAGCTTCCTGCAGTCAAATTTGCGTTGAGATTCTTCATAAGCTCAGACGGCTTAGTCACAGCTGAGCCCACCTGCCTCTTCGCCGAAGACTGCCGTGACATAGGCGTAGCCTCATTTCTTCCTGCCGGAGTCTGACCTTGTCTTGAGGAATCCTTCGTCATCTGAGGGGCTGGGGATTGCCCAGTAGCCTGCAATTTGTTCCCCTCTGAATCCAAGCCAAGAACAGCTGCAAGACTTTCCCCAGCGAACTTGACGGGATCCTCGCTCGGTTTCATGTGCTCCTCTTGGTAGTGGTTCCGTTTCGCCTCTTCAGTAGGAAATCCGATGTAGTTTGCCTCGCAGCCTTGCACAGGGCATAGAAACTGCGGTTTAGGCAGAGCTTTTGTCTCCACAGGAGCAGGAGCAGGAGCAGCCCGCTTCACCATCTCCGGAGATGGTTGTTTGGCCACTTGAGGCGAGGCGTTCGCACTCTGGCTCGTTGACCCAGGGCCTGAATGAGTACCGGTCTTAGGTCTCTTACGGGCAGGCAACGTGAGGTCCGATTGTGTGATGGTGTTTTTCCCGAGGTAGGTCGGTTGACCAGCAGGGGATGGTGCGCCGAATGGGAATGGAGGCTGTTGCGCCGTCGCTGTTGTCGGTGCTGGCGGTGGCGCCTGCCCGCCCTTGCTGCTAGATCTCTGGTGCATCTTAAGCGCCTGGTTTTGTTTCTCGAGATTGGCAGCATTCAGGGGCGCTGGCTGAGGCTGAGCTGGTCGTGCAGCTCCAGCTTGCGTGTTCGGCTCCGGTCCGTTTTGCTGGCTTGCGGCCCGTTTCATTCCCTGGGGGAATGAGGCGGCCAGGTCTTTCGCCATGCTTTCCAACATGCTTCTTGCACCATCAACTTCGTGAGGTCTCATAGAGAAGGAGTCCCTCAAAGTCGTCATCTTATCCCCATCTTGGAATTGTCTAATAAGTTTGAGCCGCTAGATAATGGTTAGCTTACACGAAATGCATACTGTCTCCAACAGGAGGACTTACCATTTTGAAGAACATATGGGCCCGGGCGTCGTCATGTGTTAGACTATACCATCGACCCAAGACTTTGCCAAGCTTGTTGACCTCGCTACTCATGTGCCGGATCTTTTGGGTCATCTCTTCAAGCTGCTCCGGAGTCATGGGGACATCCTCAACTTGCTCCTGCTGGGCGGCGCGCCGCTCTTCTTGGCCAATGGCTTTGAGACGCTCAATGTCCTCGGGCTGGGGCTGTTGTCGGCTTCTAAGCATAGTCTCATACTTGGCCCTTTGCTCTGCTGGCAAAGCAGCAAGTTGCTGTTGGGTTAAGGTTGGGAGTGGAGGAGCAGGAACAGCCGGTTGGGCTTGCTGAGAAGGCGGTCGAGGGGCTTGTGTGGCAGCTGGGTTTGGTACTTCCACTATATCGTCTGTCGATGCACGCTTAAGCCCATTCTTTTGTGGGGCGGCCGGGGAGACGTTCTGCGTCTGCCGATTATTCTGGTTTGGCCTGTTGTTTCTCGCGTTCGTGGTGGGAGGCGCTGCATTTGCGTCGGGTGCGGCGATCTGGGGCCGTTGCGGCGGGCTGTTTTGAGGCTGAGGCTGCGTCGGTGTGGGCGTCGGTGCATGAATATTCATCGGGGGTCCTTGCGATGCTGGCGGTGCTTGCATTGGAGCGCCTGCCATCTGCGGGTTTCGCTGTCTCATCTGTGACTTCATCTGGTATAGTATAGCCCGAATCTTTTCGTCTGACTGGCCTCTGAATCTCTCGTGGTTCTTAGCCGCCTGAAACTCTTGTGGCGTGATAACGGGGGTTGGGAAACCGGGTGGCATGCCTCCGGGCATCTGTCCCGGCCGGGCTTGCATCTGACCGTTCATGGGCTGTGACGCTGGTGGCATATTCGGTTGGGGCATCTGGACCGCTGCTGCGCCCAGGCTCGCGTTCCGCTTGAGGATGTTTTCGAACTGCGCCTTCTGAACACCGAGGAGGCTACCTTGAAGTTCTCTAGGCACATTCCGTGGCCCAATCCACTGCTTGAGCTGGCCCCATTTTTTAATCTCCGGTGGTATCGGCTGCTGCTGATTTCTCAAGTTCTCCAAGATTTTGGGGGGTACATCCATCGAATCCATAAGCACGACAGTGTTTGGGGGGTAATTTGATACCGGCACATTATTTCGCAAGCGTTGGATTTGCTGCTGGATAAGCATCTGGTTCTGAGCGTTCATCGGCATATTCATGTTGGGCTGATGTCCCATGACGTTGTTTCCCGGTGGAAACTGGCCCGGCGGGGGGTTTCCTTGCCCTATCGGGCCGGGTTGTGGCTGCGGGCGCCCCATCGGTCCCGGAGCCCTGCCTTGTTGCGCAGCCTGCCAGTTCATTATGACTTCATTAAGTCTTTCCGGAGACAAGGCCATAAACTGTGCTCGTCTCTCAGCAGGCACCGAACCGAGGATTTGTTGCAAGATCTGCTGTCTGTCCGTGTTCGGATTTATGCCCATTTGTGGGCGCTGATTTCCCTGGTTAAACCGAGGATCGAGCGTCTGTCCGTAAGCGCCGTTGACTTGTCCCATGTGTGGTTGACCTTCGCCCTGTCCAGCGCCAACCGGAGTGCGGCGTACTGGAGTGTTCAAGGTGTTCATACCAGGGCTCTGCGATACGGGGCCTGGACCACCGTTCAATCCGTTCGGCGGCTGGCCTTGCATCTGCTTTGCCTGCGAATGAGCCCTGATTTGAGCCTGGGACTGTGCGGCTGCTTGGTCCATCTTCATCTGTTGAGCGTGTTGTAAATTGAACGGCTGCTGCACGGAATGTGGTCTTCCTGGCTGATTAGGTCCGGCTTGATTATTTCCCTGCGGCTGACCTTGTCCGCCAGCCATAGGCTGTGGTGTAGCATTACGGCCTTGCCCAGTGTTAGCAGGTACTACCATCTGTCCAGCTTCCTGGGCCATGAGCCCGGCCTTTTGTTGGTTCATAACACTTTCCACGGCGAACTGGCCCAAGTCACCATTCGGCGCGGCACCAAGCGGCTGTCCAGCCGGGTTCATTTGACGCTGCTGTTGCTGCTGCTGCTGCTGCTGCTGTTGTTGTTGTTGCTGCTGCTGCTGCATTTGCATCGCTTGGTTGCCGCCTCTGGCACTGCTGAGGATTTGCTGTTGGTAGAAATAAAGGACCGGGTCGATATTCTCCTGCTGCATCTGTGCAAGATGTTGAGGAGGCATTCTGCTCGTTAACATCAGTCTAATCTGGTTCCGCTGCGTTTCCGGCGTCTGCGTCAGCCTCTGTACTGCCATTTGTTGTACCCTGGCCCTGTCTTGAGCCGAGAGGCTCGCTAGTGCAATGCTTAGAGGTAGCTGTGGGCGCGCCTGGGGGGCGCCTCCTTGCATGGCTGGTTGGTTTGGGTTCATAGGCTGAGGGCCATTGTTCACCATCCCCATGTTAGGTTGTGGAGGTTGTTGAGGAATGGGAGAAGGTTGCATCGGCTGCTGAAGATGTTGAAAACCCTGCTGTGAGGACTGGCCCATGCCTCTCGACATTGGTATCTGGTTCTGTGGGTTCATCATCATCTGTGCCCGCGCTTGCGCCTGGGCTTGCGCGGCTGCTTGAGCATTCAAAGAGTTCTGCAGACTCTGCTCGTGTTCCTGACGTCTTCTGAAATACTCCTGGATCCTCATGTTGAGTTTTTGATCATACGTCCCCTATCTCGGTTAGCATCTATTATTTTTGAATACAAATAGAGAATGTCAGATGTTAGCTTACCTTATCGGGTGAACCCAGGAAGGCGTCGCGTTCAAAACTCAAACCATGTTGTATGAGTTGATTTGTCTCCACCTGGGGCAACGCCAGAAACGAGTTGGTAATCCTAGACAAAAGTTAGCACCATCCTAATGTCTAAACATATTGCCTATTCCAACTCAAAGGACGAATCAGTGGCGGCAAACTCACATGTTCATCACCGTCCCTAATCGGGTAGCGATATTCACTGTACTCTGCCAGCCGTTAGGCTGGACAGGGTTGTTCATAAGATGGTTATATATAAGGGTCGAGAGTTGTTGTTGCGCCGGCCGACGCATACCGGCCCCGCCACCCATCTGTGGCATATTGGCGGCCATGGCCGCAGATTTGGGGAAAGCTGATCAAGTTATAGAATCTCAAAGGTGACGAAACGATGGCAGACCAGATATGTAGGTCGTTGAGCTGCTTTCCAAGAGATCCTTGAAGATGATGCTGCTGATACCCCAGCCCCAAATATGACTGTCTCGTGAATGCCCAGCTGCCTTCTCTTCTTGATCCGCCTCTGTACTGTCGTGTGTTGTGGTTACCGCCAATAATCCCCTGGATATTCCTAGCAAAGCCTAATGACGTCCATACAGAGAACCATTCGGGTACGACCAAAAGTAGGGCCCAAAAGAAGACGAAGGGAATCCACTTGCGGCAGTCTTAGTCGTGAACGTCTCGTCGGATAGCGCAGAAGCCAATCTGTCTCGAATGAATGTGGCCACAAGTCCTAAGGATCCAAGAGCCAATTTGGTGGCTTCGAATTGGCCGCAAATCGATTCAATGAGGGCAAAGCATTCCCCAACGCAGTAACGAATTATGTCCGAAACAGTACGTTGACGATTCTTAGAATATCAACTGTGAAGGCCAGGAAACTGCGAGGATATCGCGCAGCGAGACAGTAAGAAGCCGTCGTTGTCAAACAAGTGTGTGTATCTCAATCGAGGGTTGGTTTCGCGATCCCGAAGTATAGGGTGGGTTTGGGCCTAAGTCGATGGGAGATAGAACCGGAATGGAAATGATGTAGGACTAGGTAATCAGGAAGAAGAATGTTAGTCCAGAACGTACTTGGCCCGAAAACACGCCTAAATCGTACGTATTGTCGAGATCAGAGCGAGCGGTAGTGGCAGACTCAGAATTGGCGGCCTAGTCACAACCATCAACTCGTGTGACGTGGATAATATTATGGGGTACTACTTCGTAGTGAATGGAGGGAGATCCAGACTACAAGGGCAGAAAGGAAGGAAGAAGAACCACGAGACGTCGGCATCGACAGTGACGAAAAATCGGATGAGGAGCTGTAGAGGGTTGTAGGAGGTAGGTCGGCAGAAGGTAACGGGGGTGGAAGTGGAAGTGGAAGTGGAAGTAGAAGTGGTGGTGGTGATGATGGTAGCGAACCTAGACTAGAAACCTTCAAGGGTCTGGAGGGTCTGAGGGTGCAGGTGGCAGTGGGAGAGGCGCTACCTAGCAGCAGTAGGGCAATAGGTGGGCAGGTAGGCAGGTAGGCAGGTAGGACAGGCAGGACAGGGCTGGCAGGGCTGGCTGGCTGGCTGGCTGGACAGTAGGTAGGTATGTAGACAGTAGGTAGGTATGTAGACAGTAGGTAGGTATGTAGACAGTAGGTAGGTATGTAGGAATGGCAGGAGTAGCAGCGGGCGCTACCTACTACGTACAACCTGGAATACAATGAATGGAAAAGTAGCAGCGAAATTTGAAGATTGGCAAAGGTGGGCACTGGGGATCACCCACTTCACTCATCACTTGCTGCCCTAGGTAAGTTGAAGGTGGGCCCGCTGCCTGGCAGGAGAGAAGTGTGTGTGCATGTGTGTGTATATGTGTGTGGTGGGCGGTGGTGGGTGTACTTGCGGTAAATGTGTGTGGGTGGATGGGTGCGGGTGCAGTGTGCAGTGTGCGATGGGTACTTTTGCAAGTACTGGAACAATAGGTACATTCAGAGGTGGACTTGGCCCACTTGGGCTTGGTGCAAGTGCCGTGGGCGGGTTTGTATGTAGGTATGTAGGTATGTATGTAGGTACCAGGTATGTAGGCATGTAGTTATGTGTAGCTGCGCAACCGACAACCAGACCTCAGAGCGACTGGCCAGTAGCACCCCCGGTAAGCCAACCTGCCTACATGCCATAACCTGTAGGTACATACATGTAGGCAGATACTGTGGGTGGGCAGGTATGTAGGTACGTAGAATAGGTAGAGGGCTTATGTGGGCGAGTATGTACATTGAATCGAGGTACGTATTGTAGAAATCTATACACTCAGACGTACCTTGAAGTATCAGACCGGCAGGACACTGTGCCCGACCCTCGTACGGTTATGTAAAAGGAGGACTACGAGGACGGGAGTGTTCCACACTTGCAAAGGTACAGTGACAGAAGTGAATGAACAGGAAAATCTCCTCGAGGGGCAACTGGAAGTTAATATCGAAACTGACTTTGTGTGCCCGTGGTGAGCGAAAAGAGAAAACCCAAACATTTGAACTTACTTGGCACCTAAAGTTAAGTTCAACGCCCCTAGGTAGATAGGTATAGGCAACCTAAGTTCGGTGGTCAATGGTGTCGAAAGGGACGTTCTTCTGCGGCGGGACAAATAGTCCGTCCAAGTTCAGCTTTTAGCTGATGCCTCGAACAGGCTGGATCAAACTTCAGGTTGGGCTTGGACCAAACTGGGCTGAAGGCAGAAGTAGTTGAAAAGTATGTTCCAGAGAAGGTTCTCAAAGAGGGTCGGGTCTGCTTTGCGTAGTACTAGATATTGCAGATTCACAACCTACACACATAGAGGGAGGTAAGTATATGTATGCAAGTAGGTAGTAGTAGGTAATAAGTAGTATCCAAGGCAGATGTATGTAGTTGTAGGCAGGGCTGATAGAAAGATAGGCAGATAGGCAGATAAGCAGATGTGCACACCTAAGTATTCTTCTATAAGTTTTTAGGAGAGTCAGTGTCTCGAGGCTCCAACCCGTTGGAGGTGAAGCTGTCACCGAGATAGCCTGGACCACGAGTTTTCAAGGCGTTTTAGCGTGGTATCACACCTCGTCATGTGTGCTGCAGAAGAGTGAACCCCGGAAAGAGTAAGATAGATACAGAGAGAAAGGGAAATACGTAGGAGGAGAGGAATAACAAGAAAGAAGCGACGCAAGATCAACCACTCATACCATACCTGATTGCCATATGTACAATATGTAGCTTCATTCGTACAATACGTACATACAGTGATGGCCTGGGCTGGCCGTCTTTGTCTCTGCTGCGACTGGGGGCAGGCCGGTTTTTAACTGGGTCATGTGCAGGGGTCTAAGGGTTTATCTTTAGGTACCTAGACTAGCAGACATCAGACTTGCAGGAGATCATACCCAGGGTTGAGGCTACGAAGGAAAGAGGTTCAAAGATCAAAAGTCATGAACTCGATGGCAAAGAATGCTGTAAGAGAACGACGCTCATTAGGATATGGCCATAGATACATATGATGACATTCAGGTCATGAAGCAAAACCCAATTGTTTTAATTGTTCAAGAGAAATATGATCTACCCGTGGACCTCACTTAGAGTAAAGGATTACATAACCGAACCCGGTTTCATGCGCTGCCCTTGACTTTCATCTTAGTGGCGGGGACCAATATAAGGACTAGGTACTATAGGTAAATATGTAGGTACTTATTGTAACTATAAAATGATAATATGCATAATACTACTCAGTAAGACGTCAACTGACGATGAACCCATCGTCGAACACGTTTATAGCTGTGTATAAATGAATGAAGCGAAAGACCAAGTATTTCAATTTTGGCTTGGCAGCACCTACATGCCATAGTATACCTATATAAACACACGAGTTTGAAAATACCTACCCAGTTGCCTGGGTATGCACCAAGTAAGGTGCTATATCTGATATATACAAGTGAGAGAGCTAGCAATAACCTCGCAACTATTCCTAGTAGTTTACCTTCTAACAAGTAGCGGGTGGTGTTGAAAAGCTTGTTCATAGGTAGTACTAATGGTATTCAAGCGTTACATCTTGAATTGCGATTATATCTTACCAGCTTACCTGTCTGGCAATTATATCTATCACGGCGGTACACCATTCATTCCTGCCATATAGTCAATATAAGCTCAGCTGCACTCGAGAGATCTCCACGAAACATCTCAAGACTCCCATAAGACCAAAAGCATAAGCCAGTGATAATCTTTGCAACAAACCTCTTCTGACCCTTCTGTCGGGACTTGGACCAAATCTTACTAGGTATGTAGGTATATACATACATGTAGCTACACTAACCATGTACCTACCTACCCAGCTAAATATGTACATCTACAGACCTCCACTGCTTCAAAACCTGCCCGACTTAGCGCGGCAAGGTCGCATAGGAACTTGACAGGAGCCATACAAATTCCTGTCAGGACCTAGTTATAGGGCTTCCCCCATCGCAATTGTTGACAGAGCAATTTGACATCTCACTCTTGCCTTCTTTCGTTGCTTCGGAGTAGTTCAGCCTGGAAACCGAGGTTTTCCTCGTCCCGAAACATAATCCTGTCGAAGTTCGAGATCGGAATAAACCCATGGGTAAGTGAGTGAATGCTATGTGATTGCAATCCCTGTTAGCGTCATGTTGCGCAGGCGCCCTGGCGCTGCTTTCTTTCGTCAAGTCACGTAGGCGGTATCGACATATGTATGTATATACACGGCCACATACGTACCATCTCGCTTTCAGGATGATCACCCTGACAGCTATAAGTTCAAGGCAAACCAATACGCAGATATTAATCAAACTTGGCTATTGTAAACAACAATAGTATATCCATATATCCATCTATGTACATAATGTGGACAGTATATGTGCATCTTTCTTGGTTCAATCTCTATACATGGGTGAATTGCAGCCCTTGGTATGAGTGAGTATGTACCTGTGTAGCAAAGCTATAATCATCTAGGTACAGGTATGTACCTAAGCGATACAGCAGCTCTCGTCCTCTGACATGGCTTATACCATTTGGATAGTACGCACTTCTGATAGTTAGGTAGTTGATTAGTTGACACAATAACGTTTGACACAATAACCTTGCTAACACTCGGCCCTTGAAACCGATTTTCTTATTGTCTTTGCCTGATGAACAGGTGCGGACGGGACGGAGAGTTAGTCCCATAAGTAAATCCATGAAGCTCTTTGCTTGAGTCGCAGGTTTGGATGGAACTACATGTAGCTGTCCTCTACTATTAGCCAGGCTACCTATAGAGGTATCCACCATCCCCAACAGCTAGCCCAACTGTAGGCAAACCTACATGCCTTCCTACCACACACCTACATATGTAATTACATGTGTATGTCCTTGAGAACCTCCTTGTGAACCTTGAGTTTTGGCAAATAAGTCGGATGTTCTTATAGTTGTTACTCGATACCGCCTCGTTGCAACCTACAAGAACTGCATTCTCGGGAGTGTGTCCTGGCCCAAGGGGAAAGGGGCGAAAAGGGGACTTTCTGATCAACGACCTCATAGGTAACAGCAAGGCACCGTTGCAGCTGGAACACCGTGGCTTGAACGCGCTATGCTGTAGAACGTTGGCTTTAGCTAGAGAAAACTAGGTTCTACATAGTACCTAACTAACTACTTCGTATATTTGCACTACATCAACGATCTCAGCATGCAGAGTGGACGAACCGCTTCGTGGTCAGGCTGACTAGCTAGTCACGTAAACGGCGGCAGAAGTACGCCGCCGCTGCTTGCTTCTCTTCGTGTTTTGCTCCGTGACCAGACAGGACGTGACAGGATGAGGCAATGCTCTATTTAGCAGCGGGTCAGCCTTACTGTTGTTACCCCTCACTTACTGTGGCATGGGTTGCTAAACGCATACTTCTGAGACTACATATCTACACATCTAACTATTTTCTGATCTGTCTAGGCCGACAGGAGACTAGCTAACATTAAGCTAGATGAGATGTTAGGTAAATGTTCAGATAGCAAAACAAGCAGTCTCTCAGTAGTCATGCATAGGTACCTAGGTAGGCAAGAGTAGGTTCGGGTTATTTGTTAACTTCAGGGCTATATTACCTACGCAGCTACGTACATAGTTACTGTGCATCTGGATTGCCGGTGATCGTGACCCGTTTCTAGCTAGTGTTCACTATAGTCCATCGTTCTGTATTACCTACGTATAAACGCGTATAAGCGCTGGCTATAAGGAATCTCTATTGTTTGAATAAATTGATTCTAGCTACAGGAAGTTCCCAGCCAGTACCTAAGATGCAATTGAAAATGAATACTGCTTACTTACGTTCTATGAATTCTCAAGGCCATGTCCATCGGTAGGTCCTCATGCTTCCAGAGCCGATTGGCTACTAGTGACGGCACTGTTTAGTGTCGAAAGGCATTGTACATACGTACGTAGATACGTACGTTGTTGTTGACTATACCCAGCAAAGTGAAGTGTGAGATTGTGGCTGAGTTAACTTCCTACGATGTCAGCCAGGTTATGCGATAACGTTGGTTAATTTCCATGTTGTTGTACACCCATGGCAGCAAGCAGATGCTATCCAAGTATCAAGCCAGATCGATGGCTATTTACAACTACTAGGCATATATATTTTTTTAATTGAATCCTCCTCCAGTTGATACCAACCTTATGTACCTAGGTGCCAGATGTTTTTGCGATAGAGTTAGTAGGTACAGGTAGTTGGGCAATGTCGTGTTTGTTTTCGCCTGTGGCCCTGGGCTGACTGGGTACCCGAGCTGTAAGGTTCATGGTGGTTATACTACCAGGTAGATACGTGGGTATGTACTGTACCTCTATAGTTAGTCCGTCTCCAAACTGGCAGATCAATTTTCTAGTACGTCCACTGTAATACCCTTGTTCGGTGGCTCGTGTTCCTGAATAGCATTCTACCACCGCCCTATCAGCAGCAGTCAAGCTCGACTATTGGGGTCCAGGAAGGGGAGAACGCTTGCATCTCCATTACCGTACCCATGTTTCAGGATGAAGTGTCAGAATGAGGTTTCTAATTATAAAGGAAACCTGTGTGTTCATAGAGAGAAGCGCGAGTGAAAGTGAGAGAAAGGTTCATCATCCAATGCGGCTTTCTCTTTCTACGGGTTGTTCGCCTGAGTAAATGGGATGCCCGATATGCACACACTTTTAGTTTACCTAGGTAGGCAATTCCACTGCCACGTTCCCGCATGCTGAGTTCACGGGGTTCCCTTGCTCCCCAATCGTGGCAAACACAAATCATGGGATTGCTCTCTCTGCTCTGTTCATCACTCTAGCTGCCATCCACGTCTACCATCCATGATAAGCTTGTGATCATACCTATGGCTTCGCAGCTGTGTGTCTTGTAAATGATGCGCGTAGTTCGAACGATAGCTGCTAATTAACTCCCTACTAGGTACTTAGTGGATACACCACCAAAGCGTTGGGGGGTGCGGGCGACCATCTTAACATCTAACAACATGAAGACACCAGTTGGAGGACACCACAGGCACACGGGTCGTTCCGTTTTCCGCATGACGGGGAGAGAATATAAGTTCTGTCTGCGGCGCTGGGCTCGTTCTTGACGCTTCTTGATCGTGTTGCTGATCGATCGCATTACTAGGATTACCAGAGTCCCAGTGGCCACCCTCAAACTTCTTTCAGACCTGGGCAATCCGAACATCTTCGAGTAGGAATGCATGTCAATTGGTCGGTAGAGTGTGCCAAGTACTCAGTAGTCTGGTTCTAGGAAGTGTGTTCTTGGGACTCGTAAGTTGGTGGCTGTTTGTGATGCGGCCGTAATACTGCTCTATCATTATGTACAATATAATACTTGGTTGGCGATTCGCACCGTAGCTAGTTATAGAGCAGACAACGTGACAACAGAGATTCCTTGCGGGATTGGATAACGTGCCAACACAACTTTTTTCTGCCAATTCTGCCATCGATACCAACGCCCCTCCAAGGCGCTCTTGTCACATAGAATCGCTATGGCGCTGAGGCAGTAACGGAGTCGTGATCATTAGTCAGATCCATTCGAGTGAGTCAGCCGGCGACTGCGAGACAGCTGACTGACTGCTAGAATTAGGCCTCAGTCCATGATGTTGTCTAAATAGGTCCTGAAGTCGTCACCGAACCAACCGTATAGCTCATGGAGTCAATTAACTCCCTACCACCTACCTGCACCACCTACTTGCATCAATCGTTGGTAACAGTCCGAGTTGAGCAATATCAGCAATCTGGTCCACCTCCGCAAAATGCCAGGCACGAATGTAGGTGACCACGAATGTATGTTCAGCAGCTGAGCAATCTTCCCGGCCCGTCCATTCGGCTCCGTGAGAGTAGGCAAAGCTTGACACATTTCTGCGATGTTTGATCGACGGGTTTCCATGTCCTATCTTGGACTATCTATAATCTGCATAAGATTGTGGCGGGTTCGTAGGCCACCATCGAATCGTAAAGCCAACAGCAGCCAGCCAGCAAGAAAGCAAAGCGGGCAGGCAGGCAGTCGGCGATCGAGTACTCTTAGCACTTGGCGATCTGAGGAAACGGGATGAACAGGTGTTATCGCCATGCGCTTTCACTTCCTCTCGCTCTCTCATTCCGGCGCCCTCTCCCTCCCTCTCTGTCCCTCTATGTCCCTCTCTCTTGGCCATTGCATTCATTGTTGGAACGGGTTGGAACGAAGGCGCCTCCATCGACACAACTTCGTACCTACACCCTCCAGACCCGACATGTATGTACAATACATACCTTGACACCACAATCGAATTGAGCTGCGGGTAGCCCCACTCCTTGCCTTACAAGACCCCTGACTCCTCGATGTAGGGGTATCCGGGTCTGATGTCCTGATTGGTTGTTGTCTCGGCAGAATGAGCTGCACAGGGGTCTACCGAACTCTCCTTAGAAGTATCGGGGGGTACATATACCGACGGGATACTGTGTGGCTACGAATAGCTTGCAAGTGACAGCCTGAGAAAATGTAGAAAATATAAGCGCCTACACACATACCTACATACATACATACCTCCATCCTCCATCCTCCATCCTCCATGGTGCTATGTGCCCTGTGGGTGGTAGATATTTGGTACCTAGATGCATGTGTGTCTACACCAAACCACCTAGCGAGCGGCTCTATTTATCTGGTAGGTCTATGTAGGGTTATAAGCTTGTAGCTGACACGTAGCTAACAACCTGGGAGTGAAGCTCAGAGAGAAGACGGGAGAGTGTTGGTCATTGACCACGACGAGGTGCAGCAGGTCACGTTGGGTTGGCCATTGGCATCGCATTCGAACTCATCAGCATTTGATACCTATACCTACCTACATCGGCTACATGTAAGTAGCAACCACAAAAGCCACTATACTATAGTGGAACATAAGTAGGTAATCAGCTATTGTTTGCCTTGATCATCGCTGCTATGTGTTCACGCTCTCTCCAAGTGATCATGGGAATCCCGGTATAAGTGGCCGGGCGACTTGGGTGTCCCTGGAAAGTAACACCGCTTTCACCCAGTCATGATCTCCATTACGAAGATCAGGGCAAGTTCGAACGTCTATCCCATCCAGCCCAACCCAGTCTGCCAGTCTACGACCACCGGTATTGCTCTGCAGCAGCATACTATGGTATGTATAGTTCCGCAACACTCAAGCCAAAAGGAAAGAAAGCATGCTATGCGATTCCCAACGGACCCCAGTGAGATTATAAGACGATCTACTTCGTCGTCAAGGTAGTCGAGCCGTTCACTAGATGGTCGGCAAGAAAGGTAAACTCTGAAAACATCCCGCCTTGCCCATGTCACCAAACAATGACCAACCGGCAGAGAACGGGAAACCCTGGGTGAGATCTTGGGTTTTCCCGGGGCAAACCCTCAAGGTTTACGTGCCAAGGTTCATGAATTGCATGCCTGCATACCTGCACACCTGCACACGGGCTGCATGCCTCCTACATACCTACCTAACTAATTTCTACCGCCAAACTTCGTACTCCATGTCAATGATCATACACCCATCTCATCTTACATAAACGCAGCTTTGGACAGTGACCCACTTACTCGTACGAGTGTGCGCGCGAATGAGAGTGGGTTGCCTTCTAATCATCGGCCTTCTGATCATCAGCTTGAGCGCCATGGATGTGCCTCTCTGTCTATTCAGGTGCGGCTCAAGCCTTGGTTCATGGTATATATGTAAGTATCTTACAGTAAGTAGGTATGTGTGTATCGGGTGCGGCTCGAGAAAAAGAATACGCCCAGGAAACCAATCAACGAGATCAGTCAAACCAGCGAATCTCTCGCCACTTCATCTTGCAGGTTGGTTGCCAAGCAGCCATGGAGGGCTGTCACGGGCGAGAGGGTGAGAGGTGACCGCTCGATCATCCAAACCTGGCCATTTGCATTTAAAAATTACCAAGTACGGAGTACACACTTATCGCACTCCGGCGAGCCGGATCCAGCCAATCCGTCGATATGGTATCCCGGCCCCATGCCTTTACGCGGATCTTGGGAGAACTCGCCCTTGCTACTTGATACTCAATGGTTATAGCTGGGTCAGTCTAAAAAGGAGTTTGTGGCCATATCCCCCAGCTTCGACAGCCACCTTCGCAGAAAACGGTAAACTCAGGAGAGAGTTTACGGCACAAAGAAGCAATCAGGTGGAAAGCGAGACTCCATCCGGTGACTATCCATCGAATAACCCTGTAGCTTCCCAGCTTCCCTGTTACCCACGAAGAATAACCTGATTCCCGAAACAAATCACTGAGATGTCCTCACGCAAAAGGAGTCCCAAGCTGCCCTCCAATAACACAGAACAGGTAACCTGCCTGCCAAAATCGTTACTGGGTGGACGCATATAACTTGAAGTGCGTCGCACAGAACTTGATCAGGCCAGACCAAATCCGCGCCGGGCTCTTAGCAGGCTATAACTAATCTGGCAGGAGAGTGAAACCTCAACGCGGCACGATGCCCTCTGTCCTACAACCGCCGCTAGAGAACGAACCACAAGGCGCGAATGGGAAAATCTATGGCACCGCCCAGGTTAGGTATAGGTGTATAAGTAGGTAGACATAGCATTGGGTTATTCACTAGCGATTTGATAGTCTACACTATATAACATCCCATAAGCAATGATCATTATGTAGATAAGGATCTCATCGTACAGCACGAATCTAATATCCTATCATTATATCCTATCATTATCTTAGAGCAGCATCGCCCGATTGTAATCATAGGTCAGCCTATCTAGTTCCGTACGTTCCTAGTGTGATATCACTATGAACATAGGATAGAAGGGATCAAATCATGTCCGTTAGAGAACGGTCTGATACCTAGAATAGAAAAAGCAGGAAAACAGAATTAAGCTACGCAATGCTATTCTTCGTGGTAAGCATTTCAGGGGAAGCATGGCCAAAGAGATATCAAAGCAAGAAGGGGTTGATGGAGAGCCCGAGACAAGAGGATGCCGTCATCAGATACAGTTCCCAGTGTTTTCGAATATGTAACGACACGTTGAGTTCCTATGTGCGAATGCGAGTAACGCACAATGGCCCAGTTGCATTCGTCCACGACTAGTAAGGCCACGAGGGCGGTGGCAACAGATGCAGGGTGATGGCAATGTGCATTGTCGACTCTTACAGCGCTTCGCTTCTTGCGAGGGATCTCGAGGGGGGGGCTTAAAAGGTCGGCAAAGAGTGAACACCCTTTCTAACTCGCACTTGCTCAAATGGTACTTCCCAAACATCGGAGGAATAGTGGTTTATTGTATAATAAATCAGTATATGATCTCGCTATGCGGAACCGTCCGAACGCTGAGGTTTAGAGGGAGGTCGATCGGCAGACCTTGGATCTGGAACCTGGATCAGGAACCTGGATCCAAATCTCAAGTACCCGACTCTTTCACCCAGTAGAACTATATCAATACAATGCTGCGTTGTTAGTAAACTTATACTTATTGTCTACCTACCATTCAAATACATATACTGCAGCTTGTAGATGCCACCAGCTAGACCAGCAGCTAGACCAGCAGCTAGACCAGTAGGTAGCTAGACCAGGAAGTAGGTAGCTTGACCACCAAGAACATGAACTCTTGAACCTGCCATAGTAATTCAATAAGCTTCGTGTCGATCCGGGATTACATACTCAAAGACCCCACCACGTCTAGGTAGCTTTGCGCGGGGCCGGTGGGGCACCGAGACCAAGATCCGCATTCAGGTGAAATCCCGATCCCCGATCCCCGGCGATGGAAATCCCTAAGGTTACGTATACTACATACCTACCTACATACAGTAGGTACATACATACCTAACGTCCACTTATGTATGCGGTGGAGGGGTTGGCATCCACGATCACGAGGACTTCACAATATCCAGCCATACAGCATTACTGATACCGCATTACTGAAGCTTGACCGCCCGATAACTCGTGACTCACCCCCTTTAAACCTTTGAACGCAGGCCTTCATCTGACAGCTACACACAGTTAACAGTTAAATGCTAGCTAGGGGTCATATACACTCTGGCTTGGCTTTCCTCTGCACTATTCGATCCGGGTCGTCGTCTGTCTCGTTAACTCGCCAATTCTCTTCGATATCCAATAGAATGGCTCCCCCAAAGTCCCCAAAGTCAGCTCTAGACTTCCTCGACTTTGTCAATGCCTCGCCTACCCGTACGTGCCCGACTCCTTGAAGCAGATAGCTGGAGCAGATAACCTGATGTCTCATGTCTTCCGTTCCTCGCTGCTACATCTTGCCTGCCATCTCTTGCTGACGACAGCTTTTGCCCAATAGCCTATCATGCCGTCCAGTCTTCCATTGCCCGACTCGAAAAGGCTGGTTTCACAGGCATCAAGGAGCGGGACAACTGGTCCTCCACTCTGCGCCCCGGGGGAAAGTATTACATGACCCGAAACGGCTCGACCATCGTCGCCTTCGCCATCGGTTCGAAATGGAAGCCCGGGAACCCCATTGCCATGGTCGGCGCCCACACCGACTCGCCCTGCCTGCGTATCAAGCCCAATAGCAAGAAGTCTGGCGTCGGTTTCATGCAGGTCGGTGTCGAGACGTACGGCGGCGGCATATGGCACAGCTGGTTCGACCGAGACCTGTCCATCGCCGGTCGGGTGCTGGTGAAGGATGGAAAGGGGAATTTCGTCCAGAAGCTCGTCAAGGTCGACCGGCCCATCATCCGCATCCCGACCTTGGCCATCCACCTTGACCGATCGTCGAAATTCGAACCAAATAAAGAGACGGAGCTGTTTCCCATCGCCGGCATGATCGCGGCGGAGCTCAACAGGACGGGGAAGACCGATGCTGCTCCCAAGGACGATGCTGCTAACGAAAGCACCGAGGAGAACTTCCAGCCCCTCAAAGACTTGACCGAACGGCACCACCCCTACATAATCGAGCTCATCGCAGAGCATGCCGGCGTCCAGGTCGCCGACGTGGTCGACTTTGAGATAGTCCTCTACGATACGCAGAAGTCTTGTCTCGGTGGCCTGAACGAGGAGTTCATCTACTCAGCCCGGTTGGACAACCTGAATATGACATATTGCAGTGTCATGGGTCTGATCGAGTCCGTTTCCGATGCTAGCCTAGACGAAGAGACCAGCATTCGTCTGATAACCTGCTTTGACCACGAAGAGATCGGCTCGACGTCGGCCCAGGGTGCCAACTCCGACCTGCTGCCAGCTGTCGTGCGCCGGCTCTCCATCCTCGCCGGCGGCCGCCACGGCGAGGCGGCTTCGGACAAGTCCTGGGAGCACATCAGCTCGGATCCGGAGATCGACCTCACGACGGCCTTCGAGCAGTCCATGGCCGTCTCGTTCCTCGTCTCGGCCGACATGGCCCACTCGGTCCACCCGAACTACGTCGGCAAGTACGAGTCCAACCACCAGCCCGAGATGAACAAAGGCACCGTAGTCAAGATCAACGCGAACCAGCGGTACGCCACCAACTCGCCCGGCATCGTCCTGCTCCAGGAGGCCGCCAGGCACGCCGGCGTGCCCCTGCAGCTCTTCGTCGTGCGCAACGACTCGCCCTGCGGCTCGACCATCGGGCCCATGCTCTCGGCCAAGCTCGGCGTGCGCACCCTCGACCTGGGCAACCCCCAGCTCAGCATGCACTCCATCCGCGAGACGGGCGGCACCCACGACGTCGAACACGCCATCAAGCTGTTCTCCTCCTTCCTATCCACGTACTCGGGACTCGAGGCCAAGATCTTCGTAGATTGAGTCCGGGGCATTTTCCGAAACGTTCAAGCATGCTTATTTTTATGTACATACACATGCATACAGGTTACCCAGACCTATTTCCGTAACTATATCGATCGAGGGAATGAATGAACGAGGCTAGATGTTTTAATTTTGTTCGAGCTTAGGTTAGGTTCATTCTCGGTGGCGAGCGTTGTATCAAACGGTTTCGCCGCAAACTTAGAACTTATACCAAGCATCAGTCCAGTCATCTAGAGCCAGTCCGTCACGTTGCCTGCTAGTTCCTTTGAAAAGCAGCAATTTATGTGAGCGTTTGTGAACTCTCCTTCTCGTGAGCTGGTGACCACCCTGTTAGTCTGAACTATTTATACAAAGTTCAAAACTCTCGATAATTTCCACTCGTATTCGTGGGATCAGATGTGGGCTCAGGATGATTCTTCATCCAGATGTGCTTGGGCACGAGTATATAAAGACGCCTGCATGCTTCGTGCAAGGCCCTTCCCACCCTTCTCGTTCTTCCAACCTGTTGTCGTTCGTCCGGCTGCTCCCAAGGGTCTTTTTACTCTCTCGGTTTTTCACTTTACACTCCTACAACGTCAGTTTCGAACTTCATCGTGCAAATCTTTTGACCGATCACGTCTCGGCCACATAGTCGCTTAGTCTAGAAGTCTTTTGCTACTTCCTAACCTATTTTACCCTAAGGAAAATAGAACAGGAAGGCCGTTCTACTTCATATTCACTTCAGATCATATCAAGCCCAGCTAGCTACTTACTTGTCCCCAGCTCACAGAGTCTCTTTCTGCCCCTAGACACTTGGTCCCACGAAAGAGTTAGGGCAAGTTTGTCATCCATCCACTTCCAAGCCTAAGATTTATTCGGACTTTCTTGCCTTTATTTCGGCGTATCTCTTCATATAACTCGTCTGGGTTGTTTCTTTTTCTCTGATAGTACAAGTTGACAATACCATTGACGATACAAGCTTCATACGGGAATACCTGGGTACCCCAAGTCTAATAAATCAACACAGAAGAGAAACAGGGAGAAAAAGAAAGACAGAAAAAAGGAGAAAGGAGAAACAAGATGGCGAGCACAAAGCAGGACCAGGTACGTACCCACCATCAACAATATCCACAAACTGCTAACCCTCATGGTCAGAGCCAGGAGGAGGCGCCTAGAAACGAGGGTTTTGCCCTTACTGCAGCTACCACTACTGTTACTGACGCCGCCCCCAGAGCAGTTACGACAGCATTGTCGTCAACTCGCAGTGGACATTATCGTCCATTCCATCAGCAGCACCCACACCTCGGAGAGAGTGCGGGGACCCTGGTAAACGACAGGTCGTGGAGAGAAGCAGCGCCTTCTCCTCCTCCTCCTACCTATGGAAGTCGCTTCTCACAACAGCGAGAGGCGCCCATCTGCCGGGCGATCCGCGACTGGAGGACATATGGTCTTGATAGTGACGGTACTCATGCCACTCCTACCCGGGCCCCTCACCTCGAGCCCATCTACGCCTACTGCCACTCTACCGCTACTACTACTACCACTGTCAGTGCCACTGTAGAGGGCGAGGGTGATAATAGCAGCAGCCTCCGGGTCCGCCATCGTGGACATGGAAATGGCGGTAATAATACGCTGCGTGGAAACGAAACTGATGGCAATGGTGGCGATGATGCCGATGACGAAGATGAGAACAGTGGTGATGATAATCATCACTACCACCACTACCACCATCATCATCACCATCATCATCATAACAATGGTGGCGACGATGGCAGTGAAAGCGATGGCAATGGCGGTGCTCCCCATGGCACTCAGGGTGGCAGCGGTGGTAGCAACAGACGAGGGCCTAGCCGAGCTAACAACGGTTCTGTGAACTCTAACTTTAACGCCAACGGTCCCAACGGTACCAACGGCACCTCCTCCCGTGGCAGTGGTAGTGGCAATGGCAACCCCAACTCTAACTCTAACTCTAACTCTAACTCTAACGGTCTCAACCGCTTGACCCGCTGGGACTGGGACGCCTCGCAGACACCTTCTCGAGTGCCATGGGACCAGAACGACAATGGGGGCGGTGTCGATGGCGATAGCGGTGGCTATCGTCTCCGTGCTCGCCATCTTGCCCATCAAGAGTATCGTAACCGTATCCACGGCGTCTATACGCCTTGGGACCCGGCACTAGCATGGCGAGGTGAAACGTCGACCCCGTCCTCTTCTGCACAGCAGCAGCAGACGGCGGGCCCGACCAACCACACGGGATCAAGGCCAGGACCGAGACCAGAAGCAGGTCCAACTTTGGGAGCAGGATTGCCTACCATTGCCGCCAGAATTGGCGGTGGCGGCAGCGGCAGCGGTAGAGGCAGAGGCAGAGGCCATCATCGTGGCCACGGCGGTAGGATCAATGCCCAGCAGCAGACGCCAAACCGACCTTCTCAGGGAAGAGTCCATGCGGACGCCGGCATGGGCACGGGCATGGGCACGAGCGCGATCGACCGGACACCGCCGGCCAACGCACCCCTGGGTCCCCGGGACTGGCTTCGTAGAAACTACCTTATCACACCGCCTCCCTCCCCTCCGGGCCATACTCCTCCTGGTAGAGGTAGCGCCGATGGCGGCGGAAAGGGGAAGGGAAGCGGCAGCGGCAGCGGCAGCGGCAATGGGGATGGCAACGATGTCGGCCGCAGTAACAGTAACGGTAACAGTATCGTCGACGGAAGCACCACCCTCAACGGAGGAGCAGCCCCTTTCTCCCCGTTTTGGTCCGCGGACGATAACACCCCTACCACCACCACTGACACCACCCCGGAGCAGCTATACGGGGGATTAACTTTCCGCCCCATCAGCGCGCCTTTATTCGAGAGCTGGTTGCACAACAATCCAATGGCGCTCTGCCTGCTCCAGGAGTTTGGTGAGGACCTTGAGGATCTGTTCCCGTTCCCGTCCCCGTCCCCATCCCCGCCCACGTCTAGGGAGGATCCTGCTGGCTTCAGTAGTCCCGTGGCCGAAGCCGGCCCTTCTAGTGCTATGGATGCCACTAATCATCGTCCCCCGAGCTGGTGGGGTGATGGATTGGAGAAGAAGCAGGATGATGAGGAGGGTGGTGATAAGGAGGAGAAAGAGGACGAGGAGGAAGAGGACGAGGAGGAAGAGGACGAGGAGGGAGAGGATGACGATGAGGAGGACGACGAAGACGACGACGACGACCATAATGAGGATGAGGGGGACGAGGGCGGTGCCGCCGCCGCTACCATCGCTACCACTACCACTGCTGTCGAGAACAGCGGCAATGAAACAGATACTACATGGAAGAGCGATGATACGTTAGTGGATCCGGGTCGGGGTGTGGTGAATAGCCAGGCGGTGTATACCGAGCCGCCACCGCGCCGCCTGGGGCCTGCACGGAGTTGGAGGCAGGAGAGGGAGAACCTGGAAAGGGCCGCTCGGGATGATGGGGCAGCTGGTGCTGCTCCTCCTGCTGCTGGTGTTGCTCCTATCGGTACTGCTCATGTTTCTTATGGTATCCCACCGTCGCAGGGGCAAGAGCAAGGGCAGTTGGGAGACGCTGACGCTGACGCCAACGCCATACGGGATGCTAGACTTAGCGAGATGTATCCCCAGTATCGGCGCCACGACCAGAGCCAGGAGCCGCCCCAGTACCGGCTTCAGCACTATTATGACCACCACCAGGTACAGCCTCCCTACGAGCAAAACTACTATAACCAGCAACTCCAGCAAGACCGCGAACGTTACCAGAACCAACAGCGACGGCAACAGCAGCGGCTGCGGCGGCGACAGTGGCGGCAGCAACAGCAGATGGACCAGCAATTGCGGGATTACCCAGCGCCGCCACTAATACCGATGCTCCAACCCCCCTTTACCTCCTTACAGCCCCTACCCACTCGTCTAGACCATTATCCTTATATCCCCCACGATCTCGCCCCTGCAGCAGCTGCCGGTACGCTTCCTCGTCACGGTATGCGTGGCCGTCCTAGTACGCCCTACCCCAGACCATTGGGAGGGTACGACAGCGACGACGATGGCGATGACTATGGCCTGCCAGAACCCTTTAGGGAACCCATTAGGGGGCCTCTGTCCTCCAGACCGCGGGTCACGCCCAGAGACAATCACAACCCGTATATTACTTCACCTCCATGGCACCAGCCGAGACCTCGGGACCCAACATCACTACCACCACCACCCGCATCATCAGCCCCACCACTACCACCACGACCACCACACCGACATCATCCTCCCAGCGCAAGCATCGCCAACCCCCCAAACCAACCCCAGAACCTTGAGCAGGCCATAAACCTACAATATGATCAGCAGCTTGTGCGGCGGTATCTGGGACCGTTAGGGGTTGAGCTTGGCTTGCAGGATATGCTCACGCTTGTCCCCTCTCGTGACAATGATGATGAGGAGGAGGAGGAGGACGGTGGTGGTGCTGGGGAAAATGGATGTAGTGAGGAGGGTGATGGAGAGGAAGAGGGACGAGGATGAAGGGATTCTTATATATATATGGAGAAGGAAAGGGACACCAATAGAAGAGTAGAACCAATCAAGCAGGGGGGATAGGGGGAGGATACCTTAGTGATAGAGTTGGAAGGAGAACAGAAGTACCCAGTAGGTACACGACAAGCCATCTCGAGTAGATAGCTTCAGAAACCAAGTTGGTTTAGAAACTAGATGATGTGCATAGATAGGTAGGAATCTGCCTGAATGCCTACCTACCTACGTAGCACATTTTGTTAGACACAACATTTGTCATATGTTAGTTAACAGTTTCCAATTGATCATCGTATAATATACTACGTTTCTAAGCAGTTAATACTTGCCAACGGATTTCAAGAACAAAAGTGCGAGCATGTTTCCTATTATCAATTTCATGATATAGATGCCCGTCCAACCCTCCTATACCCTCTGTCCCCCTAGGTAGCATCTTTGCTACGAATACGATAAGGGTAGAGTCTCTACCACTCTTAGTAAAGAAAGACTTGCTCTGCACAGCCTCTACCAGCCAAGACAGAAACCATTCCGTACCAACCTCGAGTCTGGCAGTCCTTTCTGGGTGTACCAAGAAGAATCAAATGTCTAACTCGGTACTGCAGTCTGAAATGCACAAGCCCCTGCTTTGTTACTGACCTTGAACTCGCCCAGCCGAAACAACTATCGTCCATTGCTTCTCACGACCCCTTCATTCAGGACCTGAAGACCTACTTTGGTATCTTGTCACCTGAATCTATTTATTCACACACTACCGGTCACTTTTCAGACACCTGATGGCAAGTAGAGATCAAGTATCGCTGGTGGACAGAAGGTTTGTGTCAAGTCGACGTTACTATAATATCTGCATATGCAAAAGTGATCGACTGTTTGTTACTTCGTAGTAACTACGGGCAGACTCACAGTCAATTGGCCTCGATGTTTCTGCTACAAACCGAATTTCCACGTTCCTGCCGTAGAGAACCACGGGGGATTATTATATATTCAAATATCAAGTATTATGTGCTGATCATATGTACCGATTTGGCAAGATCGAATATTATCACAAGCCGGGTTGACTACATTCGGGAACCGGATAATTACGACAACGTGGGATATTGAAGATGTCTCATCTACTTCATCTCATGGCAACCGCGACGCGCGTCGGAAGGGAAGAGAAAAGGTTCGGATAAGGTTTTAAGGTTAACGGGTGGAACACGTGCCATGGCCGGCTGGCTTGAGGTACGGCGCCTCATGGTCTCATTATGGTCTCAGCTTAGCATCACTAGACGGGAACCTAAATTAGACGAATATTCATAATTCCGTGATGAATCGATGACAACCACGTTACGTATTATCTGGGTTATGATGAAAATGCAGAAACCAATATTGGCAAGCAATCTTGGGATGGTATTCCGCGCTTTACCTCAACCATCGGATGTATTGGATAAGTTACGTAAAGGGAACAACCCTGTGAAATAAAGGGATGAGGACTGGCAACGGACACGGCCCGACCTTTGTGTGCAGCCAAGTTGTGCGACCTGAACTCGTCCAACGAAGCACACCGAGCAATTATAGATGGATATACCGCATTAACGGACGATTCCAGACTTTTGACTGCGGCGGTTGTTGTTTTGTTGTAGATGAGGAAGATCCATACTTGGAGAAATTATTACTGGTTACTAGGTAGCGTGTCTAAAGAGTCTATGGGCTGGTAGAGAGAAGCTTCTAATGACTGTATACGAAGCAACAGCACAGCAAACAAACAAACATACCCTCTCATCCGAGTATCTCACGAGTAGAGTCGAAGACTGAACCGACTGACTGACCACTGTGAAACCGAACGTTCCAGTCCCAATCAATTAAAGTGCGGAGGAAACACCACATGACGGTCAGTGAATGCCACTGAATGAATGGACAGCAGGCTCTGACAGGTTTCAGTGGGGCACTGGGCACCAAAGGAACAGCTCAACTGGTGCTTGCTGGATCAAAGCTAATTAAAGAACTAGGCCTAGTTCGCCCCTAGCACAGCCCTGGACGCTGAAACTTGAGGGCTTGGCCACTGCGCCATGGCGGAGGAAACTTCCCAACGCGGCAAGTCCACAGACGGGACCATTCCCGATTTTCTGCTCCGCCCGTGTTTCGGCCAAACAGCTATGCGATGAAGGTTGAACCGCTAACTTAAGACCGCTAACTAGCGCAGGTCCATACAGAAAACAGAAAAAACAGACCAGGGCGTAAGGTTGCGATCGACGCCACCCCACAAAATGATGACAGCATGCGGGAGAGGCACTGGCAATTGCGGGCGGAGGTTAGTTGCTGTACTTGGAGCAAGCAGAAGACCGAGGCGCAGAATGAGGCGCGGAACCAAAGCGCAGGTTTCTTCACGAGAACTCACCAACTAGCTCATGGGCTGCTACAATCACGATGGTTACACACAGGAGGACAGAAAGACACAAGCACGTAGTTAGAAGGTTTGCAAAACAAACGTTGAATGGTAGTTTTGTCGAAAGGCATCCAACGCCCGTATATACAATTATAATTAGGTACACGATTTTTCATTTAGCTAAAACAACCCATTACTCTCTTCCCAACCGATGTGATGGTATAAAAGCGCCCGTTGGTCGTCGTTCATTAATAATGGATCATTAAGCCTTCCAAGCTATTTTAACCTCCTCCCGAGGAAGGTCGGAAGGAAGATTGATTGTCTGTAGAAGCTAGCTAGGAGCAAGTTTACATGAAGAAGACGGCGGCGGCACCGGCGACGGCAGCGGCCAGGAGCGAGCTGCCGACGGTGGCGGCACCGGAGATCGGGATGCCGGTCGGGTACGAGGGGGGCGTGCTGGGGACGGAGCCAGTACCGGTGGGGTAACCGGTGCCCGGGACCTTGGTGGTCGTCTCGAGCGAGGTCGTGGGGTAGGTGGGGGGCTGGCTAGGGGCCTGAGTGGGCGCAGTGGTGCTGGCCGACGAGGGGACCGGGGCCGGGCCGGTAGGGTAGCCGCCGGTAGGGCCGCTGGGGACCTCAGTGGTGGCAGAGCTGGCGGAGCTGGCAGTGGCCGACGAAGGAACGGGGGCCGGGCCAGTGGGATAGCCACCGGTGGGACCGCTGGGGACCTCAGTGGTGGCAGAGGTGGACGGGACAGCGGAGGTCTCGACCGTGCTGCTCACGGTGGAGGGAGTAGGGGCAGGGCCGGTGGGGTAGCCGCCAGTAGGGCCGCTGGGAACCTCAGTGGTGGCGTAGCTGCTGGTGGAGGGAATAGCAGCAGTAGAGCTCTCGGAAGAGGGAACGGGAGCGGGGCCCGTGGGGTAGCCACCGGTAGGAGCGCTGGGGATCTCGACGGTGCTCGAGGAGGGGACCGGGGAGGTCTCAGCGGTGGTCTCCGGGGGAGGAGCGACGGGGTAGCCGCCGGTGGGGGTGTCCGCCGGGACAGACGTGGAGTACACGGAGCTGTAGGTGGCGGTGGACGACGCCGGGCAGTTGGTCACCTCAGGACCGCACGAGGTGATGGTGACGAAGTCCGTCGAGTAGACGGTGGAGGCGGCGGCCGCGCCGACGAAAAAGGCAATGGAGTAACGCATTTTGATGGTTGTGGGGGGGGTTGATGGTACTGTTCTTAGGAACAAGTTATTAAGAAGCGAATGTTTTAAAAATTAGCTGATAGCGACTGTGAAAGAATGGACGACCGAAGTCAGGAGCTTGAGTCAAAGACTATAGTGCTTGTTTTTGGCTGCTGTTGGGCTGAGGGAAAAAGGGGAAGAAGTGAGAGAGAGGGTTCGGGCCTGAAGGAGGCATGGTATTAATAGGCGAGAGAGGATCACAATGAAGAAAGGAGCTGGAGCCATTGTCCGGGACCCATGCCTTTGGGAAATTACGCCTGCATTGAAGTGCCATGGGGGGCATCGCATCACTTAGCGTGCCCACTGCCCGCCCACAAAGGCTTGACACCATGTAAGGACCTTGTCAGGAACTTGTTAGGAAACGGCGCTGTGGCGGTGGAGCAAGTGTCGCTGACGAAGACCACTTGGAACGGCCGCCCAGCAACCCAGGTCCACCCAGCCCACTTAGGGGCAAGGAACCCAAAGATCCTAATTTAGCAGGTTGGCGGAGAAGGCAGTGGAGGCTTGTCCCATATTCAGGATCTTAGTGGTGCTTATAGGGTATCCTTGCACCTGGTCCTGGTGAGATCCGTATGCACAGCATGCTGGTTAGGCTAGTAATAGTTGATTAGTACATGGTAATAAAGGGAATTAAGAGGCTTGGTGAGCGGTGTGTGTGTGTGCTGCATATGGTGACTGACAGGCGGGCGGGCGGGCAGGCAGGCAGACAATAGGCGGATAGACATACATAGAGACAGACAATAGTGAATACCTACATAGAATCGGGCGGGAAGCGGCATTCGTGAGAACCCACAAAGGAGCCTTGTCTCGTCACGCAAAGGAGATCTACGTTAAAGAGCTTGGTTGTGAAAGTGCCCGAATGCCTTTCTATTGGCCCACCTCGAGATCTCATTGGCGCACTGATTCAATCATTGATAGATCTATGGGAACGAGATCATTCGTCTTCAGCGCTTAAACACTAGATTCGCCCGTGCAGCCGTGATGGGAGACATGCCCTCGCGCTTGCATGGATCATAGGCTCCACAGGGCCTTTTTACCCAAAGCCCGTGTCAGCCCAAAGCCAACGAGCATGCCGGCATAAGAAACAGCCAGGATGGGATGGCAGGCTGGCAGGCCAACAGGTTCTAGAGGATAACTAGGTACTGCTCGCTAGTTATCGTAGGTAGCGCACACAGGCGCTCGATTCGGGCGCGATGCCCAGGATGTGAGAGCGCAATGTGGCGCCGACTAAGGAGCTGGTTTCACTGGAGAATACTGGAGAAAGCTGATAACTAAAGAAAGTGGGTGTTTCCAATGAGTGGAGGCTTCTTCGCTTGAAGAATGGCTGAGGTATCCGGGTACATAGGCACTGAGCCAGGCAGGTGAGGCGATAGATTTTCCCGAGATTGTCGCGATGGATAATAATAGCTAAAGATGAGGCATAAGGCTCTGGGATAGCCTGGCCCTGCTGAACGTTGTATTTACTGATCGGGAAGGACTTCTGTGGGCATTCTAATTAACTAGATGCTTCGGCTTGGGTGGTTCCCTCCGTCCATATGTTCTTCCCGTTGCCGATGGTTCATAATGTAATGATCTTACCGAGGGCGCTTCCAGGCTTCCTACTGATCAGCGATGGAGGTAACTCCATGCAGGAATACACATTTCCGCAAATTCGTCAGGCGGGCTAATGCAGGTACACAGCTTCCTGCGTCTTCCTCTGCCATGTTGGCACTCACGGCCGTGTTCATTGGCTCGTTGGTAGTGGGCGGCGGGTTCTCCCCTTTTTTTTCTGACTGAAAATCATATCTCAGAAGGGGTAGTTGATAGGGCTTGTACTCACAACCTTCTCGTTTGAACCATCGGGCACTTTATTAACAGAAAAATTACAAGATATAAGACCCGGGATAGGCGCCCGGCCCCTGTGCCAAGTTTAAGTTGTGGGGAAGCGAACCGGGTATCCTCGCCACTGGCCGCTTAATTAAGAGATCGTGGCGGCCCTTTCTGCCTCTGTGCCATTTACCGATTAATCCGGAGCACCCAATGCACGTGCTAATGATGAAGCGAGCCTCTCCGGGTGCTTTGGTGCTCCAATTGCCAGCCGGCTCTTTTCATATGTATGTGGTTAGAGGATGAGCCGAACAGACAATTGCCCACCGTAATCGGTGAAACCTGTGCTAGAAACCTCGCAGCCAAGCCAATAACGGGTTACGGGTTCCGGGCTGCGGGTTGTGACTCGTGAGTTGCGACTCGTGAGTTGTGAGTTGTGAGTTGTGAGTTGTGAGTTGTGAGTTGTGAGTTGTGAGTTGCAAGTTGTAGGATGCTTCAGCTGCCTACCAACCTACATGTGCTTGTAGCCTTACTGGAAAGAGAACCCTGGCAAGCCCCCAATACCCAGGAGAGCCGCCACGCCGCGTATATGCAATGCATCGTGCGACAAGAGACAGAAACAGAGAGATCGACGCTGCGTTCTTGTCCGGTTGGTTTAGTGCCATAACACCGAGCTCACCGAGTTCGGTAAGCACCACGGTCGTGGAATCTTTTCGACGCGTTTGTCGGCTTTGTCGGCTCAAACGCGGAGGATTGCATCATTGATTTGCTGATTTGATTAATCGCTCGCGTGCCCTAACGATACCACCAGTAGTGAGTAGTTACATGCTACGTAGTAGTCGTCCTTGGTACTTCGTGGGAATCGTGGCCATCCTTGATTTTGCCTTCTTTGATGCGACCGCCTCCGCTAAATTGCTTACTACGTAGTACTATAGATGTACTAACCAGTGATAGTCGAGAGGCGAGTGTTGGCTTGCGGTTGGCTTATCACTTGTAACGTGGAGTTTCGCGTAGTTTCAGCTACCATTTTAATTTAGCCATGGAGAGTACATAGGGGGTAAGTGGGTTCGTTTGGCAGCAATTCCCTTTTACGAGTTAAAAATGCCGGACTTTCCCTACTCGAATCGCCAAGAGGCGAGCATAGAGCTGTTAGTTCAATCTCCCTGGATCTCGTCACTTATTAGAATTAATGTTCGCCACCTCCTTGATCGGGGTTGCGTGCCGGGCATTCCTAATCGTCGATGGTTACTAGCTAGCCTCTTGCTTACCTACGCAGCTATGCCTTCCCCTACGGTCCCGAATCCTAGGATCTCACGAGTAGATGGATTCCCACGGCCCTCTCGATCAATGACTCCATATGCCGGCGTGAGAGCCTCACCGACCTCGATGCTTTCGACTATACCAGGGGTTGTCAATACCCCTAACTCTAGTCTAGGGTATGGTTGACAACTCAACTATGTTAGCAGTCTGTATGGCAATGACCCGGCGCTACTCGGACGTTGCAGTTAGGCTTTGACACTCACGATCCCTCTACTCATACCGAGTGAGCCAGCGCATGAGATATTGATGACAGTCTTTTGTGTAACGAGTGTCGCCCGAATTCGACTTCGATGGCTTTCTGCCTATACCGACTGATGCCCAAGGCTTTGCGACTGGGGTTTTGTGGTAACAACGATTGCGATACTGCTCCTGATTAAGCTGAGGCGCACATTCTGTTTCTGGAGTATGGC
The DNA here is from genome assembly GCA_022225965.2 of Diatrype stigma. Lineage (NCBI taxonomy): Eukaryota > Fungi > Ascomycota > Sordariomycetes > Xylariales > Diatrypaceae > Diatrype > Diatrype stigma. The sequence goes on along the minus strand of JAKJXP020000051.1, from coordinate 12,218 downwards.
TGAGTATGCTTGTGGCCCGGCTGGACAGGAAGTGACCACGGCGCAGGTACTTTGTTTCAGTCTGATAATGTGGTTCTTCGAGCGACCTGTGCTGTCGGGTATTGCGCACTTACCGCTTGAACCAGATTTTTTGAACCAGCTGGCCACCCCTCGAGTGTCGGACCATTGACCTCTGAGATCAATGATGCAACAACATTTGCGCCAGCCATTGTTGAGGATATGTGGACGGAGCCAACAATATTCAGACCAGATATGGGACCCAGCTTTATGATGTGGGCGTGGATGTACTTGAATGTTTGGGTCGAAGGCTGTTGGCCCAGGTACTCCGTACTCACGCTCATGAGAAAGGGATGACAGGGTCGTACGAAGTCCGTAACTACCAGTGGATCGAATTTGTCTCTATTTTGACAGTAAATTCGCCCTCGAAACTCGCTTGAGATGCCTCTCAGCGGGATGTCCTACATTCACATATTGGTTCATGGCGACTTCGAAGGTATGCGGGCATAGCAGGGGTATCCTAACAGTGGCCGTGGTATCCTGGTCCCGTATAGCAGGGAGCGGAGTCCTGTTGATATGGTCAACATGGCTGGCATATATGGCAAGACATAACTGCTTCTCCTGCTGGACCACCAACTTCCGGACCGGACTGTTGGTTCGCATCCGAGCACCCTCTGAAGCTCATAGCTTCGTCTTAGATGGAATCTGTTCCAGCATAAAGAGGTACCCTGTGAGCTCCTGCGCGACGTTGACCTGCCGAGTTACAACACCACTTTTTACCTCATCTCATCGAGCCGTATAGATGGGGGAAACTTGCGATGTGAATCCGATACCCGAGGGCGTCTCCATCTACGATATGCTTATAGCTTTGGCCAGCAGGAGCGCAGCGCTGATGCCCTGGTTACATGAACAGCCCCTTGATCGGGTAAGAAGAGGGACCGGTGCTGTCAAACCGGTTGTCTGATGGACTCGGCATAACAGCGAACAAAAGTTTGGCGCTGGCTGTTATACATGACTGAAGCAAGGTAACAGGCTATATTGCAGCATGCTTGGTTGCATGATGTCAAGTGAACGAGATGGTTTGGAACGGCATTCATGAAAAGGAGTATAAGGCACATATCTATTGACGAAGGTTGTATTTGGTATCGGCGTGGAATAGTTGAGTTTGTGTTATATTCAATACACCCATCCAGGTATTGGATGTCGGAAGGTTGCTGGGTTCCACACTTTACTGTGACTTTGACGTATAACTACGTGGGGAATGATGCTGATTTGGAAGTCATGCTTGCTGACCTCGTCGAACCTGCCGTACTATTTCAATTGCGTATAGAGCGTATAGATATATACACAGCATCTACCTATTACAACGTATAGGCGGCCCAATATGTATGTAGGTTGCTACCTACGGTAGGTAGGTATGTAGTACGGATAATGGGATGGGCGGACCTACGTATGATCAATACATTGACGCTGCTTTATCTTATCGATAGCTGGATAGCGAATGCCTAATAGGCTGATCATTTTCTTTGTTCCCCTCCCCCTCCCCCGCTTCCAGCCTGCCAGCCAGCCACCACCCACCAAAACAGCTCTGATTAGTGGTGGTGACTACCCAATTTGCTTGGACACCCGATTAATTATACACTGCCTAATAATAATTTGTAGGCATTGTGCACTCATCAACATCAACGTCACCGTCACCGGTGTTCTTACCCAAGAGGCTCTTACCCAGACCAACAAGGCCCCCAACCTGTCCCCGACTTGTCTCCCGCCTGCCTGCCTCCCTCGGTAGCTGCTTGCATAGGTACTTGGGCAACTCCTTAAACCCTTTGAACCCATCGGCCATCATCGTCGGCGCCCAAAGCACAAATTGACGACACGGGCCGCACAGTCACATGTCTTACCGCCTATTCCCAATAAGCTGTTGACCCCCCCTAGGGATACCACTCCCTCTTTAATTCGCTTTTCTCTCGAGGCCAAGCATGCTGCATGAACCCGATTCCGGGCTGCCAGGATCATAGCAGCGTTTTGTTGCACATTGGCCAACTTCGTTGATGTAATTGCTGAAAAGCAATCCTCTCCCCGATCCACAAAGAGACTGGTTGTGATTGCCCTCTCTATCCTTATCCATTCTCCACGATGGAGTCTCAAGTACGTATATTATGCCCTATCCGATCTTCGAGCTACGTTTGCTCCAGTAATATGTCATACTTCTCACCGGCCTCGCCTAGGGACTAACCGTTATCTGTGTTATTTCTAGATCGAAAGCGCTATCGAAATTGCCTGGAATCCTACATCGGACCAAAGCTTAAAAAGCCAAGCCTTCGAATATCTCAACCAGCTACGAACCGATTCCCAGGCCTGGCAGATCTGCGTCTCACTTTTCACCCGAACCCCCAAGACATCGGAAGTTGTCCGCCTCGTTGCACTGGAAATAGTCAACAACGCTGTTCAGGTACAGTCGCTGGATCAGCAGAGCCTAGTCTTCCTCCGGGAGGCACTACTCGACTATGTACGGAGGACCTACGGTGGAAATGAGCAGGGGCAGACCGATTCGTCCAGCCTGCAGAACAAACTCACCCAGACTTTGACCACACTCTTTGTTGTTCTCTACGCACAGGGCTGGGAGAGCTTTATAGATGACTTCTTAGCTCTCACGGTACTTCCAGGCAGTGACCGCAGGGACAACGTTATCGGTGTCATTTTATACTTGCGTATACTTAGCTCCATCCACGACGAGATTGCGGATGTTATGGTCATGCGACAGGACACTCAGGGAAAGCTACATACTGAGCTGAAGGATCTGGTGAGGGAACGAGATGTACCGAAAATCGCACAGTCGTGGAAAGACATCCTTGCCCTATATGGAAACCAGCACGATGGCATCGTCGAGATGACCCTCAAGGTCATCGGGAAATGGGTCAGCTGGATAGACATCACCCTGATCATCGGCGATGGGGTGCTCGACTTGATACTGCCTCTGGTTGGACGCCTCAGCAAATCCGGCGGCGACGACAAGGTTCGGGATGCTGCCATCGATGCCTTCACCGAGGTCGTAGGCAAGAAAATGCGACCCGCTGATAAGACGGATATGATCTCGTTCCTCAACCTTCGAGATATCATCTCTCAGCTCATTGCCAGCCCTCCGCTTAACGAACTCAAAGGCACGCCCAACTACGACGTAGATTTGGCTGAGGCTGTTGCTAGACTTATCAATACCGTGATAGCCGACCTTGTCAGGGTGTTGGAGGATCGGTCTACAGACGAGAACACGAAGGTCAAGGCCCATCAGCTCCTTCATGATTTCATACCACTCCTCCTACGATTCTTCTCAGACGAATTCGATGAGATATGCTCGACTGTCATACCATCACTCACAGATGTCCTCACTTACCTGAGGAAACTTCCCGAGTTACCCGCCTCGTTCTCAGAGGTGCTGCCCCCCATACTAAATGCCATCATTATGAAGATGCGATACGATGAAACTTCATCTTGGGGCAACGAAGACGAGCAGACCGACGAAGCCGAATTTCAAGAACTTCGAAAAAGACTCCAGGTCCTGCAGAAAAGTGTAGCTTCTGTGGACCAGAATCTCTATATGGAAGTTCTGAGCAACCTCGTCGGCACAACATTCCAAAGACTAGACGAACAAGGCTCGCACATGGACTGGAGAGATCTGGATTTAGCTTTGCATGAGATGTTCCTGTTTGGTGAACTGGCGATGCCTAGTCAGGGGCTAGGAGCCAAGAACCAACAGAGTACAACCGCCTCGGAAAGACTGATGGCTATGATGACGAAGATGGTAGAGTCTGGTATGTTATGTCATATCCACAGCGATGATCTTGCCGCCTGCTAACATGGGTATAGGTATCGCAAACTTTCCCCACCCGGCCATTCTCCTCCAGTACATGGAAATATGCGTCCGTTACTGCGCATTCTTTGAGACCCAGTCCCATCTAATTGGTCAGGTCCTGGAGAATTTCGTTCGCTTAGTACACCATGACCACGTCCGAATCCGCACACGGTCATGGTATCTGTTCCATCGCTTCGTCAAGCACTTGCGGGCACAGGTGGGAAATGTAGCCGAGACGATCATCCAATCCATCAGCGACCTGCTGCCGATAAAAGCAGAGGTTCCTGGCGACGATGCTGACGATGATATGTCATCAGATGAGACTGATAATTCCGCCGATGCAGTTTTCACAAGTCAGCTATATCTCTATGAAGCGATCGGCTGTGTCTCGTCGACTGGAAGTACACCTCCTGATAAGCAAGCAATTTATGCTCGGTCGGTGATGGAGCCGCTATTCTCTGACCTCAACCAAAACCGTCAGAGAGCGCAGGTGGGCGACGCTCAGGCGGTGCTTCAGATCCACCATATTATCATGGCATTGGGCACCTTAGCACACGGGTTTTCCGACTGGACTCCTGGCAGCGCTAACTCAAATCAGCGGCCACCGCCGGATAAGCTTTTATCTGACGAGTTCTCTCGAGCTGCCGAAGTTGTATTAATCGCCCTGAGCGAGCTCAACGGCTCCTCGGACATAAGGACTGCTTGCCGGTCTGCTTTCTCTCGCCTGCTGGGTGTCCTAGGGTCTGCCATCTTACCCCAACTACCTCAGTGGATCGAGGGTCTCTTGTCTCAGAGCTCGTCTAAGGACGAGATGGCCATGTTCCTCCGCCTGCTAGACCAGGTTGTGTACGGGTTCAAGACGGAGATTTATGACGTGCTCAATCTCTTACTCACGCCTCTTCTACAGAGGGTCTTCGGCGGACTTTCGGAACCAATCAGCGGTACTGATGATGAAATCCAGCTCGCTGAACTTCGACGTGAATACCTGACATTTATTGGGATTATCTTGAATAACGACCTGGGCGGGGTCCTCGTCTCAGAGGCTAACCAGGGGTTCTTTGATTCTTTGATCAACTCGATTATATCGATGGCTAAAGAGACCGACCCTAGATCGGGTAACCTTCCCGCCAGTCGACTTGCCTTCGCGCAGCTTGCAAGAATGGCAATCGTCTGGGGTGGTCCCGATATCGCCAACATCTCAGCCAACCCCACTGCACCTTCTGGTTCTCCATCACCTGTGATTCCTGGATTCGACCAATTCCTCATTGACCGGTTTCATCCAGTCTGCTGGGAGGTTATCCGGGATCCCGATTTCAAGCCCACAGCCGACGCCCAGTCTCGACAGGTCTTGAATGAGATCGCCGGTCTGGAACAGGCCATCTACTTAAAGACTGGGGAGAAGTTCATACACCACCTCCAAACTTCGGTGTTCCCGGCGCTTGGAATCGATGGGGATGGATACCTTCGGTCACTGACCACGTCTTCTGAGAAGAAGGTATTCGCGAAGTACCTCCAGGACACGTTCAAGGCCCGACGGTAGTGTGGGAAAGTTGTAGGTAAGAGTGTGCGCAGGAAATTCTACAAGTATTTCCGCCTACCGCGCAACTGTGAAGAGGTACCTAGTAGCATGATGGAGGGTAGTCCTGTAGCATAGCATCACTGTTTGGAGTTTGGCTGGATGAGACCTATACCTACATCGACATAGATCTCAGGTGGTTCTTAGACGGAGGAACCTTGAACCTATCCCCGTATCCTATATATACACATACATGCGTGAAAAGAAAACACATCCAAATAAGTCCCCATGGTTATATTGGACGTATAATAAGGCTGGAAAGAGCTGTTACCGCCGTGACATCGCTTGGCTTCGCATCTTTGATGTACGTCATTCGAGACTAGGGTTCGAGAAATACTCGGCCGATCTGACTACAACTATCTCCCAGCAGTTTGAGAATGGCATTTGCCTCCTGACCAGCGGAATCTGTAGCGCTGGGAAGCAATTCTGTACTCCTGCTACTACTGTCCAGCGCCCCCTTCCAGATGAGCATACCATCAAGAACACGTGCTTCGAAAGCGTAGATCGCTCTCTATTCTAGGCCGCAAGTTGTTTGTGACTTCGACTGGATAAAATAGATGCACCATCAAGACCAAGTACTTCTAAGAAAATTGACCGCGAACAAGAACTGGATCACGGGCACGGGCAGATCACGCACCAAGCAGCAAATGCGTACCTATTATAATTCTTCAATTTAAAGTGTGATATCTGTTGACGGGTGTTGATTGCCCCGCGACCTCTCCCCCCTTACTATGCAACGATAACGCCCCGAGGCAAGCGACCTATCACTACCTACAGGTACCCCTCCCCGTCCTCCCCCAAGATATATACATTCATGCGTATACATACGCATTCCGCTCCATTCTCCATTTCTCCAATCAATCCTTAGTGCTCTCCAGCACGGCCTTGACCATAGCGCTGCCGACCTCGATGGCGTCGGCGAAGCGGGGCTCGAAGAAGCGCTGGGTGACGACGAAGCGCTCGCGCCAGGTGTCGAAGTGGCCGAGCCCCACGCACTCGGCCCACCCGCGCGCCGCGAACGTGAACTCGAGGTCCTCGGACCGGAACGTGTGGTCCTCGAGCCCGACCCGCAGCGCCGCCTCCAGCCGCGACCGGCTCCGGAACAGGTGCTCCGTCACCCCCAGCCACAGCCGGAACAGCGGCGTGCTGCAGATCATGTGCTCGTACGGCACGATCCCCAGCGCACTCCAGCAGTCCACCATCGCGAGCAGGCTCAGGTGGTTGTTGGGAAGGGCCGCGGGGGCGGGGGTGTCTGTTGTTGGTGTTCCGGTGTTGGTGTTGGTGTTCCCGCTTTTCAGGCTGAACTTGTCGAGTACGCGGTCGTCGAGCAAAGGGGCGGCGCCCCACTTGGGGTGGTGGTTGTTGGCGTCGGCGTCTGGACCGGAATCGGAGTCGGAGTCAGGGCCGAGCCCGAAGACCTTCTCGCGGGCGCGGAAGACGCGGGCGCGGAGCTCGGCGCCGTGGCCGCCGAGCATGAGCTTGTAGAGCTCGGTGACGGAGCGGGCGTACTGGGCGATCTGCTGGCGGGCCTCGGGGTTGAGGATGGCGAGCCCGGCGTAGACGTGCCACTTCTGGTTGTAGATGCGCATCGTCAGGTTGATCTTGACGTTCTCGATGCCGCCGACGTACCGGGCCCCCTCCCAGGGAAACTGCGCCGTCGCGTGCCACGCCTTGCCCATGCTGAGGAAGGCCGCGTGCGTCACCGCCTGCGTGTCCGCCGTGATGCGGTCGTGCTCGTGCGCCGTCAGGTACACGTGCTTCGAGCGCAGGCACCGCAGCACCGCCTCGACTCGGGCGAACGACGCGTCCGAGGCGCGGTGCTTGATCAGGACCTGTGAGTTGTTTTTGGCATATGTTTTAGCGTGTGTATCATTGTGAACGAACGAACGAACGAGCGAGCGGGCGAGCGCAAGGAGCATTTCAGGGCAAGAGGAGAAGATGAAGACATGGTGGGTAACAATGGGACCGGGTTGTCTTTACCAGAGGTTGATCCCGGCTGTCAACTCCCGGGCCGTGTAGAGAATGGCACGAGACGATGTCTACATCTGCGGGCAGGTGATCCTCGAAGGCCTTGATCTCGGGGTCTTTGCAGGATGTTTGTCCTCCGACAATAGCATTTAGTTTAGTAGCTGTGCCCAAAGGTCATGTTGTCAGACGCCAGCTTCTAGGTATGGAGGGCATAGTCTCTACGGGGACGGGCGCATACAAGGGCCGTACTCGGCTACCACACGGTCGATCACGGCGGCTTCTACACTGTAGATGATGTAGTCACTAGCTCGGGACACAAGGTGGCCGTTTCGAAGTATTTGTACATTGGTCTAGATAACCTCTCAGCGCCGGCTTCATCTGAGGATGGATATAGCTACAATAATGTACCCTGCTCGCGAACTCTTCACGTAGGCTCTCATAGTATTCATCCTTATCGCACGCCATGATTCTGTAGAGCAGAAGGCCGGTTAGTACACGGGATATCGAAAGCCGCAACATATTATAGGTAGGTATCTGTGAATGGCATGTTAGCATCGAGCTGTGACCGGACTAACAAGACAAGAGTAGGGAGGGTAAATGCGCATCAGACAAAAAATAATAAGGTAGCTGAGAGTTAACATCATGGAAAGCCAACGACCAGCCGGGAACCAGAATGGCCCGAGTCCAGCCAGCCGAGAGCAATACTCGAGCCAAATGCACTCAAGTCATCATTGCAAAAGGTGTGTATGTGTAAAGAAAATCTGGAGTATTCCACTTACCATGATCATGTGAAGCAGGAGCGTGTGCTGCGTGCGTGAGCGTTAGCCACGATGCGATGGGCGCAATTACCTCCAGCCAGCATCGCTGAGCCTCCTCGCATACATCTTCCCCATATCGCCCATCCCGATGATGCCCACGACGAAGTTCTCCATTCCTGAAGGCACCTCTGTGGTGGCGGGAGCGGGGGCAGGGGCGGAAGCCGTCGCCATCTCGGATCAATGAGCTGGCGTAGTAGCCAGGAAGAAACCCGGGGGATCTCTACTGTGAAGTTGACCTTTCCGCGAGATTGCAGTAGGGTGTGAGTTACATTATTCAAGCTCACTCCCGTCCGCACTCGTTCTCTCTCTCCCTGCCTCTCTTTCTTTCTGCCGTTCTGAGAGTTGCAGGTGAACTGTTTGTTTGGTTGATGAGCAAAGAGGAATGTAGAAGGAAAGAACCGAAGAAAAGAATTTAAGGAAGGTCGGAGACGAAGTAAAAAATAAGGTGCGGAAGTGGGGTCATGTTGAGCTAATGCTCGTTAGCGTGAAGAAGTACTTCACCTGCACTGTGGCTCAATTCGGGTTTCTGTGGCTGGCCCTAGTTAACTAAGTTCAAGCCACTTCCAGTCTAGTCTAGGCATTACCCAATACCGGTACTAGGATATCATCTAGGATCTACAGCATTTACAACACCAAGACCTACCATGAAACAGGGGTACTGGTAGCCAGACGGAAGGGCCTGTAAAAACGTCGTGGGAGAAAAGAAGAAAAAAACCCCCTTCCATAAACCTGCAACCCCGAAACGCCATACCATGGAAGGTCTCTTCGCCCTGGGCTCCAACGGCTCCGGGCAGCTCGGGATCGGCCACAAGGAAGACGTCTCGGTGCCGAAGCCCGTGCTTTTCGACGAGCATCACAATCATCCCCTGCCAGGAGCTGCCAATGGCAACGGGAGCGACGACGACGACATCGTCAAGATCGCCGCGGGCGGGAACCACACCATCCTGGTGACGAAGCGCGGGAAAGCGTACTGGAGTGGCGACCCGTCGACCGGCGCTTGCGGTATTGTCGTGGCCAGTGCTGCTGTTGCGAGCACGCCCCCCGTATTCCGCGAGGTGGTCCTCCCAAAGGCAGGGGCAGAGGCGGAGACGGAGACAGAGACAGAACCTCTCCCCGGTCCGGTGGCGGACGTAGCCTGCACATGGGACTCGTCCGTATTCGCCCTCCGTGACGCCGAAGGCAAAGCTACCAAGGTATACAGTTGCGGCGGCGGCGGCGGAGGGTCAGGACGCGCCAAAGAGCCGATCCCAAGCCCACTCATAGAAGAAATAGCGGGCTTCCCGCCGCCGGGCTCCGAGATCCGGCACCTCGCGGCGGGCTTCCGCCACGTCGTCGCCGTGCTGGACAACGGGGACGTCTACGGATGGGGGCACGGCCGCAAGGGCCAGCTAGGCGTTGGAACCGATACCAATCCCAATCCCAGCGACAGGGGCATCGTCCCGCGTCCCACAAAGATCGAGGGCGTCGGGTTCCCCGTGGCCCGGGCCGTCTGCTGCCAGCACGCGACGTGTCTGATCGCGGAGCCGGGGGACGGGCGCGTGGTCGTGCTCGGGGCCGACAAGTGGGGGCTGCGGAGCGCGGCGCCGGCCGCGGTGCCGAACTGGAAGGCCGTCGCCGCGGGCTGGGGCGCCGTCTACGTCCTCCGGTACGACGGCGTGCTGGAGGCCTGGGGCCGCGACGACCACGGCCAGCTGCCCCCGCCCGGCGTGCCGAGGATAGCGAGCGTGGCGGCCGGGAGCGAGCACGTCGTGGCGCTCACGGCGGACACCGGGGAGGTGATATCTTGGGGGTGGGGCGAGCACGGGAACTGCGGACCTCAACAGACGGGGGGGGAGGGGGAGACGTCGGGAGTGGGAGACGTCAAGGGGCGGTGGAATACCATAGCTTCGTTGAGGAATCTACCAGAAGGCTCGGATATTACATTGATTGGGGCCGGATGTGCGACAAGCTGGATTCAGATTGCAGCAGATGGTATATTTCTTTGAGTGTCTTGCACATTCATTCGTCCCTACCCTCAAGCACTGCTGTCCTTACATTGTTTCTACACGTTGACATCCTGTTCAGCAACCATCCATCTAATACTGGATCCCCTTGAGCTGCTGCCCCCTCCTGATCGTCTCCCTATTCGCCAAACAGCCCAAATTTCCGAACCTCTGATAGCGGTTGGGTGGGCTCGAACTGTGAAGGCAACGCAGCGGCCGCGTCGGGATCCGTAGGCCCATCCTGGTTAGCGATCATAGACCGCATGTTCATGGTGGATTGACGCTAGATGGCTCCGTTAGCTGTCTTGGTCGAAACAAGAGCATGGCGAGAAAGAGAGAACCCCTGAACTTACCGGAATGCCGCTAGCGTCCCACTCGAGCCTCGCGTTCTCCTCTTCGTCCTCATCTTCCCCTAGGTTTACCGGGTCCCATTGCTCATCGTTTTCCTGGGTAACAAAGAGAGATTCGTCTTGTAGGGTCGCTGGAGGTGGACGTTGTGACGGCCGGTTGATTGACGGCCGAAGAGATAGCATTGGGTTAACCTGTGCTGCGGGCTGCTGTACTGGCTGTGGAGCTGATCCAGGGGCACGTGAAGTTGCTCGGCTGGCACTGGCTTCGAGTTGCTGTCTTGGTGCTTTCGTACTGCTGCGAGAACTCTTCGTCTTTTGACCTGGAGCACCTCGCTCACCGACTGTCATCAAGAGGAATTCGCACTTAATCTCAGCACCATCATACCTCAGCTGCATCGGCTGCGAAGGCACCGAGTATGAGGCTGTGATGTCGCTTCCTAGGATGCCTGCGTGGTGTATGATAGCTCTGAAGTCCTTGACGCTGACGACGATGTGGATGTTCTCTTCGTCGGTTTCGAAGCTCTCAAACTCGTCCCGCTCCACAGCAATGGATGTGTGAAGAGGTTTCTTCAGTACCTCTTGGGATTGGCGATTAGCGTGCTATGGCGAGTACGGGGAGTAGGCCTCTTACCATCGCCACGAACCACTTTCTCGGTGAAGCAGGTGAGGTTAACAAACTGATCATCGTCTGTGTGGATATCGAGATACTCAATCCCAGGACCGAAGTGATCCATCAGCTGACGCAAGGTCCTGGAAGAGATGGACCAGTTGTTGATGGCCTGCTCACTATCGAACTTGGCACGGATGGGCGGAACAGCCTCAAAGGGTAGCTTATACTTAGTGGTTATTCCTAGTACATGTTCAGAATAGATGTTCCAGCAAACCTCAACATGGGAGGGCTTACCATTTCGGAAGACAATTTTAGCAATGAACCTGCTGTTCTTTCCAGGTTCATCGATGATAGATACTTCGCATCTATCAATGGTAGTGTCCTTTTCTCGATCTTGGAGGGGATCGCCGGTTCTCGGTCGAAACAAGGACTGGAGAGCCTAAGTTTTGCTTGGATAAGTGAAGTCCGCCAGTTGAAAAGGGGTGCTGTGCGATGGATTACCTTATTGTAGAGTTTGCAGAAGAACCTCTCACGATACGGGCCGATCCCCTCGTACCGGTATGCTGAGAAGAAACGTGTAGTTGTGAACGTGAAATTGACATGTGCTGTCTTGGTCGAGTTGAGAGTGGTTATGGTAAACTGAATGGGGTGAGTAAGTAAGTTAATATGGTGAAGGGGGGCATGACGGTTGCTTCAGGGGAAACTTGTCTAGACCTACTTGATCCTTCCTGGCCAACAGAGTGACTTCATCACTGAACTTGCCCAGACAAGTCAGCGCATCCCGGAGGACGCTGACCCCTTCTTCGCTAAGGGTGAATCTTAGGACCGGCATGATGGTACTGATGTCTCGATGCCATTGGACACCTAGTACGTAGTAGGCGAGGTGGAGCTACTGGTTATGGACATCGAAGTATTGTATCAAGATATTGCATTGGGGATGAATGTTATTAACCAGCTGACGCCGGCTCCGCGCTTCGCGCGGAGACCTTTAAGGGAATTGCTTTTTGCTGCTTATTTGAATTGGGCTAGGTAAATATTGTATTACGTAATCTGCCCGGGAATCGTAT